>JAIFZK010000228.1:5030000-5265000 GCA_027481765.1 Tenualosa thibaudeaui | reverse complement strand
GGTACATGAGCACACTGCAGAGGGTATGTGGAAATATTTAATAATAATTTATTTCCAGGATGATAAATAAATATTCTCAGTCATTTCATATTAAGCCTGTTAATAAAATGGTATGTGTGCACGACATCAAGTTTCCCTGGGGAGACAATAACCTGTGGCACTCCACGCCAATAATAATCAGTTGTGTTAAATTCTACTTTTGGAAAATCATCAACATGTATGAGTGAGGGGAACTCGTTGGGTTGGGAAACACTGTTTTATATTATGGTGGTTGTCTTTTGAAACAAGTTTGTAAAACAAAAACAAGCAGATTGTTTTAGGATGTTTCTTTCTCTCTCTTACCTATAATCCCCCCCCCCAATAATCCCAATCTCTCTAGTCTGAAGTCCCAGCATGCTGTGGCCCAGGTGTTGTGCCCAGACAGGAACAAGGTGAACTTTGTGCCCAAGAGCGGCTCGGCATTCTGCCTGTTGCGCCAACCTCTGCTGCTGCCCATGTCTCAGGAGCTCAGCAGCCTCAAGGGGGCGCCCTCCTCACCTGCCACTCCTGCCGGGGGGGTCGCTCTTGGGGCCCGCAGTCTCTCACCAACCCCCGCCGCCTGCCCCTCTTCATCCCCGCCACCATCCTCTTCCTCCTCCGTGCCCACGTGTGCCAGCTGTGTTGCCAGTCTGTCCGTCGGCCACCACGTTGAAGAAGATGACTGTTGAGAGAGTCACGGCCGTCTACTGCATCACTTGCATCTCCATGGCGACACCCGCCATCTCAGCATCAGCAACACGCTTGGCCATTACACAACTTCACAAGTTCACAGCAGACTCATCTGACTGATCTCCATACAGAATTAAAAAAAAAACCTAAAAAACAAACAACTGAAAAAACTAAATAATATTCCAGCTATCATAGGTAGATGCTGTTGCCTAATTGACATGCCGGATGTGTGCCGTATCAGGACCAGGTGCTGACTGCTGCTATCAGGTTACTGGTGCATGGGTGGTGCTATGCCACAGCCTCATATAGACACGTGTGTGTGTGGTTAGTTAGTGAGTCTTTCCCAACGGAGGAATCTATTAAAGAAACATAGTATGTACATCTTCAGATATAGATCACAGGACTTGACCGCATAGCATAACTCTGCCTTGAGCTTAAACATGTAATAGATGCACAGACACACAGAGACACACACACAGACACACAAACACACACATTACAGCAGTAGCTAGCCACTAGTTGCAAAGTGCTCCACCAATCTTGAAAGATCAGGAGATCTTTGGCATCTTTCAGGAATATGTAACACAGATATGTGTGTGTGTGTGTGTGTGTGTGTGTGTGTGTGTGTGTGTGCGTATTTCTCTCTCTCTCTCTCTCTCTCTCTCTATCAAGATGACTGATAACAGATATGCACCTGTGTGTGTGTGTGTAGCTCACTGGTACACAGTGTTTGTGTGAAGACACAAAAAGTGAAAGATAAGAGACAGTGAGAGAAAGTGACCCACTGAGGTCAGGTACAGAGAGAGAGAGAGAAAAAAAGAAAGAGACAGAGGTCAGGAACAGCGAAGAAGAGAGAGAGAGAGAGAGAGAGACCAAGGTACGGTGAAGAAGAGAACGCTATAGAGATCAAGTCCACAGAGACAATGGGGGGCATTTCAGGGCTGTAGAAGAGACGGCCATTTTGTGTCTGTTTGAAGAGCGTTGACACCAAACAACCTCAAAACACAGGGACCAGAGATCTGGAGAGAAAGAAAGAGAGAGAGAGAGTGTGTGTGTGTGTGTGTGTGTGTGTGTGTGTGTGAGAGAGAGAGAGACATCTCATTTCCCTTTGACTCAACCAGAGTGGCCGTTAGAGCAAGGACAAGACGAAAGAGCCCTGTGTTGGCACATTTGTGTGTGTGTGTGTATCGAGGGGGACTTAATTTAGCTTAGCTTTATGACACAAGGCTAAATGTAAAAAGCATAGAGATATGACGGGAAACATCTTTCTTTGCGTTTCCTGTCAAACTGAGACTGTCAAACTTTTTTTTAATTATTATTCTTCTACACACTTCTCCAAAGGGTAGAACTGACGCCCTGCTCCTTTGACACAGCTGGGTGCTTCCAAAAGCAGTGTGGACTACTTGCCAAATCACGTTATTTTACACTGAATCCTTTATAATTTACAACTTCATCAGTTCTGTGCTGTCACATCAGCAAGATTTTATTGTCACAGTGACCTGCAGATGACTGAGGGAGTGTGTTTGTGATCTCCCAGCTGGGCGAAGATCTTGGATGTGAATTCAGCACTGGCTCCTTTCCACTGGTTTCCACATGGACTTGAGGTCGTTGCCACGGCTTTGAACTCTCTCATTCCCAAAGGTCAAAGCCACTTCCGCTCTGGTTCCTTTGCTTACAGCCGTTTTGTTTGTTTGTTTGTTTTTGATGCTTGTTTGTTTCATGTTTGTTTAAAGACTCTTGCTTTGTACTCTTTTCATGTTCTTGTTTTTAATGACCGCTATGTTTATGGAATACTTGGCTCTCACTTTGACAGCCTAAGCAAATATCAGGAAAAAAAAGAAAAGAAAATCACACACAAGTGCTTTAATAGTCCCCCAAAGAGACATGGTCTCCTGGGTAACTGGTACATGCTGTGTCTATGGTTACTCTGCACGTCATCTCTTGTAACTGTACCCACACACACACACATACACACACACACAAAGTTCTGTCTTCAGCATACACACAAACACACACTCTTGTTGAAGTGTGACCCAGACACCGACCCAGTGGGCCGTGTGCCACAGAACACAAAGATCACGAAAGGGAGACTATCTGGAGATTTTCTCTCTGTGTTTAACTGTGTGGAGAAATAGTGTGTTTCATCGCAAGCACATAATCCAACTATCTCAAACACACACACACACACACACACACACACAAAGCCAGGAAGTGCCTTGTGGAGAGGGAACAGGACACCACAAACAGTCACTAAAATGATGTTGCTATCCTCACTCACTCACACACACACACAGATTCACACATGGCGTGTGATGTGAGTGTGTGGTGTGCATGTCTTTGTGTGGTTGTGAGGTTTAGGGTGTGTTTGTCTCCAGAGGTTGCTCTGCAGGCCTTCCTGTTGGAGGAGAAGCAGTGTCATTGTTAAGTGCTGGCCATAATCTCTAGAATGTTCTGAGTCTGGACGAGATGCAACTCTAATAACGAGCAGTGTCATTGTTAAGGGCTGGCTATTCTACTGTGCTTTACTTGGAGCAACTTGTTCACAATCTCTAGAGTGTTCTCAGTTGGGATGAGACGTTACTGTAACTAATTGCGAGCAGGAAAGGTGGATACCCCAGGGTCAGAAAGTAAAAAGTCCTTATGTCTCCACTCTTTAGTAAATCAGCTGATCCTAATCAGCACAACTCTCGATGACCTGGCAGGTCATCAAATGTAAATCTTATTTACAATATCACCCTACACAGGTGATATTGTAAAGACCACAGGGAGAAGGAAAACGTCTGGACCAACTGGACTTATCCTTTCTTGTCTTGATGAGCAACAACTGTAACTCCTAATAAGCAGTGTCATTGCAGTGCTTTAAGACGAACGTCTCACCCACAGCAGGAGCGATCACTAGAGGTACAACTCTAACTAAAAATATGAATAAGCAGTGATTGTTAGGGGCTGGCCATTCTACTGTGCTTTAAGCAGAACATGGAAGCAGAAACTTGAAATATCTCAGCACTTTGTGTTTTATTTCTTTTTTTGGTTCTGTTTTTAAGCTGTTATGTCGTTATTAATAGTCCAGGGCTCTGGGTCGTTATGAGGGGCTTAGAGCAGAGTGCATTCTGGGAAGGTTTTGGGCCTGAGCTCTGGTCCTCTCCAGTCTGATTATGGTTGACTCCTTATCTGTGAGAATCACACCTACAGAATTTCTCTTAATCTATTCTTTTTTTTTTTTTTTTTAGTTTTGTCTTTCTGTTGTAGCGGAAAGACCGCTCATAGCTCTCTCTTAGTTCTAGTTCTCGGCTCAGGAATGTAACAAAAACAAAACAAAAACAAAAACTTGTTTCCTTTCCAAGCATGGTTGACCACCATGACTTCAGTACCAGTAGATTATATTGTATCATTGCCTTTGTTGGTGTTCTATTGTATGTGTTCAGATGGAGGGGAACACCCATTAGGTGCAAATAGAAAAGTGTGTGTGCATGCGTGTGTGTGTGTGATTTTCCTACAATAGGAGGCTGCCGTTCGTTTTTTTTTTTTTTTTTTTTTTCAGGACTTGCCACGAGAGTGATAAATGTGGAGGAAAACAGCTACCGGCCGTGTCTTTGTCATGTGGACTGAACTCTTTCTAAGTAGTGTATCAGTACATTAGTGGAGAGATTTGTCAAGTAGAGAGTGACTTGAATAAATGAATGAATTCATGAATGAATGGATAAATGAACATGTGAACAGACGGATGAAAGGATTATTGTAAGAAGATGGTGTTTTATGTTGGCCATGGGGGTTGAAGAGGCCTTTGATGAGTCTGGTGTGGAAGAGGGAGTGCTATCTGCTCAGAATGGCCTTTGTGTGCCTGCTATACTTTCCACTCTGTGTGGGGGTGGTACAGTGGGCCTGTGGTTGTTCAGGAAGTTCTCTCTTTCTTTTGGGTTTTATTTTCTCCTCTGCTTGAGATGTACCTCTGTATGGTGGATAAGACTGCCCAGGGTTGAATAACCGTGACTGCTTGCATTGCAGAAGGAAGAATAAAGCTAAACTTGGTCTCAGTGCAAACTTGCGTGATTATTGCATTTTCTGTTTGTTCTCCCTTTGTCACAATCACACTCTTAAGATTTACTGTGTCACCATAACATGACGTCTTGTGCCCAACAGGATTAGTAGGCTAGTCAGATAGCTGAACTGTAACTGTAGAAACTTACTGGGAAAACCACGGGGTCAGGGGTTGTCAGTCCGTTTATTTACCTTCCTGCGCCTTAATGTCTTGGGCAGGAGATATTTCCAAAAAGCGGATTTTCTGTCTTAATTAGGTTTGTTAACCCAAAGTAAGCGGAAATCCTGGGTTTTCAGTTCCAAAATGTTCAGGTTTAGTGAGTCACTATGGTAGCATACCCTCTAACCATAACCTGATAGGGGTAGGTTTTATTCAAGTTTTGTTCAGTTTATCGGTTACATTCGGGTAGCCTATTTCAAATGTTCAAAAGAAAGGCCGCCGCTAAGCTTGCTACACAATGGTCTTCGTTTTTCAGAAAGGCCGCAATACCGACACTGAAGAGTCTGCAATATTTTACCATTTAACCTTATCCATATATCTATATTTACGGATAATGACACACACTCAATTCTCTCCTAACAATGTGCCTTGCCCTAAAGCAGTTCGTGCGCACCTTCATTCGTTTTTCTTTCCATATGCATCACTTGAACTTCCATCTCAAGTTTTTAGTATTCAATCTCCAAATGTCATCTCCGCTAAATGGTCCATCGCCATCCTATATTTAAGAACAGTAACGTTGACTTTGCTTAACTAATTGCTTCTGATAAAATAACGACGACGAATAACATTTTTTTCCAATTCGCATGTTGCAAGTTGTTTGGTCATTTTGACTCATGGTTTCGACTCTAAATAGATTGAGTTCGCCGTGAACGCACACAGCCCTAGGTTAACCAACACGAGGCTGACTGAGTTAATTCCTATCCAGAATTTTGGAACCGACCGTTTTGGTTTAGTCGTCAAGGGTTCAATCAATCTCGAGTCCAGACTTGAACTCAGTGTTTGTTAAACATCCTTTTTGGAATACCCCCTAGAGCAGGCGAGCACCGGATGTTTCAACTACGCTCACTTTCGCCCTCTGGTGGACATTAACTCTCATAGGCCCATGGATTAAATCTCAGAGTAAAATCTCAGTTTTGCAGTAAAGCTTGTGTTGATGGGGATTGCTCTCAAACAAAAATTGTTTTTATCCCCATGAAACCAGCTGAGATATTTTTATTTTACAAACCTACATCACTACAGTGCACCATGTGCTGAATCTGTCCTGTAGTAAGACAATGGAAAGCCTGAGTATATGATCACACCATCCACTAACATGGAACTTGCACTTCCCTTGGGTTCAAATATTGCACTAGTCTGGTGAGTGTGTGTGAGTATGTGTGTGTAGACCCAGCCTGCACAGGCCATACAAGCAAGGGGACTAAGATTAGCTTCATACTGCCAACACTTCCTGGGGCCCTCGCTGGTGGACTGAGTATGGCAGCTCTTAAATTACAGTTAGTGATGCAAAGGGGTTAGAATCATGCAACATGTTACATTCTGTTGACATCTCCTCACAACTCGCTAGCTCTCATGAGGTTTTTGAGTACAGTACACAGTCAGTCAATCAGTCCTTTGCTCAAAGAATCAATAAATAAAATGGTCTTCTTATGCTGCTCTGGCTCTGAGAACTGGTAACAAAGTGTATGTAGTCTGTCCCCCCAAAATACCTTGTGCAGAGTTGGGGTTGGCTGCCTTAGCCTGGCTCTCACACATCTGCTATGCATCTCAGTCTGGCCAATTTCATGTTATCTCCAGCTTCCATGAAGCAGGAATAACAGACATAGATCAAAATGTGTCTGCAGGCATTGGACATGCTACAACCAATCAGACCAATGATTGCAGAGATGAGAGAGTGGGATGCACCACAATTTGAAAGGAAAGATGTGTTAAATCCGCCTCCATCGAGTTGAGGTAAAAGTCAGTTTTTGATTGGTTCCATATCTCAGGCAAATGGGAAAAAGTGGAGATAAGCCTACTGCCCCCCCCCCCCCCCCAAAAAAAAAAAAAATACTATGTGCATAAATGCAAACATAAACAAATGCAATTTCAACCAGCATCACTGAATGCAACTTTACACACAAACACACACAGAGAGAGGGAGAGGGAGAGCAGATAAGCCAGTGTTGTGTAGAGGCTAATACAGTTAGGCAACTAGCTGGAGTGAGGGCAGACCATCTGCCACCCATCTCTAACTTCATAAACATCCCGCAGACAGACCCCCACCCCCCACAAACACACATTAGACCCCCGCCCCCCACAAACACATATTACACATGAGTAGCCAGATAAACAGGCAGCAAGCCAATCTGTTCACAAAATACTGAAAGTACAGTAAAGATTCTTAATCAACTGTGCGTCTTATGATTAGTGTCTCAAGTCAAGTAGGATTTTATTGTCGTTTCAGCCATATACACAGTACATAGTGAGATGAGACAACGTTTCACTGGGAACAATTGATGATACACGTAACTGTTAAAACACACTATGGACAAGACAGATACATAATAGTGCCTACATACACTATTGCGGGACTACACAGATTCACTCACCCACACACACGCACTCACACACACAACTACACATGCACGTGTGCACACTCTTGTACACATATGTACATACAGTACAACACAGTTGAAAACAAGGCAGGTCAAAGTTACAAGTGACCTAAAACAAACACGCTAGACAGGGCATGGCTTTTAGCAGAGCACTGTGGCTAGTGGTGTGATTTGTAAACAGAAGACTGTTCTACATAAATATAAATAATAGCAGCAAGGCTAGTGGTATGATTTGTAAACAAGAGACTATTCTACATAAATATAAGTGATAGCAGCAAGAAAGTGCGGGGCATAAAGGTGCAGTGTGCTGTAACGCGCTGGTTTGCATCCTGAATTACTAAGAAATTCCAGTCCAATTGCACTACAGGTTGTTCAGCAGTGTGACTGCCTGTGGGAAGAAGCTCTTCCCCATTCTGGAGGTGCGGGCAGAGATACTGCGGAACCTTCTGCCAGATGGTAGTAAGGTGAATAGTCCATGGGAGGGATGGGTAGTGTCTTTGACAATGTTCTTGGCTTTCCGCAGACAGCGGGTGCTGTAGATGTCTGAGAGGGGGGGCAGAGAGACTCCAGTGATCTTTTCGGCTGTCCTTACAATCCGCTGCAGGGCCTTACAGTCTGCAGCTGTGCAGTTGCAGAACCACGCTGTGATGGCGCTGCTGAGGATGTTCTCAATCGTCCCTCTGTAGAAAGTTGTGAGGATGGAGGTTGGGAGATGGGCTTTATGCAGTCTTCTCAGAAAGTACAGATGCTGCTGGGCTTTCTTTGTGATGTGTGTGGTGTTGAGAGTCCATGAGAGGTCGTCAGTTATGTGTATGCCCAGAAACTTTGTGCTCTGAACAATCTGTACTGGAAGGTTGTTGATGAACAGTGGGATGTGTTTATGCAAGTCAAATAAACAGGCAGCAGACCAATCTGAGAGTACAGTAAGGATACTTAATCAACTTGTGATTAGTGACCAATCTGAGAGTACAGTAAGGATACTTAATCAACTTGTGATTAGTGACCAATCTGAGAGTACAGTAAGGATACTTAATCAACTTGTGATTAGTGGCACATTTCTAACATGACTCTTTCTGCTGCTCAGTTAATAGCATTAAACAACAGTTATACTGAAGTTGTAGGATTAATGTAGAGACAGCAGACAGACAGACAAAGACTGGCAATCGTATGTTTACCAAAACAGGACATGCAAGATAAATGTATCTGTTGTAAGTCTAGTATGACCTGAGATGAGTTCCTGAAAACTCCCAGGAAGTACAAAGATTGCAACAGGAGTTGGTACAGGATCCCAGCCTGATTCATAGTAAAACCTTTACGGAGATTTACAGTAAGACAAAAAAGTGACTAAAAACTCTCCATTGACTGTTACCTTCTGTGAACAAGAGTACACAGAGTAGAGACTTAATGCACATCCTATTGGGGTGCTCACTCACAAGAACATGAATAAAATGAGAGAGCAAGTGAAGTCCTGAGTACTTTAGGTCTTAGGACTCATCCTGGTCCTGATTGGAAATTGTTACAGTCAGTAAAGAGCCACACACACATGCAATACATTTATACCTGTATACCTGTATATATGTACTGCACACACCTCATATAAATATCATATCATTCTCTCTGTTTTTGTGTATAATTACCCATATGCATACCCGTGTGTATGTGTGTGTGTGTGTGTGTGTGTGTGTGTGTGTGTGTGTGTGTGTGTGTGTGTGTGATCTTGTACATGTCCATACCCATGGCATTCAATAGGGTGTTTGATTTGCTGATGCTATGGCTGAGGGCATATTATTTCTGCCATTCTAGTGAGTCTGTTTCCCAGGCCAGGGATCTGAGTGTGCGTGAGTGTGTGTGCATAAGTGTGTGTGCATGAGTGTGTGTGTGTGTGTGTATCTGTGTCTCCATGGCCTGATACAAGCAGTGTGGAGACTCAAATGAGTAGAGAGAGCAAGCATTTGACTGTATGTGTGTGTGTGTGTGTGTGGGGGGGGGGGGGGGGGCGTGTGTGTGATAGGAGCAGTGTGGAGACGTTGGTGAGGGGGTCATCGGGGTCTTGTAGTACTGGGTTTACTGTAGTCATTCAGGTTAGGGGGCAGAGAGGTCAGGCATTTGACCGTGTGTCTGTCCTTGTGTGTGTGTGTGTGTGTGTGTGTGTGTGTGTGCGTGTGTGTGTGTGTGTGTGTGTGTGTGTGATGGCTTAACTGATGTCTGCTAAGATAAGCAGCAGGGAGACCATGTATTAAAGAGACCTTATGCCGTTTAGAAATTATTGTTTTGGTTGATTGACCTGTTTTCGCAGCTCCATCTACTGCCCCATTACTGAAAAATAGCGTTGCAACTCTTGAGGAGTGAGTCGCCTGTTGTTGTGAATCCTACATGCACCAGTAGGGGGCGATAATGCATAATGGCAGGCAGAGCCGAATTTGTACGATGCGTTACTGAATGTAGGTCTAGTATGTAATGTGCAAAGAAGTTATCAAGTTTGGAAGAAAGATTCATGAGAATGAGAGAATGGATTACTCATGTCTTGCGTGAGGATGCGTGAGAACGAGAGACAGAGCGAGAAGCTCCAGGATGAACAGACAAGCTCTGAGAAGGCGAAACATGCAAAAGCTGACCTGGCTTTGCTGTGATTGTAAGCCTAGCCTAAGTGACATTGTGCTTGTCTTGGCAGAACAATTTGTAGCCCAGTTCATATCCAAAATGCCCGTCACTAACATCAGTGGCTGGCTTTTTCCAGTACAGTTAGGCTAGCTATCCGTAGTTGTGTAAGTAGAGAAATGTTTGGATGCAGCTTGATGAAGGTGAACGCATTTGAGTGCTCTTGATCTACCTCACTTGGCAGTACATTGTCGGGCAGTACACTGTCTTGCCCGAAGCATAGCAAATATCCTATAGTAGGCTAACCGATGCAAGAATACCCTAATGACATTTGGGTATATGTATGTCAACATGGTCGCCAGCTCTCTCGAAAATGAATGCATGTGTGTAGGTACAGCGGTGGAAAGGGTGGCGGGTAATGACAGTATTTGGATCTTGTCGCGTTCTTTCCCTCAGTTCCCTCCCTACAGCTTTTGGCTAGGCTAATGCTACAACGCAAAAGAGAAAACCAGAGTTGCTGAGCGCCTCTCTAACTTAATGGGAGTTAGTGTGTGAGTGTGTTGGGGTGGGGGGTGGTTATGGGGGGCAGTTATTTTGGATGCGTAAGTTTTCAGAGCGCATGATAAAGAAGCAGGGAGATATAGATTATCTTTGTGTGTGTGTTACGGTTTTTTTCTTGATTGCTTTGATGCAACCATCACTTCACTTTTTCAAATCAGTTAACGCAAAGGCCTGTGTGTGTGTGTGTGTGCGTGTGTGTGTGTGTGTGTGTGTGTGTGTGTGTATATGTATGTGTGAGAGAGAGTGAGAGAGAGAAAGGGTGTGTGTGTACGTGAGAGAGGGAAAGTGAATGTATGTACGTGAGAGAAAGAGAGTATGTGTGTAGGTGAGAGAGTGAAAGTGTGCGTGTGTGTATGTGTGAGAGAGAAAGAGTGTGTGTGTACGTAAGAAAGAGAGGGAAAGTGAATGTGTACGTGAGAGAGAGAAAGACAGAGTATGTGTGTAGGTGAGAGAGAGAGAGCGTGTGTGTGTGTTTTCATGTTGAGGGCTTCTAGAATCAATGGGAAAGAGCGGGCGTGTTTGGACAAGGTCCTCATACAGTTGCTCGTGTGAACATATTAGTGTCTGTCTTCACAAAGCCCTCATAAGACAGGAGAGGGGGTGGGGGGGTGGATAAGTGGATGGCAGGGGTCAGTGTGTGTGTGTGTGTGTGTGTGTGTGTGGCAGTGTCTGTATGGGTGCTGCGAGTTTGTCTACTGGACGCCGGCCCAATGGTACACATGACTGCCCTGCTTCAAACAGGCCGGGCCAGTCGCAGACTAATACCCTCACACACACTCAAGCCGGTAACTGACAGTGGCTCACTCACACACACACACACATACACACACACGCACAAACCTGATGACACAAACACAAGTGCCTCTTCCATATCATTGTGCATGCATGCATATAGGAATATGTGTGTGTGCATGTGAGAATATGTCTGTGTGCATGTAATTGTGTGTGTGTGTGTGTGTGTGTGTGTGTGTGTGTGTGTGTGTGTGTGTGTGTGTGTGTGTGTGTGTGTGTGTAAGCGTGTGAGCCTGACCACTGTAGGTCACTCTGGGACTCTGGGTTGGGTTGATCAGGTCGAGCTGAGTCACGTCTACTGGAGTCGATTCTCTCTCCCAGCTGAGCTGTTGGAGCTCCAGGATTACCCCACCACCAGGCCCCCAGGTTCCAGCTTGAGCTGCCCAGGCAGACCTCTCTGCCCCTGCCCCCACCCCCCCAACCCCTCCCTCTGGAAATCAGTGTGCCTGGATGGGTGTTTGTGCAGGGCTCAGTGCTCAGCCACTTGTCCATACAGTGCTGTAGCTGTTAGTTTAGTGCTGACAGCAGATCAGCTGGTTCAGCAGCAAGGCTCACAGTAACACACATGCTAAGTCACGCTATCAGATATGCTAACTCACGCTAACACACATGCTAACTCACGCTGTCACACATGTTAACTCATGCTAACATATGCTAATGCTAGTATCCTAGTGCTGAGTAGTTAGTGCTTGGCTTGCACGAGTAGGCTGCTTTAGGTTAGCGTGTGTTTTCACTCACTGTGTATTCACTTTGTGTGTGGTTGTGTGTGTGTGTGTGTACGTGTGTGTGGTTGTGTGAGTGTTAATCGTAGATGGGTAAAATGCAGAACTCAGTAATTAAGACAGAAGTATAAATATTCTCATACTGTGGCTACTGCTGCTGCATGGGTCTGGCGTTATAGTCTCTCTCTCTGTCTGTCTCTCTGTCTCTCTCTCTCTGTCTGTCTGTCTCTCTCTCTCTGTCTGTCTGTCTGTCTCTCTCTCTCTCTCTCTCTCTGTCTGTCTGTCTGTCTGTCTCTCTCTCTCTCTCTATCTGGCAGTGACTCTGAGACCTAACTAATAAAAAGTGTTATGACATTTACAGTATTGGCCTGGTCTATCAGTTCTCTCTAGGTTGGGCTGGCTCTCTCTGCCTTGCTACAAAGAGGCCTGGACGTGGCACTTCCAGCTCCTGCTCTGGCTTCCCGAGCTCCCCCACTCCTACTCCACACCTTCAGCTATCCCACTCTTCCTCCACACCTCCTCTCCACTCTTCCAGCTCATCCATTCCCCCAGTTCCCCAGCTCCTTCAGGTCCCGTGTGGAGACCACAGACACTTCCTGTTTGCACTGGAAGGAGAGAGAGAGAGAGCTCAGGGTGGAGTGCACAGCTCAGGGGTTTCCTCTTCTGCGCTAGAGAACAAACAGTGAGCCCATCCATCCTCTGAGAAAGAATAACACATGACAGAGAAAGACAGAGAGAGAGGAAAAGAGAAAAAGAAAGTGAAAAGTTAGCAAGGTCTGTGATTAGGTCAGTGATGTCATAGTTTGTTGGAACATGAGGGTGAAAATGAGCCTGATGACCCGAATGGAAAAAAAAAAACTCTGGGGGTCCAAAACAATCTTAATCAACAGTGGCCAGAATTTCTAGCAGTGTCCACTGTGGAAATTCTGCTCAGAGTAAAACGGTTATACATTTAGGCTACTGGATACAAAGTGATCAGGTTGAAATCAATGCTCTCGTGTTACCAAAGATGGGATCCACAGAGATAATGCTGCCATTACTGTAAAATCCTAATGATATCCTTATTTGGGAAGTGCAGTGTCTCTCTCTAGTGGACACAAAGGGGAATTGCAGCTCTTAAATTGAAAGGCAGATAGAATGCTGAAAGTGTTGGCCAACCATGAAACATTCTCCTGGCAACATAAACATTTTCATCAAAATCAGTAAGCTGTGACCACAGTGATCAGGCCACAAACTCACACAGTAGGCAGCAACATGAGAATAGCAATCTTTTCAAACATTTTACCACATATTACTGTAGCAGCCAAAGAGTTGGTTTTTGGACTTTGGACAAAATTCTGTTCACTTGCTGAATGAAAGTGACCTTGTATTTCATGTATTTTATGGATGAAAAATAAAATAGGTATTAACACAAATCATAAAGAATAATGGATAAAAAGAAAATTCTTGCTTTTTGGACCTAAGCAGCGACTTTTGGATGTTGAGACATCAGGGGCTTTATTAAGCTCACAACCCAACCTCACTCAAGGCATAGGTCAGGCATATGTCTACATTTGTGTGGTCATATGCCTAGCTATCATGTTTTTGTAAAGGCCAACTAGAGACATTTTCTTCATCACTAGGTCTCGTCTAGCTTGATAGATGACAGCCTATCTGTCACCTTTTGGCTCAGCTGTCCGTGGAGGTTAGTGGGGTCGAATCAATATGAATGGCCAATAGGCGACTATGAGTTGAGAAAAAAAAAATCAAAATAGAAAAAACAATCCAAAACTTGTCAAAACTATTAAATTGTTATTTTAAACAATAATATGTTCAGTAACATTGCCTCTGTCATGTGAATAATCAAAATGGCACCCTTTCTGAAATTTGATCTTAAATCAAATGATGAATGAGTAACATTCACAATACAAAAGTATGCAGATCCTACTGTCTACGGTTGAGACAAAATCCAGATATATGTTTTGGGGTTTATTTTATTGCACAGATAAAGGATATACATCTAAAAAAATCAGTGTTTTTTCATTGTCAATTTTTTTGTGTGAAAATGGGGAACGCAAAACCTGTACTTAGTCTACACCACAGAACATATTGAGAAATGTGGATAATGTTGGAGGGGCATGTATTAGACATTAACTGGAGATGTTAGTTTTGGAATTATTTATTATGTTGTCTCAGTAGCAAACGCTTTGTGAAAATCCGCCACAAACGCCCATTAGAAGAGGCAGGGCCTTATAAATATTGGAATTACCAGACAAGACAACATGCGCACCAGTCAACATGATGAGCCTACATGCTTGAAAATGGACGGTCCCCCTCTTAAGAAACGGGACACTCGTTCTTTCTTCATAGTCAGGAATGTCAGTGCAGGGTGCCCATCAAGTTTTAAAAAATACAAAGTCCTTTTAAGCATGGAAAACCTTCTTAAATGTATTAGTGCTGGTACCTACAGGCAGATTAACAACGATGGGATGCAACGTTAGAGCTAACTGCAGAGAGAAAAGCGCATTTATGATGAAACATGTCGAATGCTCTACATAGGCAAGTTTAAGCGAAATGCTTAAATAAAAACGGTACACTCTCTATGCAAATGAATCCCTAATACTGCATTCGAACGATACATTGCGAACAACCAATGAAATCCCTCGGTTTGTGGGAGCCAATCAGCAGTGATAACGGCTGTCGTCTGGGCACCTGACTGAGAAGCTGTTTGCTTCTCTCGCCAAGGTTGGTCGGTTAGTTTTTCTCGGCCTACACCTTTCTTGATGGATGTTCTTGGGAATAATACTATAGTAACACAATTGCTGCATGGAGTGACACTGTTGATTTCTTAGGCTCAATCATATATGATCCTGGGTTGCACCATAACTATCTAATATGTGTGCTGCGCATGTTGCGTTTGTTTTCATCTAGGCCAAATATTTATTGACTTTAACTACATAGGCTCAATCACGGCTTAATGGCCGGGCACTTAATGCCATGTCGAATCGACAGCACACCCACATTTGCAGCATCTGGGCTATTATGTCTTTGGTTCTGAAAAGCCCCTTAGTGCATAACGAAGATATGAAGTAGACTACTATGTCTCCGTTTGTGATATAACGATGACAGCAGAATGGATGGAAATTGTAGCAGATTTAAAAAAAAAAAAAAAAAAGAATGAAGAATGATTTCAGAATTAAATAATGAGTTAATGCACCTATTTATGAATGTGTCGATAAGGCAGCCAGCGACTTTCGGCACCCGGCCAACCCGTGCATATAAAGGCAACTGAGGAGGGATGAAAGGTGGAATGTCTTCAAATTGCTTAAAGTAGTCTAGTTGCCCACCTTGTCTACCATGACCTGGATGAATGAGACATATAGCCTAACTACATTTCTCAGTAACATTCAAGTAAATGGTGCAGACGACATGCAGCTCGAACTGATGAAATAATTATTTCATGTGCGGTCACTCCTATAAATTGCGCTGAACAAAATAAAGATCATCCATCAATAAATGAAAGGATCGGCTGCCGCTGTCTTTCTGTATGTTCCAAGAATAACTCTTGAACTATTCATCCGACGGACATCAAATGTTTGGGTCTTGGTCTAATGTTTGCACGTAAAATACAAAAGATATTATTAAAAGAAGCATGCCTTGCCACTCTTTCCGCTGTAGCCACACACCCCTCTCATACACCCCTCTCACATACATTCTCAGTGGAGTAGCCTATTGAATTGATGCACAGCATTGACTCCTTGGTCAATAGCCCCAGACGGAAGGGTGCTGGTGGTCCACTGTTGTGTTTGACTTCTCCAACCATACAATACAACTGGCGACAAAGCAGCACCCCGCTAGCGGACCACTGGAAAACTGACAAGCAAAATGGCAGCACACTGTTGGCAGCAGCCCACCATCTGGGGCCCACCATCATACATACATGTGTGAGAAAGTGCATATTTCTTTAGAAATCAAGTTAAACATGTTTGAACAAGTTAAACATAAATCACTATTAGGGGGCAATTGCAATACTACCATATATGTATATGTGTATACGTGTGTGTACTTCCCTTGTCCAAGGAAGAAGCCTTGGACACATCCAACCCAACTGCCAGGGGTCATGCAGAAAGAGGGAGTCCGTGTGTGTTATAACAGGGCTACAGCTGGAACCTTGGCATGAAGTTAATTGGATCATTATGTTTTTTAAATGATGAAGTAGCTTGAGATTTAGTGAACTTATTTTGTCATTTTTTGTAGCTTAGCTCTCTCCTCCGTTTTAGTGAAGTGAAGATTCATTTTAATGTGGAATGTAATGTAATTGGCAACTAAGATTACTAAATTTTCTGTGTAGCTTGCCCAGCAGTGTGTGACACATAAACATTGAACTTAGAAGCACTTAAAACACTTAAATAAAGTGGAGGGAACAGAACAAAGCTAGACTTGGGAAATCAGCTGTAGATCATACCTGTATGTGTTTGCTAAAAAGGACACCATTTAGCCAAAACTGACCATGTCAAAAGTGTGAATACTTCATTCATCCATTCTTTCACATTTAAAGAATTGACCTGAAGTATCCAGTGATTCAGCATTGATGCAGAACATGATGCCTAGCTGTATATTATAATCCTGTCAGTGCATCTACAGAGGGAATAATGTATAGTTTATTTATAATGTATCAATATGAAATACTACTTGGTGTCAGATGCATTCATGATGTTTGCTCAAACAGAAGAATGTGCAAGGCCGAACTGAGGTATAACTGGGCATAATTTATATATTATACGGTGACAGAAAACTTGATTCAGTATCTACTGTACGTCAGATTCTAGGATTGCTGAGAGAAATTCTTGAATATTTATGAAGTACCTTTCTCAGATTATACAGGCATGTTGCCAGCAGAGGCCAGCTAGACTGGTTCTTAAAAGTGAAAGGACATTGAGATATGATTTTTAAACCAGATATAGACTCCATTTTATGAACATAAAACTTCAAGGAAACACAAAAGAACTATCGACAGAGCTGCTGGAGAGGTAGGATTATGTCAAATATAGTGTTTTTCATGTGTTCGTTTTTTAATAATAATCCACTTGGATGAAGTTGGTAATCCAATCCAGGTGTTAGTAATGTGATAGGAAGAACACACAAGTGTCAGTTGACCTAATTGTTAATTTCCAAATACAAACATTAAATGAATAGTGCAGTTTATAGGCCTAGTATGGTTCACTTAGTGAATATTTATTACAAATGGGAATAATACTTTGTGTTTATTTGTTTGTTTGTTGTAGGAGAGTTCTAGAACTCACACTATTGCTTGCTTGCCCAGGCCTCATAAGCCATTAGAAGCTAAGGAATGCCACCATGACAGACAGCTTTGTCAGTGTTAAGACAAAAGTGCTGTGGCCAACGACAGGATTGTAAGTGTGGCAGAGGTAGGGGATAACACTCTCAGTCTCCATGGAGATGTAGTGGGTATGGAAAACAAGGCTAAAATGGATTACCTTTTTGAAAATGTACAAGGGACTTGTTGTAAAGATGATCACCTGGATGAAAATGTGGACCCTGAAAGTCAAAGGTAAGGATTGTGAGGCATGTTCTGAGAAACAACGTGGATATTTTTCAGAGTAATGTTGTTTCATGCGTATAAACTTGAGCGTTGTAAATTAAACACTGACACCAGACACATAGTGTCAACAGAAACTCTGTTTAATTTTAGTTAAAGGCAGAGTAATGATTTATTTGTTACATCAACATTCATCATGACAGATATTCACCAGTACCCAGTGTGGTTTCTATGAGGACTGATCAGTCAATGGATCACCCTGTGACATTTACAGGAGGAAGTAAACAAAGCACTAGGTATGTCTTCATGTCCACTATTTGCCTGCATATATGTGTAGGAGGTTAGAGTCTATAGTGTATTCTCTCTTTTATATTTTTGGTCTCTGCGTTGATCAGTGACACAACTCAGCCATGGATTTGGACATAGGAATGTTTTATCACTTCCCCTGGCCACATTGTTATTGATAGTTGGTATTTGAACCGACCACCCTTAGTTACAAGTCCAAAGCCCTAACTAGTAGGTTACAGCTGCCCCTTGCTTGAATATGTTAGAATTTATTTGCTCTAACTCTTGTCACCGGGGTGCTTTATGCAGACAAGACTCACTGACTACTATAGTTAAAATATTAAAAATATTTACTAAAATTAAAATATTCCACTCATTCCACACAATAAAGGAAAGATGATAAAATACCCTTCTCACAATCACAATAGCCTTGTGATATTAGAAATAAAGAAATATGCAACAGTTGTTCCTGTGTTTTAGACTCATATGCAAGTCTAAATAAATAAACTATTGTCTGTTGTACAGAACCCTGGCATGAAGCTGCATCATTATTTATAGGCCTATATTTTGCTAAATTATGGAGTACACTGTGAACGCCCAACATGTTTGATGAAGATAATGTTTTTGTGGAAACGTATTGCCACTAACATTGATGGCTGATTTTTATGCACTGTGTTTACTGCCCATTGAAGCGAACAATCTCCAGAATCTGGAGGTGTGCTTTGTGCTGTGTGCCCAAAGAAGGCTCTCAAGTCCTGCTTGACCTGCGTGGCCTCGTACTGTGAGCTCCATGTGAGGCAGCACTACACAGCCCCAGCACTGCAGAGACACAGACTGGAGGAGGCCAGTGAAGCAGCCCTGGAGCAGAAACTGTGTCAAAGACATGGCAGAGAACTGGAGTTCTACTGCAGTACTGACCACACTGCAGTATGTGCATTATGTGCAATATTGGAACACAACGGACATGAAACAACACAACTGGGGGAACATCGGGTATATTGTAATGATATTCACACAGTTACCACATGCCAAGTCAAATGAAAGACAATATTAAATATTGTGTTTTGCACTCTTCCATAGAGTCTACATATGATCAAGTCAGAGATGGAAAATAAGACAGGTAAATGTTGTCTTTTCTTTATAACAAACCAAACAAGCGTGCCTCTTTGTCATGCCACTGTGAAACATTGTTTTCTTTTCCTTTTGAAAAAAGATATACTGTATTATGATGTGACAGGGTTTGACACTCATACCTGTTTGCTGTCCTTCCTATGAAAGCCTATCAAAACTATTTGAAAGTTGGAATTATGACATAGAAAGTCATAGTTGTGACATAGAAATAATAAAAATATAACATAAAAACATAAAAAGTCAAAATTATGACATAAAGTCATAACTATGATAGGAAAGTCAAAATTATGAGATAAAGTCATAACTATGATAGGAAAGTCAAAATTATGAGATAAAAGGTTTAAATGAGATTTTAAGGTCAAAATTATACGATGGGAAAGTCAAAATTATGTGGTAAAAAAAGTCATAATTATGAGAACACGTTTTATCAGTTGCAGGTGCAAAAATGACTGTTTCCAGCAGACACAAAAATCATTGCAAAGTGTGACCTTCATCAGCTTGTATTGCTTCAAACTCTTAGGAGGGAGTTTACATACAGGTGTGATGGGTTTAAAAAATAAATCCACAATTGAGAATGAATGGCCAAAAACCTGTTGAAAACTATACTTTGCAGCGTGTCAGTGTATCAGTGAACATTACTGACTACACTGTGAGTTTCACGTCTTTACAAATGAAAGTTTAATGCATTTTAGGATGCATTGGAAAAAAATGGAAAATGTGTGGCATGGCAATGAAGAATCACTTTTTAGGGGTTTCTAGGGGTTTGTTGTGTCTACCAAGTGTTAGATACTCAGACATGTTGAAAAGATTGTAACAGTGTCAGTTTCTAATCGACAAAGCCAATCAGGGTGCTGTTTCTACAAAGCATCGTAACTTCCAACTTCCATCATTATCTTAGTCATCATACTGCTGTACTTAATGGCAGAACTGCTGAGATTGCTTACAATGTTAGCAACAATGCTGTCTAGAAACACGCTGCAGGATGGCTCAGGCCTTAACAAGCCGAGATTTGGCTGTCGGCTGCAGGCAACACAATACAAACTATCAGTTGTGGTCACATATGGATGGATTACTTTTGATTAGTGTTTCCATACAGAGTCAGCCTCAGACAACCTTGAGAAATGTTCTTTGGTACTTTATCCTAAAGGCATTTTTGCGAAAGTGTGACATTGACTTTAAATTCACACTTCACAGAATCATTTCAGCCTGTATCAAAAAATGCACAAAATCTTGACTCCTTTAAGCATTTTCATGATTACACATCACATCTTTTATGCAAATAACTGTATCTGCAATAAAAAAAAATGCCTGACGACTTACACTTCAGCCCCAGCTGTCCCTACTCCTGGGCCCATTGAGTTCACCTCAGTGAATCCAGACTCTGTGTGTCTGTGCTGGGGACCTCCTGAGGGACTGACTGGACCACACAGATTCAGGGTCTCTTGGACAGGTGAAGGCAGCCAGGAGAATCTTGAAGTGGAAGACCTACAACTCCACGTTCAAGGACTCGCTCCAGGAGAGAAATACACATTTACTGTGGCCACCCTCAGTGATGATGGCAGAAAGAGCCCATGTGTGTCTGCAACTACACACACAGGTTTGATATTTTGAATTGCATGAAAGGTAGAGAGATAGTAAGAGATTTTTGGGCACAACACAAAGTCAAGCAAGGAGAAGTACGCTGGCAAGAACCAGATAACAAAGTATAACTTAAAAAGCTGTTTGTTAAAAATACAAGACCCTTTAAAAGAAGTTTTTTGTTAGAAGACATGGGGGTAAGGGATAACATTATGTTGGTGGTGTTGAATTAGATTAGCATAAAAAATTTACCAGGGTTACCATTCAACTTCTCTAGTTGATATTGGCTATATTTTTTGCATTTATGAATTAAAGGTAAAGTACCTTCCACAACTCTTCTCATGTGTGCTTATTCCACGCTGGTGGAATGACCTTCCAAGTGCTCATCATCAACAGATACCCTCTCCACCTTCAAAAAACTCTTGACCCAGCTCTTCCAAGAATATCTCCTCGTTTGAATTTCTGAATACCAGGAATGCACTTAACCTCTTATACTTAATCTCTCCTTATACTGCATTTTTTCTGCACTATTGCACTCTCAAGTTAAAATACTACACATTTTATGCTAGCAATATGCACTCTTTGTTAGTTTTTCATTGTGCTGTAGCTTGAATGTTATCCTCTTTTGTAAGTTGCTTTGGATAAAAGCATCTGCTAAATGCATACATTTAAATGTAATGTAAATGTACAACAGAAAATACTCATCACAGCATGGAGTACAAATCCTAAATCTTTTACAATTTTTTTTATTTCAGATATTCCTCCACCTGATGATTTTACTGTGGACATGGATCTAACATCACTGTCATTGACGTGGAGCAACCCAGAGGGAGTTGATCATGCCTCATACTTACTGACCCTCAAAAGTGATGATGGGAAAACTCTACAAACTGTCTCCACCAAAACCCCTCAGCACAGTTTCAAGTTGTTACGAATGGGGAAAAAACATTCCATAACTCTTTCCACAGTCGTGAAAGGCTTTCAAAGGCAGTCCATCACTAAAACCTTCAGAACAAGCAAGTGAAATTATGTGTACTTTATGTTTTTTATATTTATATAATATTTTTTTATATTTTATGTGTACACTGTGTGTATTGTAGTAGAAGAGTTTTTGGGGATCAGTTTTGATGACCTGCGTACCATCATGAGTGCATCAATATGAGCTAGTCAACTTGTCTTTTGGCTGTATGTGAGTGAGTTAAAGGTAGGGTAGAAAATCCTGGAAAATCTGTGCACGCTACATTTGAAAATACACAATTCCAAAACCCCAAAACAAAGTCCAAACCCCTTTCTTTAGACTTCCCCCCAAAGCCATGCCTCCAGAGTACAGGCACATGAGCACAGAGGAGGGAGGGACAAATGGCAGTTGAGTTTGATAGACATGGTGTTTTTTCAGTCCTGTCCGTTCCAGATGTGATTAACATTTTTCTTTTTTGTGTTAGAGCATTTAATTAATTGGTTGCAATTGGGGTGTGAAGAAGATTTTAAACAATAAAAGTAAAAGGTGGTCCAGGAATACATCTCCTACCCTACCCTTAAGTGTAAAGGAGGAGTAGTCTGGAGTACTGTGCTGTCAGTGGATTTGTGACTAAGTCACTGATATCTCTTAGTAGGGAAAAGGATGATAAAACTTGTACCACATAACTGAATAGCGAACACTTACTGATAAGGGCACAGAAAAATGAATCTATTATTTCTGTGCCCCACTCTGTTAGTGTTGGCTGCTAGTTGGCTATTCAGTCTATGTTGTAACAAATTTGTTCTTTTATCAACCAACAGCACTTGGTCACACTGAGTCACAACAATTTCTCCTTTAAGTTTTATGAAAGCATACTTCTAATGTTTTTTTTTTTTTTCTGGTCAACTATCACAGAAATTCCAGTTCCAGAGAATGTCACTGTAGGCTCAGTAAGTCTAACATCAGCTGCTCTCAGCTGGAGTCTGGATCAGGGGATGGAGCAAATTCCACACAGCTTCCTGATCTCCTACCACAGTGAAGGGACTGAACCACAGACCATCTCTACAGAGTCCTGCAGTATAACTCTTACACACCTGCAGCCGCACACTCAGTACACTGCCAGTGTCTGCTGTCAGCTAAGAGATGGGACAAGGAGTCAGGCTACATCAATCATCATACAAACAGGTTAGAGGCAACAGAATTATGGAAAGCTGAAGTTAAATTTCATATTTCTTTCCTGGTTCATTTACCTTTATAGGTTAAAGTTTTTTTTAACTATATTTGTTTGGATGAATTTATATTGCTAATATTATATTTAGACAATGCCATTGTTAATTAATTTTGTATTACTTTATATTGCCAATTGCAATGACACTACAAACTTGTGGTAGACAGCTCTAATTATATACATTTTGGATTTTTGTATATTAGGTAGTTTGGTTCCAGAGAGCTTGACCGTGGATGCTCTGGACAGAGAATTTTATGATTGGAAGGTCAATCTAAGTTGGACTATGCACCAGGCAATGGAGCAGATTCCACACAGCTTCCTGATCTCCTACCACAGTGAAGGGACTGAACCACAGACCATCTCTACAGAGTCTTGCAGCATAACTCTTAAACACCTGCAGCCAGACATTCAATACACTGTCAGTGTTTGCTGTAAACTCAGAGATAGGGAATTGCAGAGCGAGTCAGTTTTCACAACCTTCCACACAGGTGAGTTTGTTCTATGTGCAAGGGCATGCAACAATCTACAGTACTAACCATCTTTTTAATCATAAGTGTTTTTGTTTCTGTTTGCTCTTTTGGTTCATAGGTGAAAGAAGGATTGTGCTTCTTGGAAAAACAGGAGATGGTAAAAGCAGTGCTGGAAACACCATCCTGGGAAAAAAGGTCTTTGCAGTGCACGCTTCCCAGTATTCTGTAACAAGTCAGTGTGAAACTCACAGTAGGATAATCAACGGGAGGAAGTACATCATCACTGACACACCTGGATTCTTTGACACAACGGTCCCAGGGGAGTCATTAAAGAGGGACATAACAAAATGCATCTTTGACAGTTCCCCAGGCCCTCATGCCTTCATCATTGTGCTGAAAGTAGGAAGATACACAAAACATGAGGAGCAAATTATACACAAGATTAAAGAGTTATTTGCAGAGGACACCTTCAAACATGCACTGGTTCTCTTCACGCATGGCGGAGGCCTGGACGGTCAGAGTATTAAGGAGTTTGTGGAGGAAAACAGGAGCTCCCCGGGAGCTGCTGAGAAAAGAACAACACTAAAGGACCTTGTAGATGCATGTCATGGCCGGTGTCATGTCATTGATAATAAACAGTGGAGGTATCAGGAAGAGGGAGAGAACAGCAACAGAGCACAGGTAGCAAATCTCTTTGACACCATCGAGGAGATGGTGAAGGAGAATAAAGGTGGTTATTACATTAATGAAATGTTGGTACTGGTAGAAGAGGCCATCCAAGTGGAAATGCAGATGCTGAGAGATAAGCAAAGAGATCAGGAGCAGCAGCTGTCTGAACTGGAGATAAAAGAGAAGGCCAAAGAGATGCTGAAGTGGAGAATTTTGGTAAATAAAACTGTGGCCACTGTGCCAGTAATGATGCTTGGGTTTTTCTGTTCACCTGCTCTTCCAGTAAGAAAGATCTTGTCCAAAGTTGCAATTAAGAAAGCAGCAGCTCAGGCAAAACACCCAGGTGATGCCATTGTAGAAGCACTTAAACTGTTACGGCTGTGGTCACAGAAAAAGGCGATCTTTAAGTCATTCATGGAATGACAGACAGAAGAAACCTGTAAACCTAAGATGTGTGAATTGTATACAGAGAAACTACAACAATCTGGGATAATCAGTGTTCATGTGCATGGAGCATAACTATACACATCCATTGTATCTGTTGTCACTTTAGAGTTATGATACAAACTGACACATCAGCGCATTCGTATGTCATCCGATTCAACTAACCATTTTCATGAACGTTGGAAAGGCGCAATTGTTGAATAACTAAAAATGGTCATAATTTGTACAATTAATAAACTCCATCAAATGTGCACACATGGGATAGTGGGAAACGTAATTTTGATTCCTTTGTATGTCAAGTACATGTGAAGAAATTGACAATAAAAGCGACTTTGACTTTGATCTACTGTCTTGGTTTCAAGAAGGGGTGGCCAAACTTCTCTATTTGTGGCCCTGCTGCATACTGGAAAGTCTAATGAAGAAGCAAAATGAAGAGCACCAGTTTTTAACCAGTTTCAAGTAAAAGAGTGACTTCGTTTTAGATCAGAAAACCTGCAGGCCGTCTAATGTTACAGTGTTTAACGTTACTATTGACAAACATGTCACACCTGTACTGATATATCATGATATATCAGTGATATATCATAGTAGATTAATGTTTTTTATTTTTATTTTAATGGCCACTAGTTATAGTTTGACCACCCCTGTTTTAGAGACAGTCACCAGGCCCTAACTTAAATGACAGGCACTTAACATTTTACAAGCAACAATGACAACATTTTGTTAGCTTTTATGTTTTACTTTTCGGTTTTATCCTCATAGACGTTATAGAGTTTAAGGCTCTATAACCTGAAATGTAATGTAAATTTTTATACATTAGGCCGACTTTAAATAAAAGTTATAGAAAATTAGTTTCAGGCTTCTTTGTCATCTTGTTAGCACAGCCATGACCCAAGGTTGTAGACAGGATTTTGAAATATCAAGAATCACCTAAAGGAAACCGAAATTCCATACACCAGATGACGCATGATACTGAAGTGCTCCGATCATGAGCTGTAATTTATAGTTTTACATTGTAATTTACCATGTTACATTCTAGTGTCACCCTTTTCTGAGTCTGAAGGACTACACCAGCCTTGTCCCAAAGTCAAACACTAACTAGACTGGTCTGTCTAAACACATAAATTAATCAGAATACAGTTTGGATGGGGAATGGGATTTTACTGCTTCTTATGTATTGATAGTTATACTGGACAATGGCGATCACTCCCTGCACAACACACTCTCCAGACAGAGGGGTATAGACTGGCCTTTTTCTTTTTTTTTTTGCTGTGTTTTATATTATGTAGCCTAAGTATTACTACT
The DNA here is from genome assembly GCA_027481765.1 of Tenualosa thibaudeaui. Taxonomy (NCBI): domain Eukaryota; kingdom Metazoa; phylum Chordata; class Actinopteri; order Clupeiformes; family Clupeidae; genus Tenualosa; species Tenualosa thibaudeaui. Next base: position 5,239,379 of record JAIFZK010000228.1, on the reverse strand, counting down.
ACTCTACTACTCTGCCTGGAACATAATCTGCACTGGTAACGTAAACTTGCACTGCACATTCTACACTACTTCCACACCGAACAATTTAGTACCCAAATGGCACACATAATGGTATATTATTTTTATTTTTCAACTTATATTTTGAAGGCAAAAGCCTTTGTACATCTGGCCCTCAGTGTCTATGATGGGACGGTGTGGGAAGGAAAAACTCCCTTATGTTCAGTTAATCTAGGAAGAAACCATGGGCAGATCCACGACTCAAGGGGCTAACCCAACTACCAGGGGTCATGGAGAAAAATTACAATCAGTAGTAACCATGACAGACTATAAGTTGCCTATGGTTTTAGATAAGGTTCATAATAGTTCATAATAGAGTATTATCCCACTTTTACATTACATGGTAGTCAGTCTATAGGTGGTTATCGGGAATTATGGCTGGACAATGTAGCCAAAAGACCCATGAGAAGTGATGATTTGCCATGCACCATCCCTAACTATGGGAAACAGTAAAGAGGAAGGTTTTAAGTCTAGACTTAAGAGTGTCCGCTTGTTGAATGTGGGGGGAGGACTATTCCACAGGAGGGGTGCACGGTAACAGAAGGCTGTATGTACTGTATGCTTTACTCTTCTGTATAGTATGTATTTAAGTCCTCTACTGTATGTATACTGTATGCTTTACTCTACTGCAGTATGTATTTCAGTCCATGTTTTGTTGAAAATCAGTTGACATGTTCTGTGAAACCACTGTTCAAAGTCCAAAGATGCTAAATATACTAAAATATGCTAACAAATACTGTGCAGGAGAAACATTGCAGATCTTCGAGCTGCTTTTAAGATATTCTGTCTGGGGTGGTTTTCATATTAAGGTTATTAGTGACCCTTGAGGTCCATGTTCTGTGAAACCTGTGTTCATGTGTTCAAAGTTCAAAGATGATAGATATTTTGTTTCTTTGGTATTCCTTTTATATTAAATGCTGAATGGCAATAGATCATGGTTTGATCATTGTGTTATCATGCCAATTGATCATTGTGTGCTTAATTTGATCAATTAATCTGGCTATTGTTATTTTCTTATTTGTTAGTTGTAGTATTTTCTGTGGAGAGCAAAAGGAATGCTGTGAGTGCAATACCTGTAATGATAGATAGATCGATCGATAGATAGATAGATAGAGAGAGAGATACATAAAGAGATAGATGGATAATATATTATTTATCCTGGAAATTCAGGCATCCAGTAACCTCCATAACATGACATGACATACACATGACATACACACTGCAAAAATACAAAGAATACAATTACCTGCTGAAGTATGGAAGTGGTGTACAAGTGTGCAGAAGGATTCTGTGGTAACAGGGAAAGTGCAAAAAATATCAGTGCCACAAACTTTTGCCACTCCAGTGTAAATTCTGTATCTAATCCAAATAGCAGTAGCTACACAATATACATATAACACAATGTGACAATATAAGAGGTTAGAAAAAATCCCTATTTCAGTCCTTAGTAGCGTATGTGTGACCACGCTTCTTGTTGTAGCTCCTTCCGCTTGAGGCTTTTCTTGTTTGCACATGGACGGGCAGGGAGTTTCCCAGAACAGTCATACTGTGAAAGGTAAACTTGTATTCAAGGCATCTTTTTATTTGACTAAAGTGATACTGATAGAAATAAAGGAGTGTGTTTAGGGGTGATTTTAAAATAAGGCCATTCAGCTTTCATTGACAAAAAAGCTGTATTATATGATAAGCTGACACTACCTTAACTATCCTGTGGGCAAGTGGGCAACTCTCTGTAAAATTGTTAAGCCTACAGTGTTCCACACTTGTTGCTCCCACACAAGATGATATTCACGTGTTCTTTCCCACTGGGAAACCAACACGCACGGAGATCCGAGTGCACGGAGATCCTCCAGTGGGAGGCATCCGACAGTCCGCTACTTTTTGAAATGGAAAGTCGAAGTGTGTTCAATAACAGAAATGCTAGACTTACGGAAATGCTAGAAACACGTGTTACTTTGGATAGGCTTTTTGAACGTTTTTGAGAGGTAAAATATTACGTGCTGGGGAGGCTAATTTCCAATAATTAGCTAGTTTACACATCATCCAATTGAGACCACCTATGATTATTGCCGAAGTCTGAGTTTGCGCTTCTGTGCTTCGTCGTGCGCACGAAGGAGGGGCGGCTCAGAAAGCAAACAAAAATGAGCGGGAACAAAGGCTGCGCGAAGGCGCACGTGCCAGAACAATAAATGGAATTTTGTCTTATGATAGACCTACAATTTAGAAAATTATTGCATGACGTTTATTGCAACTTGCCTCCACAAACAAGTCAATGGTAAGCACTGCTTGTAACTTTGGTTTCTTTTTCATTCAGTGCAGCAGAAACGTTGCAGATCTTCGAGCTGCTTTTACGATATTCTGTCTGGGGTGGTTTTCATATTAAGGTTATTATTGACCTTTGAGATTGATCATGGTTTGATCATTGTGTCATTGTGTCAATTTATCATCGTTTGAATAATTCGATTAATTAATCTGGCTATTGTTATTTTCTTATTTGTTAGTTGTAGTATTTTCTGTAGAGAGCGAAAGTGAGTGCAATATCTGTATTGATAGATCGATCGATCGATAGATAGATAGATAGATAGAGAGAGAGAGATACACAGAGAGACAGATAGAGAGATAGAGAGAGATACATAGATAGATAGATAGCAGAGGTGGAAAAAGTACTGAAAAATTGTAATTAAGTAAAAGTATCTTTACTTTGCTTAAATCCTACTCAAGTAAAAGTAAAAGTACCCATCTAAAAGTAAAAGAAAAAATACCAAATGTACATCTGTTACTTTCAAAATGTACTAAACCAAATCCAGCACAAGTTATCCTATAGTAAAAGTGAAATCGCAAACTATTTCAAATGTCTTTGAGTAAAGTTACTTAGCTTTCATTCTTACTATTTCTGCCAACATAAATGAATGATTTATTAAGACTAGACTTACTTACTATTTCTGGAAATGCTAGAAACACGTGTTACTTTGGATAGGCTTTTTGAACGCTTTTGAGAGGTAAAATATTACGTGCTGGGGAGGATAATTTCAAATAGTTAGCTAGTTTACACATCATCCAATTCAGACCACCTATGATTATTGCAGAAGTCTGAGTTTGCGCTACTGTGTAATTACCTGCAGTTCCCAGCATAAGAACACAACTCAGATAGGCCTCTCTGTTGGTGTATGGTAGCTATGACTTCATAACCACAGTCACAGTGCCCATATTGACATTGCCCACAAGTGCCAGGACCAACATACCAAGTAATACTAGTCTTTGTTATAATCATATAATGGTTATAATAATATAATGATCATCACACCTTTAAAATTTCTTTTAAAAGATATGAGGGTATTGACTGCTGTGAAAGCAGTAACAGTTGAAATTGGGGAGTATACCCATTGTAACCCTTTTCGAGAAGTGTAGCAATACTGGTACATCTGAATGCTGTCTCTGTTTCTGTGGGTGATGTACAGAGAGATTACAGAGATCTTTCTTAGAATATGAAAAGCTGTTGAAAAATGGTATCAGAGCAGGTAGATGGTGTAAGAGCTTGTTGTGATAAATGTTTTTTAGATTTGCACAATTAGTAAAAGTGGAAAAAGTCAAAAGTCAGGCATAGGATGCCTATTTTGATAAATATGGTCTATGAAGTTGAATTTTATGGTTCTTTCTTTGATCTGCCTATATATACATACATACACATTCCCATGTTTTATTTGCTTTTCAACCACAAAACTTACTATATGATATGATTTTTTTTTATAAGTTCAAATAATAGCAATCCACATGAGAATTTTATTGATTAGACTTGACTGGTTGACTGGTTGTGTGTTTGTGTTATCCTGTATCAGCAATATATTTACTGTATGAATTTATATTTGTATGCATTTATTTTGGTGCAGAAATACTTGAGATACTGAGGTATAATGTTGCACATCTTCCCTTGAGATGTGTGGGCACATAATATTTGAGAATCAGCCAGTTCGGAGGGGGTCAAGTGGGAGGCATTGGTCCATTTGACACAGAATGACCCGACTATAACCTCTTAGGTTACCGCTAGATGTATTGTATTTCTTTGCATTTGCAATGAGCAAGCTGCAGCCTGAGCATTTCTGGTTTGCAATGAACATAATTCATTATCAACAGAAGATGTATTGTATTGTAAGGTTTAATAAAAGCATGAGCAAACAGTTTTCCAACCCCCTACACAAAGTTATTATCTCAGTAGTTCTTGCTAACTACTGTAATGTCCTCCTATCAGGCCTACCAGCCTGTGCAGTGAGACCGCTACAGATGATCCAGAATGCAGCTGCACAATTTATTAATAAGTGATAAGATTATCATACCTTACTTTAATTCAACATGAGACGCAAACGTTATCAGTAAGTAATCCACAGTGTTGATGGTTTCTGGGTTTATTCAGACAAAAAAAATAAAACATGCTGTTGTTAACCGCAGGTATCGCCTCACTCTGATATTATCTGTAGCTGATTAGTCATTCACGAACAAATCGATTCTTTTGAACAACTCTTTGAAACAAGGCAAACTTGTTGAGCATTACTGCCATGCTGGGACTGTTGTCACAGAGAAGGCAGCTTTCTGCTAAGACAGCCAAACACATGGAAAAGAAAGTAAACACTACAAGGTAGTACAGGTAGTTCTCCCAGAGTCCACTTAATAGTGGATTGTACTGGCCTGATTGTACTAGCCTGGCAAGCCAGACTAGAACATCAACATGTATGGACAGGCCATGGCCGATAGACCGGGCTCAATCCAAGGGGTGGAATCAGCAGTTGTCTTTGAAACTGCCTCTGCACGCTGATAAGCTAACACTAGGGTTCATCTAGGCGAGACTCTATAAGGACGGAGCGATGTGATTGGTCCAACCAGCCCTTGGAAGAAGACCTACTAAGGCCCTGTGGCATACCATCTGAGAAAAAATATTTGCTACCGTCACCAATGTGCATTCAAAGTGGGAGCGTCCCATTTCTTAACCATGTACAGACTTATTATAAGCCATCAATATAGGTATATAGGTTAGGTACGGTGGGCACCTAAGATAAACAGAAGCACATAAGCAGAACATTAAAACAGTATTTCCCATTGAAGGCCTTGATTTGTGAATCACCTGAACTGAAAGGTAGCCTACTCATACACAGTTATTTGTGTGTAGCAGGCCTAAATCCTTGACAAAACTGATAAATTTCTAGACAAACATGCAGTTTCCTGTTTCTGAATCTTCATTCGACAACCCCACGGTAACTTTATGTATTTAACATGTATTTTCATTCCTTTTTTTTCCAGATCAGAGTTTTGAGCTGACACAAGCTGGTTGACAGTATGTCAGAGAAGTATCATCTATCTAAGTTTCCTGGTGCTGCAGCCAGAGAAGGAGAGGATGATAAAAGACCAGGTACTTCAGGGTGAGTGCAACAGAAATATTTGTAATGCTCTTCCTGAGGCAGTCTTGGCCTACTGGTTGACTTGTGACTAAAGGGTGGCCGATTCAATCCCTGACCAGTGAAACTTTCCACTGGGCAGGTGGAGATATTTCAAAATGCTGGATTCTGTGGACACATGTAAATGCAATTAAAAAAAGAAGCAGATAAAAAATATGTTTATAAAAATATCTAGATACGGGTAAACAAGCCCTAAGTTGTCTAAGTAATTGATAGATTGACATTGACAAATGTAAGTCACTTTGTATAAAAGCGTCATTAACAATTCATTAACATGCTAATGTCATTAACATAAATAAATATAAATATATTTTCTGATATGATTCAGTCTAATTATGTTCATTACCACAGATCAAAACCATTAGTCTTCACTTTCAAGAAAGATGACCAGTCAGTTGATCAGAAGTCTACAAGAAAAAGTAAAAGGTACATGTAGCCTATTATTATTATTTTTATTATTATTATTATTGTTATTGTTATTATCATACAGCCTGATTATATTTACTTCACATTGTTTTAACCTGCATGTCTGCATGAGGTGATGTGTAACACCTAGCCAATATACTGTAGGATCATGGTTTTTAGAAGTTTCAGGGTGTCATTTTAAATAAAATCATGTGTTTGGGATAGCCTTGTACACGGCATGTTGAGAGAAATTAGGGACCCCAATCTGAGATTGTTTGAGTAGTTACTGTCACAATTTATATGGCATATTTATTCTATCTGTTACAGTGACCACACTGCTGAACCAGGTAGTGTTGTATGTGAGCTGTGCCGAAAGAGTGCTATCAGGTTCTGCCTGACCTGCTCCTTCTTGTTCTGTGAGGATCATGTGAAGCCACACTTCTCAGTTCCAGCACTGCAGAGACACAAACTGCTGGAGGCTACTAAGGACCTGGATCAGAGACTGTGTCAGAGACACAACAAACAAATGGAGCTGTACTGCAGAACTGACCAGACAGCTATTTGTAGTTTATGTGTTGCAACGGAACACAATGGACATGTCATAACAGAAGAGTTGGAATTTGATGTAAGTATTGTTGTGTTTTGCCATTACTCTCTCATCAGTATATGACATTATCTTATGTAGGCCTACTGTTGTACCCTGCAGGATTGGCAGAAGAAAAAATCAAAGATGGAAGAGAAAACAGGTAAGAATTGTTAGTACTTTAAAGGTGAAGTCAAAACATTTCAACCCCTGTAAGTGAGCTTTGCTGCCCCATTCAGTTATAATAGGAGGAATTATGTGAAAAATCATTACTTGGTGGGTAGATGTATGAAATTTGGTACACACAGGGGTTAAAGTGGGTACTGCATACCGGCACTTCAGATACATAAAAAAATTAATAGCTGCAATCGTGTGTACAGGTTTTATATACAGTCTATCATGTACAGTCAATTTTTAACCTGGCTGTCCCTCTTTCTTCATTGAGAGTGAGGAGTTGTTGTATCTCCTGACCCCACCTTCACAAATACGCAGCTATCTGCCTATCTTCAGCTGGGGCCTGTACTACTAAGCGAGGTTACTGGTTAACCCCGGTAGCTTTGGAGCCCTTGGAGCCCTTCTATATTTTCACCATGATCAGGGCAACAAAAGCAGCAAGGGCATAACCCAGAGCAGCCCAACCCAGCATCAGCACCACTGCCAAACCCAGCCCAACCCAGCATCAGCACCACTGCCAAACCCAGCCCAACCCAGCATCAGCACCACTGCCAAACCCAGCCCAATCCAGCATCAGCACCACTGCCAAACCCAGCCCAGCCCAGCCCAACCCAGCATCAGCACCACTGCCAAACCCAGCCCAACCCAGCATTAGCACCACTGCCAAACCCAGCCCAACCCAGCATCAGCACCACTGCCAAACCCAGCCCAATCCAGCATCAGCACCACTGCCAAACCCAGCCCAGCCCAGCCCAACCCAGCATCAGCACCACTGCCAAACCCAGCCCAACCCAGCATCAGCACCACTGCCAAACCCAGCCCAGCCCAACCCAGCATCAGCACCACTGCCAAACCCAGCCCAGCCCCATCAGACCAACCAAGCAGTAGCACACACATAGAAACAACAGAATTTGCCAGATTGTTGGAGTGTCTCACAAAAATCTCAGAAATCATGCTAATAGAAGCACATCATTTGGTAAACATGTGTCTTGCATGATGTCCAGGACAACTAAAAAAAGAACTGAGTCTGTTATTGTCAGTTTGTTATTGATCTACATTATACCAAATTCTCTTTTTCCTAACAACAACACTCTGTGATCTTGAACAACAGGGTTGTGGTGTGAAGTACTGCAGAGATTATTGTTTTAATACCACTATTACTCAGTAATACATTACTTCATAACAGGTCAGTATGGCATGGAGTGCTTATTAATTCATTACTGCAATCACACCACGCATTCTTGATAGCCAAGGAAAAACAATTGCACTAAAATGTCTGCATGTCTGCAAACATAGCAAAAATCACTGATCATCGCATTGTAACATGATGCAACTCAAACATCTCACAAGCTGTAATTGGTATGTTGATTGCTCTTGCTGCTTTCTGACACAAATGAAGGTGTTTTTAATGCATGATTGGATTTATTGGACCCCGAAGGTAAGACAGTTTGTCTTTGTTTTAAATTAGCTGTGTTTGCCCTTACAACGTGCACAATATAGCTTTATAACTTAACCTGTTATCCTAGTTTTCACATTAAGTGAAGAACTATTTGGTAAAAATGCTGTGTGTGTGTGCTGGGGACCCCTGAGGGACAGGGTCTATTATCCCTAACTGCACTTCAGAATTAGTACACTCTCTGTATTCTGAAGTGTTCATTACTAACTGTGGCAGTGGATTGTGGATCAGCTCTTTTGCAACATTTTAATCTAAGCATACCTCAAATAACTACTGTAGTATTTCATCCTTGTAGAGATTCCTCCACCTGAGTGCCTTGCTGTGAATGTGGATTTAACATCAGTATCAGTGACATGGAGAAAACCAGCAGGGGTAGATCCAACCTCATACTCACTGACCCTCATCAGTGATAAGAGCTGTTTAAAGACGGCATCCACCACATCTCCTCAGTACCACTTTTCTGAGTTGGCTTTGGAGAGAGAATACTGCATCTATGTCAGAGCTGTACTTAAAGGAGACCAGAGCAGGCTCATCTCTAAAACTTTCAAAACAAGTAAGGAAGCCCTTGGAGTGTGTGTATCCATTCCTGGGGGATATACTACGAAGTTAGGTTACTGGCTAACCCAGATAACTGTAACTGTGTAACTGTAGATCTCCAAACAACATGTCACTTTAGAGACAACAGATGCTCAGTGCAGTGTTGTTTTGAAGATCAGTGGTTACTCCCAAAGTTACTGGGGTTAACTTGCTTCACAGTATAGGCCCCAGAACAGTTGGTTTTTGTTTAACTACCTAGCAAGCTATTTTCCACCACCAAAGGTTGTTTCATGTACAGCATGTGCTTGCAGTTTTATATGGTCATAAAGCAAGCACACAAAAATACACACACACACACAAATACACACACACACACACAAATACACACACACACATAAACGCAAACACAGGTTTCAAAGAGTGATATCCAAAGGCAAAGCAATAATCTTTCCTAGCCCGTCATAATTGACATGAGAAACAGTTGAAAACCACCATGTTACCACTAATCTTTTGTGTCCATCAAAGGTATTCCAGTCCCAGAGAAACTGACTGTGGCCTCACTGACTCAAAGATCTGTTCATCTCAACTGGAGTCTGCATCAGGGGATGGAGCAGATTCCACACAGCTTCCTGATCTCCTACCAAAGTGAAGGGACTGAACCACAGACCATCTCTACAGAGTCCTGCAGTATAACTCTTACACACCTGCAGCCACACACTCAGTACACTGCCAGTGTCTGCTGTCAGCTAAGAGATGGGACAAGGAGTCAGGCCACATCAATCATCATACAAACAGGTGAGCTATGAGACCACTACTTTTCACAACAAAAAAACATTACAGTGTCACACTTTCATATGATACCTTTTGTACATGGCACCTGATTAGATTTGATGAGAGATGATTTGATGATGTTCTGCCATCTACAATTTCTGGGTCACCAATTAACATTTGGTAGCAGCTGTGTAGGCATAGTATCTTTGCTCAAGGTAATTTAATTTCAGTTTGTTTTGGTGTGCTTTGTGTATGTACAGTACTACCCCAGTGTTCAAATTATAAAGAAAGAATATGTTATGTGAAGAGATGAGATTAGTTAATTATTTATATTATAAATATTTATTTATTATATTATATATTTATTTATAAAAAAATACTGAAATTTGAAACTTTTCTAGACATGCCACACTTTCTGTAGACATGACACATTTTCTGTGGCATGTCTATCCACAGTTGCAGAGACATATTTCATGAATTAAATGATCTGGATGAAAGATTCTATTTGTACTTTTAGCATTGTCAGGTTGTTATTCACTCCCAGCAGCCTATATGAGTTCCCTCCTCTGATCCAGATCCATTATCTCTTATTGATCCAGTCCGTCGTCGCCAGAGAAGGAACAGTAGAGATGAACCACCTTATAGTAAGTAAACACTGAGTGTGAGTATCTGTCTCCCATGTCATTATGTGCTTATTTGTTGGTTTAGGAGTGTTTCTTGAAGTCAGTATTTTGTAGATTGTAAAATGTCTCCTTAGTTTTTTTTTTAAATTTTTTTTTTAAATCAGGAGGATATTATCATCTCATAATTTTGGTATTATGATTGTTCAGTCAGTGCAAATGCACTACAGTGAAGTACGTCTTTCTCTCTGTCTCTCTTTCTCTCTCTCTGTCTTTTTCTCTCGCTATGTCTGTATGCAGTGAGATGAGGGGCTGAGGGAGGACTGGCTGGTGGGGTATTTTATCCTGCTGAGCCCGATAGGAACAACTCTTGTCTGAGCTGGTGCAGAGTGCTGGTACTGGTGACAAGAGATGAGCAGGAAACACCATCCTGGGCACAAACATCCACAAATATACCCCACCCATATGGAAAAAAGTACTCTACCCTAGTGCACTTTTTACAAACGTGTTATTTTAGTCCTAATGAAGCTACACATTTGTGAAAATGAAGTATATATTTGAAATTTCCAGCCCATGCTAAAGGTTAGTTAGAAGAAAATGAGAACATTTTAGTACAACATAGATCAAATATTGATCTGACAGCTAGTCAGTGGGGGAAACATTTTTTACTTGTCCCTAACTGGTTAACTTTAGCTGCTGGTTCGGTCTGTGTTGGAGTTTTCTTTGCACCTGGAAACACTATCCCACAAAGTCCCACCCTTGTTAAAAAGAATAAGGCCTACACTGAAGTCCTATTTCCAAACGTGTGCTTATGGTGCAAAATTGGGCCAATTAACTACATATTTGAAGTGCACATAAAGTATATGCTAAATGCAATATTTTGGAACAGTTTAGTACTACATCAATGAATTTGCATCTATCGGTTTATGGTGCTTTTGCCATTGATGCTGTAGCCGTTCCGTTTTGTTTTCAATTTATGTGCATGTAGCATTTTTAAAATATCATTTTTATAATAATTTATTCTGCAGTGGTGTAGTGTATTGTAGCACAGTCTATTGTACTGTAGTATGTAGTGTTTCTAACTATAACTAGCCTTGGTGAGTTAAACTAGTTAGCCTTGGTGAGTTGGTTAAATTTAATGTTATTTCTTGACAAATGTTAAGAAGTTACCATTGCCATTGATACAACTTGTATGTCTATTTTACCAAAATGTTTAAATTATATTTAAAATAATAGCCACATATTTTTGTTTATGTGATGTTTTTTTTTTTACATGTAGCCTTGAGGAACTATAACCATCATAGCAGTGCCAAGACGACTTGCCCTGTGGTGTGTGTGTGTGTGTGTGTGTGTGTGTTTATGCATGCATGCGCCAGTTTATGTCCCCCCCTCTCTCCTGTGCAGTGTGTGTGTGTGTGTGTGTGTATGCATGCGCCAGTTTGTCCCCCCTCTCTCCTGTGCAATGTGTGTGTGTATGTATGCATGCATGCGCCAGTTTGTCCCCCCTTTTTCCTGTGTTGTGTGTGTGTGTGTGTGTGTGTGCATGCATGCGCCAGTTTGTCCCCCCCTCTCTCCTGTGTTGTGTGTGTGTGTGCATGCATGCGCCAGTTTGTGTCCCCTCTCTCTCCTGTGCCTTTGTGTGTGTGCGTGTGTGTGTGTATGTGCGTGCATGCATGCACCAGTTTGTGTCCCCTCTCTCTCCTTTGCCTTTGTGTGTGTGTGTGTGTGTGTGTGTGTGTGTATGTATGCATGCATGCGCCAGTTTGTGTCCCCCCTCTCTCCTGTGCCATGTGTGTCAATCATTTATGATGGGTTTTATAGTTCTTCCCTCCTTCTTTTTCCCCTGACCTACTCAGAAGTACAGATGCAGAAGTAAGAAATGTGCAGCTCACCATTCTGTACTCCTGTGCTGTCACCAGGTTTACACTGTGGTCATACATACAACACAATGTTCTAAGGCACACTGAATATTTGAAACAGGCTCTCTAATTTCGTCAGCCATTTCTCCTTCAGTCTTTGCTTGCCAACATGTCACTATGGGGTAGCACACTGACTGGACCATCCTGACCTCTCCAAGAAAACGACTGTTGATGATAGTTTTCTGTTCTTATGAAACAGAGTACAACCTATGGTTGAATTGGATTATTGAGCATGTTTTGTGATTTACTTGGATCAAATTATCTAAGCAGGATCTGAACAAAATTTTTGGCAAAATTATGTTATTCATGCAATTCCAAAAACTGCAAAACCAACTATTTAATGGAGGATAAATGTTGTATTGCAGCATTATGTATCAAAACTACCGCTCTCACCTTAACCAGAGTGTGTCAGGAATGTTCTGTTTTCTCTTTGTGCACTCTGTTTTGTGACAAAACTCGGTCTCACTTTTTACCATTGTTGAGTGAATTTCTTTGTCTATGTGCTTACAACTTCACAAAACTTAAATAAATTAACTATGGATTACAAAAAAAAAAAGATTTTTCTGAATTTGTTGCCTTCACATGCAGGAACGTTCTCCTGTTGGAAGGTTTTATAAAAGTACATGGGGAGGGGTGATAGTGTAGGCTGTTGTTTTGGTTAAGCCCTATGCCAGACCTTACCTGGACCACACTCTTTGTCCATACACAATAGTTGGGACAATAAAACTCAGATAGAAATTTAGGGAAAAATATTAACCCTTGCAACATAAGTAGACTTATAACATCACAATTTTATAGTAAAAGTAAAATGTTTAAATGTTTAGCAAAATATTACACATTTCCATTATTTAAAGTAAGGCTGGTAACAAACAGGCCATAATAGCTACTGTTTTACAGGATTACATGTATTTCTTGCTACTGACCCCCAGCCCACTGAACTGAGCCCTCAGCCCACTGGAGGCCCAACTAGTAAAAGTCCACATTACAGGTTCTGTATGGGCAACCCACTATATACTATACTATAACTACTATACTATAGTATAGTATACTGTACTGATGAAAAATGTGGGGCATACTGCACTCATTAAGGAGAATGTGTATGGGCAGAATTGAGGGCCTGTGTGGGCAGCCACTGTGGGCTCCCCTATACTGATGATACTGATGAATTGAATTTTTTTTTCTACAGCCAATGCTGTTTTCCCAGGGGGCTCACAAACACTGAAACCTTTGCAAATATTGAAACCTTTACAAAACAAACCCATGTTTAGGTCATCAGAATTTCGGGTGTGACAGATGGCAAGTTTTTGATAGATTACAGACACTGTTTGATACCTGGACTGTTTGCATACAAAAGCCTGTGCTTGAATCTCAAATTGTTTTGGTGATCTTATAGTGTGAAGTTGCCAAAAATGCTCACAGGCACTTTTTTGAAGAGAATCAGCAAAACTATTTGCGATTCAAGCACATGCTTTTGTCCAGGTACTAAACTGTGTGTGAGATTCAGACGAAGACCCAAATGCAGATCGGTGCAGAGAGTTTTATTTACAGTGATCAAAAGTCAGTACAAAAAGGGGAAAAACCTCAGAAGATCGCGGGTAAAAAAAAGGCACAAGTAATCCAACAAAAGGTTTCCAAAAACAGGGTTCAGGGAAAAAACACACAAAAGTTCGGCAGGATACAAAGTCAGTCAGGGATCAAACAGGCAGGAGCGAATCTCAAAAGAACTAAACATCCAGATTGTAAGAAGGCAGTTCAAATCCAAAAATATCCAAGCAGTTCAAGAAAACAAAAACTCTAGGAATTCGATGAGGCAAACTCGAGAAACGAGAACGGGGACAAGCACGAGAAACAGAAATCACAGGCAGGCAATCAGACTAGGAAACAGACTTACAATCACAGATACATGGTCAGACGATCAGACAAGGAAACTGAAAGTAATGTAATTGTGCCCCATTCACTTAGTTTCACCTTTTTGGTCTCTTGTAATCAAACTGTTTCCTTCTTTTTCCTGCTGACACCACTTAGTGCCCTTGAACAACAGGGTTATGTTACCCCCCACTGAGGTGTCCTCTTTTACACAAACTCAAATCTGGTCACCCTGTTTAACCACAACATCATGTTAATTATTTCAACACAACCCTGCACACCAGTGCTGAACTCTGCCGCAGCTGCAGGTTGATCAGGCCTACGATTCAAGTCTATTTTGTTGGAGACGTTCAATAAAAATCCATTGGTGATTCCACAGGCTACTATGCTATATTCGCTGCCCTCCGTCAGTGTGCAGACACAAAAGGCCTCCGGACACCGGCTTCGACATTGTTGCTGAGCATCTGTGTAGGAGCAAGATCTTGACACTGTGTCTGCAATCTAAAATCAAAAGCTTGCCATCTGTCACACCTGTGAAATCCTGATGACCCAAACATAGGTTTGTTTTGTAAAGGTTTCAATATTTATGAGTCATCTGGGAAAAGAGCGTTGGCTGTATTTTTCAATTTTGTGCAATAGTCCACCAGTCTGTAGACAGCTTGGAACTGGTAAAACTAACTTAACTCTTTCACAGTCTCTTCATGTCCAAGAGATATGCAAAAGAGGTCGTCTGGTCACCCTAGTAGAAAACAGTGTACTAACTAAGCTAAATGAACGAATGGGGAAAGCACGGATTGGGCCACTGAACAAGTATAATATTGAACCACTATATGAAAAACAGTCGTTAACCTAGTAGGCCATTTCAATAGTTCAGCCGCTAAATCCAATTCTCTTCGAAACTTCAAAAATCGGGTATCGCCTGTACCTCCGCGATGATTTCACCTAGTCACCCCCTACTTCAACAGGCAATGATTGGAATTAACGTTTCTATGAACTGTTGCTTTAATTAAAGCATCATTAATGGGCATATTCTGATGCCATTCGAGTCATGTCGGAATTAGTGCAAAGGATGCTGACAATTTTTTTTATATCGGAAATGACAGACGCCCTTCTTTTCAGTACGAAATTGTTTTGTAGCCTCGTTCAGTTCCCCACTTGACCAGCAGGGCGTCCCAGGCCGTAAAAGAAGGTACTTGCATGCTTACCTGATTGTTACCCAGCGGAGGCTGAGGCGTAAGCAAGACGTAAGCGAAAATTGACAAAGATCCACCGTCGTCAAAGAGGTAGGCAATAGGATACGTTACTCGCCATTTTCATCAAATACAAGGTAAATGTATTACACCTGTGCAAGTTTTCTTTAAAAAAAAAGCCTACCTGAATAATCGCATAGCCTAGACTTTTCTCAGTAGGTCTACCTGTCTGCCTAAGGTTAGTTGATAACATCTTTATTGTTGCCAATTTGGCGGATGCCTACCCCAAAGCTATGCAAACTCGACAGACTGTTAATGGCGAGTTGCAGCAAAGACAATAGTTTAATCGCAGCCTTTGCGTTGCTTTTAACGAGGCAACGATTCTTAACTCGAAGCCTAGCCGTAAATCGCAAAAGCTGATAACTGGTTATTATTGGTGTTTTTATTTAGTCTGCCCTCCTTGATTGTTCGTAACTCGAAACAAATTCGAAAAATGTGTCGGGTCTATGAGAGTCTAAAGGTGAACATATATTTCGCCTGATGGTTTCCCGCAAAAGCCTGAACTTGCTTTGCTAAAATTCCTAACACTCACTACCATAGATGTATATCTATGCTCACCATGTTGGCCTACCTCCTTCTCCGCTGTGCTGCTAGGCCCCTTTGGGCAGTTGGCCAGATAAGGTGGGTCGTAGTCGTCGTCCCAACATGTCCCATTCTCCTCCATGCCAAGTTTTGTAATGTATTTTTTTAAATAATTAAATGGACTTGAACATTTCAATGAACATACATTCATAGGTACTGCATCCCAAAACGTCAATATTAACATTCACGTTCAGCATGGTCAGAGCTTTCAAAATAAGTTGCTTTCATTGAGAGGTTGAGAGGCGGGATGGTGTTGTTAGGCCCTTTTGGGCAGTTGGCCAGATAAGGTGGGTCGTAGTCGTCGTCCCAACATGCCCCAATCTCCTCTATGCGTAGTTTTGTAATGGATTTTTTTTTAATATATTTAAATGGATTTGGAAATTTCAATGGACATACATTAGCAGGTACTGCATCCCAAAATGTCAATGTTAACATTCACGTATGTATATGTATATATTATTTTTCCAGTTTAGATATCTGGTTAGGCCAGTTTTGTGCTAAGATGTCCTAGGCTATTGCTAGAGTGCCAATCTAATTAGGCCATTAAAAAGACTAGAGCTGGCCCTGGTGCCAGTGAAATTCATGTAGCCTAATAGACTATACTTTTCGATTCAAATCTCTTTGGTGTAATGCTCTAGCTATAACAATCACAGTAATCATAATAATCACTAGATTGATAATCATTATAATAATTAGTAGGTTATTGCTTCACCAGGTTCTCATCAGTATGGCAGAAGGGCATCTTCATTCTGAGCTTCAGGATAGCGGTTGTGCAAGTGGGGAGACCAAGTCTGAGCTGCGGCTCCCTGAGAAGAATGTTATGGGGTCCCATTTTGAAGATAAACTTGAGAGCCAAGGGTGAGTATGCAATTGTGAAGCGGTTTTCAACAAGTTTGTGGTAATTTAGATAATTATGTAGGTTAGAGCCTGCAGTATATTGCCCTATGTCATTCACCAGCTACTTCGCTCCTCCAAGGAATGTTATCTAGCATGGCCAAAACCTATTGCAGGTCAATCCAGACTCTTCTCATGTATTGTTCCACGTTGGTGGAATAACCTTCTGTGTTACCAGATCAACAGATACACAGATCCACCCTCAAGAAATTCTTGAAGACCCAACTCTTCCAAGAATATCTTCTGGCTTTTGTGAATATCAGGAATGCACTTACTCTCTTACTCTTACTCTCTCCATGCTGCACTTTTTTCCATGTTCAATGTTGTATTACCAGAGACTCACCAGTAGGCAGTGTAATCTCCATGATGAGTGAACATTCAGTTGATCGCATAATTTGTTTTGAAGGACGTTTAGAAAGCACCAGGTACGTAGGCCTCTGTACTCTGTATGCCATTAAATTGTTGTGTAAGCTCTGTCAGGCCTTATTTAAATAGTTGCATTATCATTATGTATTAAGTTGTTTAATTTGTGTGCTTTCTTCATCTTCAGAGTTGAGTTGGACTTGCCAGATTCACTAAGCAGTTCATCATTTGGACCTGAATTGAAAACTCCTGGTGAAGCTCACAGGTATAAGTGGTGGAACATCTTCCTAACAGCTGAACAACGCTTGCATGATTTGACTATGATAGAGGTGATTATTTTAGGCACGGATGAATTTTAGTTTTAGCTGATCTCTGTGTGCCATCAATTGAAAAAGATCAAATCGATCTAATTTTGTTTGTTTGTACTTGTACTATTCTGTGTTCTGAATATATAGGTGGATTTTTGGTGCATTGTCACATAGGTCCCTTATTTAGGGCATATTTGTGCTGCAACAGTGGAGAGTTGTGCAGATAAACCAGTGGTAATTCAGTTTGAGTAAAGGTTGACTAAGATGAAAAAGAATACCTGTCAGAAGTCTTGTATCAAAACTGAAAACATGGTATGTAGCCTAGCATACAGTGCAAAGGGACAGTTGTCTTATTCTTGTCTTAATCAGTTCTTCTTTATTCCTTTGCAATATATGATGGACATTTTTAGCCAAAGCAACTTGCATTCATCAAGTCCAAAGTTGGGTTAAGCACGTAAAGTTTAAAGCCTTCAAGCATGCTAGAGTTTCCTGACCCACTTTGCTGCCACCACCCAATTGATAATTGCGTAATTCTCATCTTAAATGTAAAAAAAATATATATAAATTGAAAATCTTTTTATAATTGTGTACAGTTAAGCCCAGTTGTAGAAAATGGTCGTCTTTAGCATTGTTGACTAGAACATTAGGGCTATGTTTTCAAAAGTAATCGGATTTTAAATAATGGATTGGATCAAAACTTGTCAATGCGTTGTTCAAGGTAAAAGATAGGTATATTCTGAATTAGGATTAGATCAGGTAATCCAATTTTAGTTCTGATCTTGATCACATTTTCAAAATGTGTTGTTCAAAACTTTTTGGTAGGATTAAGATTGTTTTGATCAAAAAATCAGGATTATTCTGATCCCAGCTCAGATGAATAAAGTATGGTACTCCTGTAAAATTTGGGAAAAATTGTCTGAAAGTAACTGAAAATGGACATGGAGATATATTTCCACAGTTTCATTATGATGCTGAAAAAAATTTTCATCAGCTATTCACTTTGTTATTCATCAGATGGTACGATTAACTTTGCTATAGCTTTGCTGCAGAAGTACCAGTAAACCAGATGATTAATAGCTTCTTTCTCTCACAGTGAGCCCACAACTGAAGATGGTCACATACACTGTGCTGTTTGCCCAAAGAGGGCCTTTAAGTCCTGTCGGACCTGCATGGCCTCCTACTGTGAGCTCCATGTGAAGCAGCACTACACAGCTCCAGCACTGCAGAGACACAAACTACTGGAGGCCACTGACCTGGAGCAGAAACTGTGTCAGAGACATGGCAGAGAACTGGAGTTCTACTGCAGGACTGACCACACTCCAGTGTGTGGGGTATGTGTGACAAAGGAACACATTGGACATGACATAACAGATCTGGAAGAGCATCAGGTAAATGTTGTGGTGAGATATGGCCCAGTTTCAGTGTCCACCCTTACAGACTCACAGACTTAAATGTGCATTCAAGCTAAATTCACGAGAGCTTAGGTGTCCCACTGTCAAAATCTGAAGTGCAACAGGGCTTGGTTTCACCCTTTCCGAGCCCTTTGTTAAAGTTCTTAAAGCAAACTTTGCTAAAGGAAATTATCCACAGTTTGTAGTGTTGACACTGAAGAAGCATGGAAATGTAGGGACTGTAAAAAATTGCTGTAAAACTGAAAAAGAAACAAATGTGACCTACCGACCTTGGGAGGTGGTCTCAGTACAGTTTGCTAAAAAGTTTGCGATATGGTTTACTTAACCAGCACATTGTGAACACAATGCTCCGTGTTCACTTTGCTGTTTTTGCATTGTATTTTATCTTTCTTGGCTTGCCATTGTGGCATTGTTTACTCCTGTGCAATCAAGCTATTTATCACATCTGTAATGTTTGAAATGCCGACAAGAGCTATTATCAAACAAAACAAAACACAACATCATTATCAATATCATAATCAAAATGGGAAAGTTCATCAGAGTTCAACACTAACCCAACATACAGCCCAGCTCCTGGTACAGACCTTTGTATCTTATCAATAAAAAGACGGACATGTCACATGTACTTTCAAATTCGTTTCAGTTCCTCTTTCAAAGGACTATATGTAAAAACACCCTTATAGTGTGTCAGTCTGTGAGGGCTGAGGACATTGTCACTGGGCCTTGGTGTCTTTCATATGTATAAATTATATATAAACTGAAACTGTGTGTATAAAAGAAAATGCCACGTGATGTACTCTTTTTTGTCACAGATGCAGGAACGAGACAGGAACGTATCAAAGGAAAAATCAGGTAGTAATAACCACAGTAATATAACTAACTATAACTAACTATTACTGTACTACAACACTGCCAGCTGTCCAGCTAAGCATGGAATGTTTGTTCTCCATGATCACAACCACACCTCTCATTTAATAACAAAAATAGCTGAACACCAAGAATTACACTGAAATGTGTCACAACCAGCTGAGGTTGTGACAAGAAAAAACAAAAAAACAGCTCAAAGTTGCAACAAACGGGGTGAGTTTTTTTTTTTTTTTTTTAAATTTTAGTCAAGTTCAAAAACAGTGCAAAACAGTCAACAAATCGCCAGTCTCCCTGAGTGCAGAAGAGTGGGCCTTTTGTTTAGGATGGACACACCTCCACACAGGGACAGGGACTAATCAGCATCTGAGACGAGTCACAGCCACTCACACACATACACACCCATGCATGCACAAACACAGAACACAAAGGAAGAGTGGACAAACCTAAAGGGTTTGTTACAAATTACATTGTAAACACTGAAATGCATCTCTGCAGACATTTACAAAAATGACTGATTATTGTTTTACTTCCTTTTAGCCCCAGCTGTCCCTCCTCCTGGGCCCATTGAGTTCACCTCAGTGAATCCAGACTCTGTGTGTCTGTGCTGGGGACCTCCTGAGGGACTGACTGGACCCCACAGATTCAGGGTCTCTTGGACAGGTGAAGGCAGCCAGGAGCAACTGGAAGTGCAGGACCTGAAACTAAATGTTCAGGGACTCCATGCAGGACAGAACTACACATTTACTGTGGCCAGCCTCAGTGATGATGGCAGACAGAGTCCATATGTGTCTGCAACTGTGCAAACAGGTTTGATTTCTGTATTTTCCTTTCATTAGTTCATACTGTACATAGAGATAGTGAAAGATACTAAGATAGATGTCTTGTGTGTATGAAGTGTGTATTTTGGCTGAATCACATTTGATGGCATTTTAAAAACCCAGCACAACATTTCAGATTGATTAGGGACTTATCAGTGGTTGTGACAGATATCAATGCTGTTATTTGAACATTATTGTGATTCCACCATGAAGACCATGAAGACATCTGATGCACATGTATTGTTTCTGTTGATTTTAATAATTGTTATTTCACTGGTGGAATATTTTCTTTCCCTAACATGTCAAAATGCTATTGCTGCTTTAAAAGCTGAACAAATTATTAATATTTATTAAATATTGATATTTCTCAGAGGTATTTAGAATTTTTCTATTCACTGTATAGCTACTATAGTAGTAGGCAATTTCACGGACAGCTTTCATGATTTTATTGTAAAGGGCAGCAAAGGGAAATTTAGAATACTGCATGACAAAATATTGTGTTAATGTAGGCCAAATGGTTGATTTTTGGCTGTGAGGTCTACAAGGAATACTGAGTAAACTTCCAGTCATATTACCCAGGCAGTGGGGAAACATTTTCTATAATCTATAAATGGAAGTGAAAACTATATTGTAGGCATCATCTTCTGCCAATATTCACCTGTAGAATGTGCTCCAACATTGTGAATCAGAGGTTAATTAAAAAGTATTTGTGAATATATAAGATAACCTTACAGTACTGATAAATGGCAATTGGCAACTGTGTGTGCTTTGCGTTAAAAAGATGTGTTTTTGTGTTTCAGCAATTGCTCCCCCTGCGAGTCTTACTATGGGCGTGGATCTAAGATCAGTGTCAGTGATGTGGACCAAACCACCAGGAGTTGATCAGGCCTCCTACTTACTGACCCTTTGCAGTGATGGGGAAACACTACAGACCATTTCCATCAAAACCTTACAACATAACTTTTGTGCTTTGGATTTTCAGAGAGAATACTTCATCACTGTTTCCACAGCACTAAAATTGGGGCAGAGCAAACCCATCTCTCAGAGCATAAGAACAAGTAAGACTCCAAGTTTCTCAATTTCCCACCATTTGTTTTTCATATAGGAAGTTTATTCCAGTGAGTTTTCAAAAGTAGTTTAGTTAGTTGGTTTTTATTTTTGTATTTCCATTTGGGTGTCTGATGCTTCTACAACCACTCCAAGTACGAAACAAAGAAGTGCGAAACATAATCATATGATGATCACATTTAAGTAACTCAAATCTGATTGTTCAGGGCAGTGTGTTTTGGGGCTGCTAGATGTGGACTCAAGTTATCATTATTTTTTTAACAGTAATATCAGCCACTATCACTTTTTAATTTAACTGTCAAAGTTGGCTGACTACCGTCAGAGACTTGCAAAATTCAGGATGGATTTTGTTTACCTGTGGCGTTGCTTTATTCTTTGATTTACTAAGTGAAATAAGAACATCCTTATGCATATTAATGAGACTGTAATTATAAATCAAGTCACTTTATATGTATAGGTACATTTCACACAACAGAGTTGATCCAAAGTGCTTTAAAATAAACAAAATAAAAAAACAACAATAACAAAAATGAAATCAGTGATGAGAGAAAAAGAAAAGGGGGGGGAGTTGTACACACATAACCAAAACTTCTGTTAAAATGTTAGGCAGCCTGTAACCAATGTATGTTTTGTGGTGGTCATTAAAGGTATACCAGTTCCAGAGAATCTGACTGTGGTCTCAGTGACTCCAATATCAGCTGATCTTAGCTGGAGTCTGCATCAGGGAATGGATCAGATTCCACACAGCTTCCTGATCTCCTACCACAGTCGAGGGACTGAACCACAGACCATCTCTACAGAGTCCTGCAGTATAACTCTTACAGGCTTGCAGCCAGACATGACGTACACTGTCAGTATCTGCTGTGAGCTCCAAGATGGAAAAAGGAGTCTGGTCACTTCAACCATCATCCAAACGGGTGAGAAATAAGATAAGTATATATACTCTTGCGTACCCCTGCGTTTATCTTAATCGTGAATTAGGGAGACATACACAGCACACAGTGAAGTGAAGCACACAAAAACCCAGAGTAGTGGGCTGCCTGACATAGCAGCAGCCATGGAACAGTGAGAGGTTAGGTGCCTTGCTCAAGGCCACCTCAGCTGTGGATATGGGCATTGGAGAGCAGTGCTCAACCACTTCCCTCACCCACATTTTTTCTACTGGTCGGCAATAGAACTGGCAGTCCTACGGTTTCAAACCTAAGCCATAACCAGTAGGTCATGGCTGCCACCAGACATAATTGATGTGAAGTGGGCACAGTTTCGAATAGCCTAAGCTTAAGCTAATAGATAGATCAACTTGTAGCAGCCATTTGTATTTATGCTATTTAGACTTAACACACAGCAGAGTCAGAAGCACAACAGCCCACAATTGCGCTAAGATCCACTTCATGTTGTGGCTTTCAAGCCAGTCAGCTTTCTGAACTTTTTTTGGAGACTTTTTTGTAGTTCTGGGGTGAGATTTTTTGTTTTGATGAGTATGCTTGTTATAGTTCCCTTTTTTTAAAGTAGTTTTTTTGCATTCTCTGGACAGTTTAGCTTGAATGGAGGCTACCCCGGGGAGAGGGCAGTTTTAGCCTTGAGCTCGGTATGCCACAGAAGTTAGTGAGGTTAGTCTAGCATAATTTTGGTAGAACTGGAGACAGCTTTTCAATTGCTTTTTGTACATGTTTTTGACAAACATACTTGCCAGCTTTTTTGTTGTTTTGATGAGTTTGATAACATATGTTTATGCACAACAGTAGCCTATCAGTAGTGTTTCTATCGCTTGTTGTAAGGCCTTGAATGTGTACGAGCAGGTTAATTATCTGCATGTGAACAAACATGTAGTTTTACAACTGAGTGTGGACATGTCCCACTATGTGCATGTAGATCAGCACGTATGGGTGTCTAGATTATGAATATCATGCGGTGAGCATGTTTATGTGTAATATGATCTTTAGTATTGTGAAAGTTAGCCTATTTTGTGGATCACTTGTGGATGTTGCTAGGTAGGTGAAGGTAGTCAGCCACACTAGTTGTGATTGTTGTGCTTTGGGTGTGGCTTTCCGTTTGTAATTGGTCACAGGTGTGTGTGCAACACTGAACTCTGGACAGCAGTGGTATGGGAACATATGTACGTGACCATTTGTGTTGTGATTACAACAGTTCATTATTAGTTGCTACTTTTGGTTGTTGTGTAGAAACTTTGTGTTAGTAATCCTTTTGTGTTTGTGTGTCCAATTTGTGTGTCTGTTTGTGCTGTTATTGTGCTAACTCGTAGTATTTTAACATTAATGATAATTTATTTTTATAAATCTCCTAGATCTTACATTTTTGGTAAACTCTGTTGTCCGTCTCCACTTTATGTTCTGGCTTTCGAGCCAGCCATAACAGCCATCATTTAAAATGTCATGACAAAATGTAGATGTTTGTGCCACCTTCACATGTGCCACCTTGTCATGTTGTATAAATTTACCCTTTCGGTATGAATGCTACTTATTATAGATAACAATGATTTGTTTATAAGTTGAAGCTATCAGACATGAGCTGAGACTGTAAAGTTCTTATCTTGATGCTGCTACAGCCTTATTGGACCTGTAAGTTGCAAGTGTTTGTTATTGTTACCTCCATGATCAATGTCATTCCCAGTTATTAACATTATGTCTGGCTGCTATTACCCTCTCCAGCCAGAATTTTTCGACAACCACCTATGGTGTACCATATAATGTTTTGGAATTATAATGCTCAACCAAAACCATGGACAAATTGTTGTCCATCACTTATGGTAACTACTGACTACTTGACCCCTGGCATATGGGTTGCCCCTTGAGCCGTGGATCTGCCCAAGGTTTCTTCCTTGAATAACTACCACAAGGAAGTTTTTCCTTGCCCCTGTTCCTCTCGGGTGCTTCTTCTGAATGTCTGTAAAGCGCCATGAGACAGATTGCAGGAATCCATGTTGATGTTTTGAACATCATTCAAATAGGTTATTGTTACTTCTAGCCTGCCAACAGCAATAAGAGGTTTCACTTTCTCTTGGGCAGATCACTCACTCAATGAGGCTGTGCACTCCAATTGCACCAAATTCTATGTCTCTACCAGTATGTTTTATGGCACAAAGTGAACAAAGTAATTCTTGATCGAGAAAACTTTGTTACCTTTTCTACCAGTACGTTGAGAAACAATGTCTTATCAGGAGGTAGGCTAGGCTACTCCTATAGAAATGCACATAGCAGGTATTTTAAACTCTCATGGTAAACGTACGTGATGGTAGGCCTATAGTGTAACACGCAGCAGTTTGGCCAGATTTTGCAAATTGGTGGCTTGTTGTATAGGGTTTTAGACTGGAAATCTGGAAACGGTTGTTTTAAAAACTTAGATCTTAGATCTAAATATCAACATGCAAAAAAACTTCTGTGTGATTCTGTGTTTATAGGAAAATTCAGTTTTTATGTCTGGATTCCATGATTCCGTCTGCGTTTTCCTTTTCCTAATAGAAAAGCACTAAAATCTGTACTGATCTTCTCTTCCAGCTGTCCCTCCTCCTGGGCCCATTGAGTTCAGCTCAGTGAATCCAGACTCTGTGTGTCTGTGCTGGGGACCTCCTGAGGGACGGGCTGGACCCCACAGATTCAGGGTCTCATGGATGAGTGAGGAGCGATGGGAGCATCTGGAAGTGGAGGACCCAGGAGTCCAAGTTCAGAAACTAACTCCAGCGCAGGAATACACATTTACTGTGACCACCCTCAGTGACAGTGATCGATGTAGCACAATTGTATCTGCAACCGTGAAAACAGGTTCATTTTCAAAGTGAATTTTTAAAGATATTTTTAGAATAGCAAACAGCATTACCATCTACTGTGGTTAGTTGAAATCATAAGCGTAAAACGTAAATCATTTGCGTAAAGCCTGTACAGTACAGATGAATATGTTGTTACAAAAATAAATCACTTGCTAAATGTCCATCACAGGTATTCCAGTACCAGAGAATCTGACTGTGGTCTCAGTGACTCCACAGTCAGCTGATCTCAGCTGGAGTCTGCATCAGGGGATGGAGCAGATTCCACACAGTTTCCTGATCTCCTACCACAGTGAAGGGGCTGAACCACAGATCATCTTTACAGAGTCCTGCAGTAAAACTCTTACAGACCTGCAGCCAGACACTCAGTACACTGTCAGTGTTTGCTATAAGGTCAGAGATGGAAGGGGTCAGAATAGCACAACCATCATTCAAACAGGTGAGGTGTATATACTGATCTATATACTGTATATATAGTTATATTACTGTTTTCTACCTCATATAACTGGTCTCTGTACTGAAAAATGGAAATAACTGATCTCTTGTCCTCAGCCATCCCTCCTCCTGGGCCCATTGAGTTCACCTCAGTGCATCCAGACTCTGTGTGTCTGTGCTGGGGACCTCCTGAGGGACTGCCTAAACCCCACAAATTCAGGGTCTCATGGAGAAGTAAAGGCATACAGGAGCAACTGGAGGTGCAGGACCTGGAAGTCCAGGTTCAGAGACTAACTCCAGCACAGGAATACACATTTACTGTGACCACCCTCAGTGATGATGACAGATGCAGTACACATGTGTTTGGAAAAGTGCACACAGGTTTGGGTTTTGAATGGATTTGAATGGAATGAAATGCAAGTTATGTAAGATATGTAAGAATAAAATCATAAAGTGCGCTTTCTTTTTTAGCATGCTAAAAAATCTGCCATGGCAAAGTCAAACCATTTGATATAAATATTGATCTGCCAACTCGGTTTACATCCATGTATTAACAGACTACATTTTACATTTTTATGCATTTAGCAGACGCTTTTGTCCAAAGTGACTTACATTTTTTGTCAGTTATCAATTGTTCAGGGCCAGTCTCCCCTAGAGCACCTTAGGGTTAAGTGCCTAACTTCTACTGACTACTGGAGGAGCCTTAAAAGTTTAAGCTACCTAGTCAAATATATTTTAGTTGCATGATGGCATATATTTAATCATTTACATTTACATTTAGGCATTTAGCAGACGCTTTTATCCAAAGCGACTTACAAAAGAGGATAACATTCAAGCTACGACACAATGAAAGCACAAACATAGGGGTGCATATTGCTAACATAGAAACTGCACCATTTTAAGTTGAAAGTGCAATAGTGCAGAGAAATGAAATTGTTAAGTGCATTCTCAAAGTTTACGCCAGGAGATACTCTTGGAAGAGCTGGGTCTTCACGAGTTTCTTGAAGGTGGAGAGGGTATCAGTTGATCTGGTAGCATTTGGGAGTTCATTCCACCAGCGCGGAACCAGATACAAGAAGAG
This sequence comes from Tenualosa thibaudeaui, assembly GCA_027481765.1. NCBI lineage: Eukaryota > Metazoa > Chordata > Actinopteri > Clupeiformes > Clupeidae > Tenualosa > Tenualosa thibaudeaui. Next base: position 5,212,688 of record JAIFZK010000228.1, on the reverse strand, counting down.
TCTGGATTGACCTGCACGAGGTATTGGCCGTGCTAGAAAACGTTCCTTAGAGGAGCGAAGCGGTCGTCGGGTGACATAGGGCTTCAGGAGAGAATTCAGGTAGATGGGAGCAGAGCCATCATTCACCCTGAAGGCCATCATAAGTGCTTTGAATTTAATGCGAGCAGCCAAGAGTAACCAGTGAAGTTCAATGAACAGAGGTGTGACGTGTGCTCTTTTTGGCTGGTTAAAGACCGGACTTGGGCTGCATTCTGGATCATCTGTAGCGGTCTCACTGCACAGGCTGGTAGGCCTGATAGGAGGACATTGCAGTAGTCAAGCCGAGAGATAACCAGGGTCTGTACCAGGAGCTGGGTTGCATGTTGGGTTAGGTACGGCCTGATCTTCCTTATGTTGAATAGGGAAAAGCGGCACGATCGAGCCACAGAGGCAACGTGATCTGCAAAGGTCAGTTGGTCATCAATCATGACACCTAGGTTTCTTGCCACTTTGGTGGGAGAAACAGACAGGGAGTCGGTCTTGATGCTGATATCGTGATGTATGGCTCGTTTGGCTGGGAGGACCAGCAGTTCAGTTTTTGAGAGATTTAGTTGGAGGTGGTGTCCTTTCATCCATGCAGATATATCAGAGAGACAGTCCGAGATCCGCGTTGACACCGTGGAGTCATCAGGCGGAAAGGACAGATAAAGCTGGGTATCATCAGCATAGCAGATCTTCCTTAGATATGCCGCCCCAAAGTATTAACCTCAGAGCTTTTTATATTTTGCTAAATGTATGTGTACACTGCAGTTTATAATTGCGATATTGCCGTAATCCCCTGATATGGCCTTTAGATGCATATGAATTATTACAATGCATTCCTTGTACGAGCAGTTTTTTTGAAAACTGATATTATTACAAAAACACCTATGTGTCAAAACTAGGGGCCAATATTATGGTTATTATTTGAATTGCCTAATTGGACTCCTAATCTAATACATTTATCAATTCTTTGTTGCAAGATAATGATGAATGTAATGCATAAATGCAATAGTAATACATGTAAATTATTAGCTGTTATGACAAAGCAATGTATGTATATTGTATCTAAAATTGTGTTTCATTACAGGTAGTTTTAGTCCTGAGGGGCTGTCTGTAAATGCCTTGAATGAAGAGTCTTTTGCCAGAGGGGAGTGGAGTGCTAATCTCAGTTGGAGTCTACCACATGGGGCTGACCGGAGTCTACATGGGTTCAAGATCACCTACCAGAGTGGAACTGGTCCAAATACTATTGAAAAGACAACCACTGCAGACTCGTACAGCACAACTCTCACAGGCCTGCAGTCAGACACTGAGTACACTGCCAGAGTCTCTACTGTGCTTCAAGATAAAAGGGAGAGCAAACCCGCTTCTGTCACGTTTCACACAAGTGAGTTAAAGACAGCCTGTGCAGCAAAAAAATTGTTTAGAATTCATTGATTTAGTTGACTGACCTGTTTTGTCACTTTCACTGATCTACTGCCCGCTTTTGGCTAGGTTAATGCAACAACCATGCAAAAAAGAATGGCAAAGTTGCTTAGCGCCTCTATAAGTTAGACACTGAAATAACTTAAGGAGCTCACTGTGAAACAAATTGGTACAACTTTGACCAAATGGTGAATAGCGGCAGCTAATGCTAACTAAAAAGGGCAAGGAAACTCCATTTCCGTTTAGTTTTCCTGTGCCCTATTAAGTTAGTGTTACTGCAGATTCTGTCTGTTGTACCAAATTATCTCATTCTTCTTCCTACTGACAGCACTTGTGACCTCAAACAACAGGCTAGCATGGTAGTAGTCTGGAAATTGTGGGTTTGAATCTCAGCTGTCACCATTGTGACCTTGAGCAAGGCACTTAACCCTAAGTTGCTCTAGGGGATACTGGCCCTGATGTAACTGATAGTTGACAAATGTAAGTCGCTTTGGATAAAAGCGTCTGCTAAATGCATAAATGTAAATGTTTAAAGATCATTGTTTTCTTTATGTTGTCTAGGTGAGAGGCGAATATTGCTGCTTGGAAAGTCAGGTGAAGGTAAAAGCAGTACTGGAAACACCATCCTGGGAGGGAAGGTTTTCACTGTGAGTGGCTGTCAGGACTCTGTAACAGCCCAGTGTGAAACTCAGAGTAGAATCATCAACGGGAGGAAATATACCATCACTGACACACCTGGATTCTTTGACACCATCAGATCAGAGGAGAAATTAGTACCTCAGATAGCTAAATGCATCTTTGATAGCGCCCCAGGCCCCCATGCCTTTATTATTTTAATGAGAGTAGGGAGGTTCACAAAACAGGAGCAAGAGGTTTTACACAAGGTTGAGGAAATATTTGCAAATGACACCTTTAAACATGCGTTGGTTCTCTTCACACATGGCAGAGACCTGAATAATCAGACTATTGAGCAGTTTGTAGAGAAGAGCGGGAGCACAGACAGTAGTATACAGGGGAAAACTAATCTGAGGAAATTTGCAGAGCAGTGCCATGGTCGTTGCCATGTCGTAGATAATGAACACTGGAACCAGGAGGAGGGGGAGAGTAGCAACAGGATTCAGTTGAAGAAATTGTTCAACACCATAGAAGACATTGTGCAGGAGAATGGATGTTACAGTAATGACTTTTCTTTGCTCGTCATGCAAGCCATTCAGCGAGAAATGGAAAGGATGATGGAGCATGAGAGTGCCCTAAGTGCTCGTGAGATCAGAGAGAAAGCCAAGAAGCGGGTGGAACGGAGAGTTTTGATGAATAAATATGCAGCTACCCTTGCAGCATTGTTTCATGCAGCTTTCAGTTTAAACAAGGTTGCCAGCCATATTGACAGAGCAGCAGCTACAACTACTAGTCCTAATAAGGCAATGAAAGAGTTTTGTCGACTTTTGAATATCTTGAAGGAGCAATAGAGGGGTCATCATATTTGTTGGAAGGGGGAGTAAATATTATGTTACATATTATGTTAGCATCTCATGATCATTCATCGTAATCATTCATGATTAAGCAGATCTGACTGTAGAGAGCATGCCAGTAGACATTTTTATTTGGCCCTTTTATTGGCCCTTCATCCCCTAAATGCCAGATCCTGCACGTCCAAATACGGCATAGTATCAATCAGACACTGACCTTACCATTCGGTTTTTCCAATGTCAGTTTTTGGAACTGGTCTCCCCTCTGCTTCATTCTTACCAGAAAACAGGGTTAGGAACAAGCTTTATGGCCAAAATCTATTTAAAGATAAACTGTCATTTTCAACCTATGGCCCTGTTTTTCAAGGTCATCAAGTGGCTTAATAAAAGCAATTAAATAAATACATAAATCAACAAACAACTTTTGATTTGAACAAACGAGCTGCTGATTTGCTTGGCCTTTTCTATCGTCTATCTTATACTGTCTATGTCGTACCAAATTTTCTTTGACCACAAACAACAGGGCTATGGTTTGAAAATGGCCAGAGTTCTCTTTTGATGGTATCCTGCAGCTGAAGAATGTTTTGACCATGTCGCTCCTCCTTCTGACCTGACTTACACAAATGTCCATCCAGGGTTTGTGACTGACATGAGTTGTGATGGTCATGTTTATGTGTTTCAAATGCTTCATGCATGTTTCAAGGAAATATCTCACTCGGTGTGTACACTGTGTTTCATGGATGTTCCCAGATCAGAGAGATTAACATAGTGCTCCCCCTAGTGTTGATCTCGTAACAAAGCTTATAATCTATATAATCATTCATTTTTATATTATTCTCATATGCTCCCATTTATGTATTGCTGTTTACCTTTTGAGATTGCTTGAATGATGCATTATGCATTTTCACCCCAAATAAATAAATAAATATTATATTATATATCTGGTAAGGCTATAAAAAATTGCACACACACACAGTCTCTCTCTCTGTCTGTGTGTGTGTGTATATATATATATATATATATATATATATATATATATATATATATATGTGTGTGTGTGTGTGTATATATACACATACGCACACAGAGAGAGCGAGCTTTACCAGACCTTATGTCTTGGTTTAAGTATATCATGTATGTATGTATGTATAAGATTTTGTGTAACTGTTGTATAATGTTAACCATGTTCACATGTGATGCAGGCGCTGTGACTTAGATTGAGGAGATGGGGTTAAGAGAAGAGACGGTGAGAGAGGAAGTCGGTGCCTGCGCGCACTGAGAGCATGACAATGGCGTTGTGTATTGATTGATGTGGTAGTAGTATATCTCCATACATGGTAATGAAAAGGTTGCAGGAACACTCTGGCCTATAAAAGTGTGCATTCAAACAGTGGTCAAGGTTGGTTTTAGTTCAGATGAGATTTTCTTGTCTAGGTAATGGTTAACAGGGTTTTATGCCCATATAACAGATTGCTTTTGTAACATTAGACTAACTTGTTATTTTTTGTCTTATTTTTTCTTTTTTTTCTTTGGAATTTTTATTTTTATATTATTGCCTATTTATGACTTTTGCATTGTAGCCACCTTTGTATTGTAATTTTGCTTTTTACAAATAAAAATAACTGTCCTTTATTGACTGAAAAGGCATTTGAGTGATACGGTTTTTCATGCCCTCTAAGTAGCTGAGCAGACTCTTTGCACTGTGAACCATCCTTCCCTGAAGTGACCCTGGCTTTAGAGGTACCTTGGCTGCACTTTTATGAGAAGGCGATAGGGTTATAAGCCAGATGTGGCATGGAGTAGAATATCGGCTCGAATTTCAGACATAATAATCCGGTGAGCTGCCACAAAACACTTCAAATGCCAAAAAAAAAAAAAATCTGTTGAAAAATCATTTTAGCCAGTACTCATCAATGTTCTATTGAACGTTTTAGTGGCAGTGTTGCCTGATTGGGCGGCTTTTGACTTAATTTTGCGGGTAAAATGCTTGAGCTATCTGCTAGCTTGATACCGGGGCTGCAATGTATAAAGAATACAGGTGCATTCTGTTGGATGTTTGCCTCATCACCGCCTACTTTAAATACACCAGGGAGCACAGACAAAAGCATGGTTGTTCCATGGGGTCTCCAGTGAAAACTACTGTGGCATTTGGTGACTGTGACTCACTGTCCTGCAAGAGAAGATTTTTTTCTCTCACTTTCTACTTTCATGACATAAAATAAATAACTTGGCCTTGTCACTTTGGTCAGAGATGGTTATAAGGTTTGGCATAATAAATCAACAGCCCCTCTCCTCTCTTTAGTGTAGTGCAAACTGGATGTTGCACTCACATGTGGAGTCAGTCTGTGGGCCGCCAAAGCTGCACAACAGGAAACCCCAAACTTGAACAGAAAAAAACATTTGGGTCACAGCTTAGAATAAAAGAGATTTTTGGTTTTGTTGAGAAAGGGGTGGGGGGTTGCTTAAATACAGGGCTACAGTGCTAGGCCCATGACATACGGTAAAAGAAAACCACAAAACAAGAGACACACTACGTGTTTTTTTTTTCTGTCATGACTCCTCATGAGAGGATGGTTTGGGAACTAATTACTCGTCTTTTTCCATGACAGTTTGTCTCTCTATCCAGTCCATGTCATATGTTTGTGCATTGTGCATGTCTAACAATAATAGGAAGAAATAAAACATTACTGTTCATAACTCAAAAATTGGCAGGGTTGTTTCAAAGTGCAATAGAGCCCTAAGCAATAGGGGCTCAGTGCCTCTGGACCCATAACACCCCGCCGACTCAGCCTTAGCCTTACAGTATTGCCCAATGTGGCTGTGACTCCAATGATTGGCTGTAAGGGTTCTCAACATGTCATTGGCAGTAGTCTCAACAAAATAATAGATTTTGAAATGGTTATCACAGACATTATGGACAGACCATAATAATCAGATGTCTTTAACCCCAGTCCCCAACTGTGGGGCCCTCAGCGATTGCTTGGTTTGCCTCCCTGTGAAAGGATATTGTAACGTACAGACTAAGACCCAAATGCAGATCAGTGCAAAAGAGTGTTTTATTTACAAAAGATAGGGGCAGTATCAAAAAGGGAAAAAGCTCAGAAGATCTTGGGAAAAACAAAACGTAGGTAATCCAACAAATGATATCCAAAAAAAAACAGAGTTCAAGAACACTCAAAAGATCGGCGGTGCACAAAGTCAGTCGGGAATCAGGCAGGCGGGAGGAATTCACAGAGAAATCAAAAATCCAGATAACAAGCAGTAGTTCAAATCCAAAAGTATCCACTAGTTCAAGCAAAATACAAAAACTCCAAGAAACAGGTTTGATAGACACGGGGAGCATGGTCAGACAATCAGACAAGGAGTAAGGAAAGAGCTGGGGAATATATAGGGAACAGGGCAATGACACAAACAAGGAACAGGTGAAAATCATTACAATAATCAAGGACGTGAGGACCGGGTGCAGAGCGGGAAGAGGGAAAGGGGCAGGGCAGACAGCAAAACATGAGCACATGGAAAAGGTAAACAAACACGGAACTTGCAACACTTAATTAGACCAGTAGGAGGCCGGGTGGTAGAGAGCAGGATCATGACAGTACCCCCCCTCTAACGGACGCCTCTTGGCGTCCCTTGGGTAGAGGAGGGATGTTGGCGGCGGAAGTCTTTGATAAGGTTGGGGTCTAGGATGTGCCGGGCCGGAACCCAGCACCTCTCCTCAGGACCGTAGCCCTCCCAGTCAACGAGGTACTGGATGCCCCGGCCCCGACGACGAACGTCCAAAAGTCTTTTAACAGTGTAAGCCTCGGATCCATCTATGAGGCGGGGGGGAGGTGGGGGAGCAGGGGGTGGATGCATGGGGCTACAGATAAAGGGCTTGATGCGGGAGACATGAAAAGTGGGGTGGATGCGGCGTAAGGGACAAGGGAGTTTAAGACGGACGGCTGTGGGACTGATGACCTTGGTGATGGGGAAAGGACCGATGAATCGTGGGGAAAGTTTGCGGGATTCGACCCTCAGAGGCAGGTCCCGTGTGGACAACCACACCCGTTGGCCTTGACGGTAGGAGGGGGCTTGGGAGCGACGTTTGTCGGCTTGGGTTTTCATCCGGACAGCGAGCGGAGAAGGGTGGTGCGGTGCGCTTCCAGGTCCGCCGACAGCGCCGGATGAATGCCTCCGCGGAAGGTACCCCAACCTCCTCCTCCTGGTCCGGGAACAACGGGGGTTGGTAGCCCAAGGAGCATTCGAAGGGGGATTTGCCCGTGGCGGATGAAACATGGGAATTTATGGCGTATTCGACCCAAGGCAGCTGTCGGCTCCAGGCGGAAGGGTTCTGAGAAACCATGCATGACTGGTTCGCCCTCTCGGATTGTCCATTAGTCTGTGGGTGAAAACCAGAAGAGAGACAAACAGAAGCACCAAGTAATTTACAAAAGGCTTTCCAAAAGGCTGAGGTGAACTGGGGCCCCCTGTCGGACACCACTTCTACAGGAGACCATGGATACGGAAGACGTGTAGCGTCATGAGTTGGGCAGTCTCCTTGGCTGAGGGGAGACCGGGCAGAGGAACAAAATGAACAGCCTTGGAGAAACGATCAACTACTGTGAGGATGGTGGTGTTACCGTCAGAAGAGGGCAAACCAGTCACGAAGTCTAGTGCGATGTGGGACCAGGGCCTTCGGGGAATGGCTAGGGGTTGAAGCAATCCGGCAGGGGGTCGGTTGGAGGACTTGTTCTGTGCACACGTAGGGCAGGACTGGACAAACTGGGCGACATCACTCTTGATGGATGGCCACCAGAAGCGTCTCGATGAAGGCCTGGGTTCGACTGGTACCGGGATGGCAGGAGAGTAGAGAAGAGTGCCCCCACTGCAGAACCTGTGGGCGAACAGAGCTGGGAACATACAGGCGGTTAACAGGACATTGACTGGGACCCGCCTCGTCTGCTTGAGCCGCCACAACGAGTGACTCAATGTCGAGGCGGGCGCTCCAACAACACGACTGGAGGGAATGATGGGTTCTGGATCTGGACTCTCTCTGCCAGAAGTGAACTGTCGGGATAATGCATCGGGTTTAGTGTTCTTGTGACCAGGACGGTACGAGCGTGTGAAGTCAAAGCGAGAGAAAATAATGACCAGCGTGCCTGTCGGGGGTTTAATCTCTTTGCTTGACTAATATATTGTAAGTTCTTATGGTCTGTCCATACGAGAAATGGGACTGGGGCGCCCTCCAGCCAGTGTCTCCATTCCTCCAAGGCCAATTTAACGGCCAAGAGCTCCCGGTTCCCCACATCGTAGTTTTGCTCTGCCGGAGAGAGGCGGCGGGAGAAGAAGGCACACGGGTGGATACGGTTGTCCTGGGAGGAACGTTGTGATAGGACTGCCCCAACGCCCACCTCGGAGGCATCGACCTCGACGATAAACTGACGTTCAGGATCAGGTTGGGTCAGGACAGGGGCTGAAGTAAAACGTCTCTTTAATTCTCCAAAGGCTCTCTCTGCCTCTGACGACCAGAAAAACCTGACCTTTGAAGAAGTCAAGGCAGTGAGGGGGGCGGCGATGGTGCTGAAGTTTCGGATGAAACGCCGGTAAAAATTGGCGAAACCCAAGAAACTCTGCAGACCTCGGCGAGTAGTGGGTGTAGGCCACTCCAAAACCGCTCTCACCTTCTGCTGGTCCATATGGATGGACCCCGGAGAAATGACGTGGCCGAGGAAGGAGACTGACTCCTGGTGGAATTCACATTTCTCGGCTTTGACATAGAGTTGGTTCTCTAGGAGGCGTTTCAGGACTGTTCGAACGTGGATGATGTGTTCCGACAAGGACCTTGAAAAAATCAGGATATCGTCCAGAAAAACAAAAACAAAATGATTCAATAAATCTCTAAGAATGTCATTGACCAACGTCTGAAAAACGGCGGGGGCATTAGTAAGGCCAAAAGGCATGACGAGGTATTCATAATGTCCAGAAGTGGTATTGAACGCCGTCTTCCACTCATCCCCCTCACGTATGCGGACCAGGTGGTATGCGTTCCGCAGGTCTAATTTTGTGAAAACCTTGGCCCCTTGCAGGAGCTCGAAGGCAGATGACATGAGGGGAAGAGGGTAACGGTTCTTTATGGTGACATTATTCAAACCACGATAATCTATGCATGGTCGGAGCGAGCCATCCTTCTTAGAGACGAAGAAGAAACCCGCTCCGGCAGGGGACGAGGACGGGCGGATTATACCAGCAGCAAGGGACTCCCTTATGTACTTGTCCATGGCCTCTGTCTCGGTGCGGGACAGAGAGTAAATACGCCCCTTAGGCGGGGAGGCGCCAGGAAGGAGGTCGATGGCACAATCATAGGGTCGGTGAGGGGGCAAGGAAGAGGCGCGGGACTTGCTAAAAACTAACTTGAGGTCCATGTAATCTGGAGGTACAGCAGACAGATCAGGAAACTCCTCGGGTTGGACAGGGACAGACCTCACAGAAACACTAGGAACAGGGAGACAGTTAGCCTGACAGGTAGGAGACCAAGCAATAATTTTACTCTCCTGCCAGTCTATATGGGGATTGTGTTTGATTAGCCAGGGGTGTCCTAGGAGGACAGGAGAGTCAGGAGAGTCAATGACAAAGAACCTAATCGATTCACAGTGGGTGTGGAGCAGACAGAGACTCACCGGTATGGTTAAGGCGTTGGCCACCAGGGGCACCTTGAGATTCTCTACGGGCAGCCCCCACTGGCTCACCAGACCGGCGTCGACGAAATTCTCCTCCGCACCCGAATCGACGAGGACCTCCGTCTCTTGTCGTTGTTCTCCCCAGGTCAGGACGGCAGGCAGGAGGGTTCGTTGGGCTGGTGAGGGGTTAGTGATAGTGGCGCTCACCCGTACCCCTCTCACGGGTGAGCGTGGGCTTTTACCGGGCAGGCGGCGAGATAGTGTCCGGGCTTGCCACAGTATAGACAAAGGTGGGCTTGTAACCTTCGCCGTCTCTCCTCCACACTCAGACGAGTCCGGTCCACCTGCATGGGCTCTGGGGTTGCCATGACGGGAGATGATGAAGAGGGGGTGACGAGACGGGGAATTCCTCTACCCACAGCTCCGGAAGCCCTAAATCGTCGACGTTGCTGGAGCCTGGTGTCGACTCGGATGGCCAGATTGACCAATCCCTCGCAGGTCTCAGGCAGATCATGGGACATTAACTCATCTTTCAATTCTTCCGAGAGACCGTTTAGAAAAGTGTCGAACAATGCCTCCTTACCCCAGCCAGATGAGATAGCCAGGGTCTGGAAGTCTATGGCGAAGTCCGAAACAGAACGGGAACCCTGGCGTAGGTGGAGCAGCTCCCGAGCAGCCTCGTGCCCGTGTTTGGAACGGTCGAAAACCCGCTTCATCTCGGAGGCGAATTCTCGAAAATCATCGCAGGATGGGGACTCCGCCTCCCAAACCGCCGTTCCCCACTCTCGAGCTCGTCCTGACAACTGGGTGATGACATAAGCCACCTTGGCTCGCTCGGTGGGAAATGACCCGGGTTGCAGGCTAAAAATCAAGGAGCACTGGGACAAAAATGAACGACAGGTACCAGGCTCACCGGCGTACCTCTCGGGAGGAGGCAGTCTAGGTTCGCGGAACAACGATGCCGCTTGAGCGGTTGGCGCTGGAGCTTCAGGCTGCACAGAGAAACCCAGGGTCGGCTGGAGGGGTTGAACCCTGGAACTGAGGTTCCGTATCTCGGCCCTAAGGTCTTCGATCTGCGCCTGATGCCGGCCCAACAGAGACCCATGTTGTTGAATCGCCGAAGAGAGTTGTCCTGGATCCGCTGGGTCCATCTTCTTGGTCTGATTGTACTGTAACGTACAGACTAAGACCCAAATGCAGATCAGTGCAAAAGAGTGTTTTATTTACAAAAGATAGGGGCAGTATCAAAAAGGGAAAAAGCTCAGAAGATCTTGGGAAAAACAAAACGTAGGTAATCCAACAAATGATATCCAAAAAAAAAAAAACAGAGTTCAAGAACACTCAAAAGATCGGCGGTGCACAAAGTCAATCGGGAATCAGGCAGGCGGGAGGAATTCACAGAGAAATCAAAAAATCCAGATAACAAGCAGTAGTTCAAATCCAAAAGTATCCACTAGTTCAAGCAAAATACAAAAACTCCAAGAAACAGGTTTGATAGACACGGGGAGCATGGTCAGACAATCAGACAAGGAGTAAGGAAAGAGCTGGGGAATATATAGGGAACAGGGCAATGACACAAACAAGGAACAGGTGAAAATCATTACAATAATCAAGGACGTGAGGACCGGGTGCAGAGCGGGAAGAGGGAAAGGGGCAGGGCAGACAGCAAAACATGAGCACATGGAAAAGGTAAACAAACACGGAACTTGCAACACTTAATTAGACCAGTAGGAGGCCGGGTGGTAGAGAGCAGGATCATGACAGATATAGCATTTAAACAGTTCTGCTCCTCTACTGATGTTAGTCTAAAACACATCAACTGACTATTTAGTACAACCCCCCAGCCCCTTAAGCCACAAGGCAAAGTTGACACACATTGTTCTTCCGGCAAGTGGTTTCAAAATTTCAGGCCCTCGTCAGAGTGACAGGTAAATATTCTCTCTCATTTTTTATTTATTCTGTGCAAAGGGTTATTGCTAAGGTTGTTGGTTTGAAGGCATGGGCCCACATTTTACTTTCCTGTAGGCCTACTAGTGAAACCAAACCAAAGACTCATGGGCTAATGGCCCTTAACAGAATACTAGATCTATCAAATATCTGTGGTTGTAGTTCTGAAACCTGTGAAAAAATTGCTAATGCTTACTTATAGATGTTATATTTATTGTTTTCTGATGGCGATTATTGTTTTGTCAAGTAGCAACGGTGTTAGCGGCTGGTTCAGTATTTGGTCTATGTTGTATCAACTGTTAGTGTTTTTTTCCTACCAAATAAAAGACAGAGACAATTTACAAAGTCACAATTATGCATCTATGTATGTATTTATTTACTTTTCACAAAAAGTAAATACACAATAGAAACTTTCACAATAGAAACTTTAGGAAACTAATAAAATGGTTAACATTACCATAAATTAACATCCAAACCAGTAAAAGTGCCATTTGTCTTCTTTTTATAATGTGGTGTATTAAATTCCACAAATTGAAAAATCTATAAAATCTCAGTTAAATAACCTGGTACCTGGTAATTAAAACAGTGCAGGACTAACTCAGTCAACAAAAACTCTTCAAACTGAAATTTCAACATCTCATCATATCTACATCTCTGTGTCTCTCTGTGAGGGGGTGTCCTCTGTCAGGGGGTAGGGGGTAAGGTCTATGGAGAGAACACGACTGGAGATGGTCTCACCAGACTGGGGAAGGAGGAGAGACAGATATCAGGGAAAGATGTAAAGACATGAAAATATCTTAAGGGTTCTAATTGTAAGTCAGACTTAAAATTCCACAAGATTCCCTGACGAAAAAGAATTCCCATGACTTTTTCTAAAAATAATTGTACAATATACCACCTGGATTTGGAGTCGAAAAAAAAACCAAGGTGTTTTAAACCAATGAATCTGCAATGTCCCACCCAAAGACCAAGTAGGAAGCATGGAAGTAAATATCACATTTTGGGGATAACTACATGCCATTACTGAAATTCCCTGATATTCCCTGACTTTGTCCACATATATATGAAATTATCCATCTATTGCCCCGTAATATGTGCATGTGTATGCACACACTTGTGTGTGTGTGTGTGTGTGTGTGTGTGTGTGTTACCTCTGAGTAGACGCCTAGCAGTACGTCTGCTCTGGAGTAGAACTCCTCCTTGAGTGAGATGACAATGACCTGGAAATTCTCCTGGCACTGTTCCCTTATGAACCCTGTCACCTACAGGCCACCAGGGGGCAGTATAACATGGTTTAGTTCAGAGCACACGCTTACATTTCACATAACAGTGAATTTGATGGGGTCTCCTGATGTAAGAACATGCATATTTTGTATGGATGAGCGATCAGTGATTGAGGTGGCCTTGCCTTGCCAATGTTAGTGTTGTCCAGTGCTGCGTCCACCTCGTCCAGCACAAAGAAAGGAGCGGGCCGGAAACTGGTAGAGGAGTGAGAAAGTGACACAGTAACCTTGGTAACGCAGCATGTAACACAACTCCAACAGGACTCAATCACCATCTGATCTTATGGAGAATTTTGTTCCTTGCCCCACAGTTCCCATGAAGACTCTTCGAACCCACAACTTTCCAGGCTACTTGCACGCTAGCCAGGTTCCTTAATCGCTACACCGCCACCAACCAGTCAAATAGTGTACAGCAAAATCAGCAGTTTGGTCTGATCCAGAAACAATAATCTTGGTGCAGTGAATGAGAGAGTAGAATGATCCATAAAATTAAATATGGAACACGACAGGAAGATACAAACTTCAGGAGTGATAACTGTTCCAAAAAATAAAAATATTCACTTCAATTCAATTATATTTATACAGCACTATTTACAATAGTATTGTCTCATGGTGTTTTACAGCAAGGAGCACCCAAGTGCTACAGGGGCAAAGAAAAACTCCCTTATGGTAGTTAGTCTAGGAAGAAACCTTGGGCAGATCCACGGCTCTAGGGGCTGACCCAACTGCAGGGGGTCATGCAGGAAAAGTAGTGAGTAGTGACCATGACAGTCTACAATTTTGTAAAAAAATCAGAAAAAAGGCACCTTGTGCTTTCTTGATGTTTCCCTATATTTACTCTGGCTACTGGTTCAGCTGACCTGGGCCAGGTACAGGTAACACGTAACCAGGTATAACTCCTTACCAGGTAACAGGTAACCAGGCATAACTCCTTACCAGGTAACAGGTAACCAGGCATAACTCCTTACCAGGTAACAGGTAACCAGGCATAACTCCTTACCAGGTAACACGTAACCAGCCATAACTCCTTACCAGGTAACAGGTAACCAGGCATAACTATTCACCAGGTAACAGGTAACCAGGCATAACTCCTTACCAGGTACATGTAACAGGTAACCAGGCATAAGTCCTCACCTGTGAATGGCGAAGATGAGAGCGAGGGCGGCGATGGCCTTTTCTCCCCCGGACAGGTTGTCCATGGCCATGAAGCGCTTGCCCGGGGCCACACAGTTGTAGCTGATGCCGTCCAGATAGGGCTCGTCAGGATTCTCCGCACTCAGAATGGCCTAAGGGGAGAGGAGTGGGACACACACACACACACAAATACAGACACACATACACACACACACGCACGCATGCTCTCTCACACAAACACACACACACACAGACAAGCACAAACACAGACACACACATGTACAGACACACAAGGACACAAACAGATAAACATACACACAAGGCACTAGACTTGAGTACAAAAAAAATCTTTAGTGAATGAAATGCAATTAGGCATGTGTACATAAGACTGTTTGCACACACTTTTACATTTATTTGAGTGTGTGTGTGTGTGTGTGTGAGAGAGTGAGTGCGAGTGAGCATGTATGTGAGTGTGTGAGTAACCTGAGCGCTGGTGTTCCTGCACATCTGCTTGTAGATCTGGTCGATGGCCACACACACATGCTCAAAGCACTGGCTAAACAGACGGAAGCGGTTGGCTTTGACCTGTTCAAACTCGTGGTTACGCCGCCGGGCCAGACTGGTGCTCTCCTCAAAAGCTGCACCACACACACACACCATTACCATTAAACCAGTGTATAGATAAAACAATGCTAACACTGCAAAAACACACAGGATTGTGGACTGAAATTGAGCTGAGAGACTTGCATTTGAACAGTGTGTGTGAGAGGTTCTGTTCATGTATAAGTGTGTGTTGTGTGTGTGGTCAAAAGATTAGGCCATATTGGTTCAACAGGTCCATGTCCTGTAACACATACAAACCCAGTGTCACACAGGCTCAAAGCCATACACATCTCTTAGAATATCTGCCCTGGCAGAATAATGTAAGGACCATATAAGTTCTTATATGTAATATGTATTTAGCATTTTGTATAATCCCAGCTAGCATTTTTATGTGTTTTCAGATTCAGGTTTGACCTGAGGACATTTACTGAAACATCAACCCATCATGAGAAATATAGGCTAGAAATCCTGTGTTTTTGTGTGTGTGTGTGTGTGTGTGAGAGAGAGAGAAGCAACAGACAGATGTACCATCCACCACGGCCCTGAAGCTGTCCCTGACCTCCCTCATCTTCTCCAGGGCCTTGAGGTTAGGAGGCTCTGAGCGCTGGATGACCCCCTCCAGAGAGGACAGCTTCTCTCTCAGACTCTGCACAGCCTTCTCCACATCACCCTCCTCACTCAGGGCCTGACACCAAACACACACACACACACACACACACACACACACACACACACACACACACACAGAGACATTACAAGACTGAGAGAGACATTACAAGACTTGCGTGTCAGAGTTAGAAAACATTTAGGGCATGGAGCTTCACCCACCCTCACTCAGGGCCTGACACCAAACACACACACACACACACACACACACACACACACACACACAGAGACATTACAAGACTGAGAGAGACATTACAAGACTTGCGTGTCAGAGTTAGAAAACATTTAGGGCATGGAGCTTCACCCACCCTCACTCAGGGCCTGACACCAAACACACACACACACACACACACACACACACACACAGAGACATTACAAGACTGAGAGAGACATTACAAGACTTGCGTGTCAGAGTTAGAAAACATTTAGGGCATGGAGCTTCACCCACCCTCACTCAGGGCCTGACACCAAACACACACACACACACACACCAAACACACACACACAAACACACACACATATTAGGATTGCAAAAGTCTTGTGTCAGAAGTATATAATATGGCATAGCCTTAGTATAGTCACACATACTGAAACAATTCACTTGTCTCACACTCACACACACATGTAGTTGGGTAGTTTAGAGTTGATACATTTGTGTGTCAAGCATTTCACCTGGTGCATAGATTAATTAAAAAAGAGGAAAAGAGGAGACAACACTCTGGCTGATGTGATCACACACACACACACACACACACACACACACAAATATTATCTGTGGTGTGTGACCTTGAGTTCCTCGTCCAGTGCTGTGTAGTCTATCTGCATCTGGTCCTCGCGCTCATAGATATCCAGTGTGCACGTGCTCTGGGACTCTGAGTCCAGCTGAACAGGAGATACATCACACATCACAGGAGCACATAACCTTAACAATGACACTGATGAAGACTATGATCAATAGACACTGATGAAGACTATGATCAATAGACACTGATGAAGACTATGATCAATAGACACTGATGAAGACTACGATCAAATTCACAGTGCATGGTTTCTGAGAGTAGTTGGGGGGACACTCTGTCTCTCTCTCTCTCTCTGTCTCTCTCTTCTGTCTTTACACTCTCTCTATACCTGCACATCACTGATGTTGTCTATCTGGTGCCTCAATAATCTCTCTCTTGATGGACACCCTCAACCTCACTCTCTACCTGGTTCCACCCGCCAACCCCGTCTCTCTCCCCTGTGCATCCCTGATGCAGTGTAAGGTTCCTGAGAGCAGGTCGATGGGGATGCTACATGCCCCCCCTCCCTGTCCTTCTCTCACCCACACCCCACCTGCACGTTGCTGATGTCGTCTATGGTGCCCGAGAGCAGGTTGATGGGGATGCCCTCTATCTTGCAGGCCAGCAGCAGGTTGTGTCGGCTCAGCCTCCTCTGCTCCACACACGCCTCCACAGACAGCACCTGCTTCTGCAGACGTACCAGCTCTCTAGGGGGGAGGAGGACATGTTACACAGACACACACACACATCTCCACAGACAACACCTCCTTCTGCAGACGGACCAGCTCTTTAAGGGGGGAGAGAGGAAATGTGCAGCTTTCAGAGGAAATATAACACACACACACAGACACACACACACACACACACACTACACACACACAGACACACACACACACAGACACACACACTACACAGACACACACTACACAGACACACACACAGACCTGGAGATTTCCTGTAAGTTCTTGACCTTCTGGTCAAGGTCAGCTTTGGCAGCGCCGACCTCTGCCTTCTTGTCTGCACACACATCCTTCAGCTCCTGCACGTACGCCTGAGTCTCATCCACTAATGCCAGCATCTTCTCCTCATCCTACAGGAGAGACACACACATCAGGGGTGTGTGTGTGTGACATAGTGAACCTAAGTCTCATCCACCAACGCCCCGCATCTTCTCTTCTTCCAACAGGAGAGACACACACATCGTGTGTGTGTGTGTGTGTGTGTGTGTGAGTAACAGTGAAACAGTGAACCTCTGTGTGTGAAGTCTCATCAACCTTCTCTTCCTACAGGAGACACACACATTAATGTGAGTGAAGGAGTGCAAACCTTTAATATTTTCCCTTCCAACAATGACTACAACATGGGTGTGTGTGTGTGTGCGTGTGTGTGTGTGAAAATGGGCCTCATTTTCCCACCTGATTGCATAATAAGATAATTAATCATACTATCAGGAGCCAAGAGCATTACCCAAATGTCCATCTCACACACACACACACCTTCTTGAGGTTGCGTATGGTGTCCTCCTCTTTGTCAATAGTGTCCTGTAGTTTGCGTAGCCTCTTGCTAAGCTGCTGCAGCTGGCCCTGTTCATACTCAATCTGGGCCGTCAGACGCGTGCGCTGGGACTCAAACTGCAGCCTGGAACAGATCCATCACGACCAGAGACTCACACACTGGAGCTGTGAGTCTCACACATTGGGGCAGTGCTAGAACAGCTAGTCTGGAACAGACCCATCCCAACCAGAGCATCACACACACTGGGGTAGTCCCCTTAGAACTACAACAGCAGACCAATCAGAATCAGAGTGTCACACATTGGGCTAGTCTCTGTGATGCACGTGCACTAAGACTCAAACTAGCAGCCTGGGAGAAACACAACAATCAGAACCAGAGCCTTAGAACTAGACTAGAACCAGAACCAGTTATCAGATGGTTTAGATCAGTGACTCTACAATTACAGACCTGTCAACATCTGATAAACAGCAGTCTAGGAGTGTGTATACACTGGGCCTATTTAAGAGAACTGAAAATACCTTGTGTCTTTGATTTATATGAACTCATAACTTGTTAATCTGTTGGACTAGTCAGAAAATTAGATTCCTGACTTGCAAGGTGAAATCAAATAAAGTATACAAAATGTGTGTGTGTGTGTGTATGTGTATGTGTGTGTGTGTGTGTGTGTGTGCGTATATGTGTGTGTGTGTGTGTGTGTGTGTGTGTGTGTGTGTGTGTGTGTGTACCGTTTGCGATCCACTTCCTGCTGCTGTTTGACATACTCCTGCTCGTACTCTCGGATGTTGGCCACGCCAATCTCACGGCAGAAATCAGCAAACACAAGATCTTCTATCTGAAGGGAAGACAGGACAGGAGAGGAAAGAGCTGAGAGCAGGGATTAATAGTCACACAGATTCCTTCTGTCTGTATGTATGGCTGCTCCTTGGGAACTTACTTTCACTGCTGACAAACAGATATACACAGTGATCTTGTCATTAAAAAATCTTGCTAAATTTTATTCTGCTTTTATGACACTGTCTAAGACTCAACTGGTTGGTCCTGCCTCTGAATTTCACCTGACTGGCCTTGTCCTTGAGTCTCACCTGGTTACCATGGTCTTAATAAGTCTCACCTGGTTACCATTGTCTTAATAAGTCTCACCTGGTTGGACCCATATTAGCCGCCTTCACACCATCGGGCCAGACCAGGCTAGGGTGATGTCGAGCTAACAGCCCGTGCTACGAGCCCCACTAAGCCCAAACCGGTTTTGCTTCAGACATGTCAGGCTAACTCTGTTTTGTCCTCAACTCCGCCCACAAAGCTGCCTGAAGAGGACTTCATGCATAATGAACCTGGATCCATCCAGGGAGGAGAGATGTTCTATGAGTTACTGGATAAAAGCTGTTGCAAATGAAATAGTTTTCACTAGTTAGTCTATCATTTTACAATCCCTCCAGTAGTTTGTCACAAGTAGCTTAGGCTAACATTAGCATGCTTCAAAATTCACGTCTTTGTTTCATGACCATAACAACACCAGCTGAGTCCTTTTTTCTAGAGACTTTATGAAGCATACGCACTCACCAGAAACACACTGTCGGGCTCAAAATCTGTTTTAAGCTATCCATTGTTGTTATCCAAGGTATCCAAGGGCCGAATATCTGGGGCTAGTAGCCCGGAAATGGCACCAGTTCAGCCGGGCACAAGACAGTGTGAAAACAATTTGCCCCGGGACACCTCGGCCTTGTGATTAACTGTCTCACCTGGTTGGCCTTGAGATTAACTATCTCACCTGGCTGGCCTTGAGATTAACTATCTCACCTGGCTGGCCTTGAGATTAACTATTTTACCTGGTTAGCCTTGAAATTAACTATCTCACCTGGTTGGTCTTGTGATTAACTGTCTCACCTGGTTGGCCTTGAGATTAACTATCTCATCTGGCTGGCCTTGAGATTAACTATCTCACCTGGTTAGCCTTGAGATTAACTATCTCACCTGGTTGGTCTTGTGATTAACTGTCTCACCTGGTTAGCCTTGAGATTAACTATCTCACCTGGTTGGCCTTGAGATTAACTGTCTCACCTGGTTGACCTTGTCTCTGAGTCTCTTCAGCTCACTCTCCTTCTTCTCCACGTTCTCCTCCACCACAGAAATCTGAGACTCCAGGTTGGACAGCTCGCTCTTCAGACGAGAGATCTCCTACGAGGTCACACGCACACACACAGTTGGCATACACATTTGGCAGACATTTACCAGACACAATGATACTATCTGTCTTGCATACAGAGAATCATCAGATAGATCATCAGATGCAAACATAGATACACAATTTAAACATGACCAGATTGATTTAAGAGCAAAATGATATGTGCTTATGTGCTTAGTCCGTACGGCGTGGCAGGCAAGGATAATCTTGTGATTTGTGTGTGTGTGTGAGTCCTGATCTTACTGAAATCAGAATATGTCTTTAGTTTCATGGCCATATGCAGTTAATGTCCTCATGTTTCAACTAGGCCTGACTGAACAGCTTATCTACATAGGGTGGTGGTGGTGTAATGGTTAAAAACCTGGCTAGCATGAATCTCAGCTGCCACCACTGTGCCCTTGAGCAAGGCACTTAACCCTAAGTTGCTCTAGGGGAGACTGGCTACTGATGTAACTGATAGTTGACAAATGTTAAGTCGCTTTGGATAAAAGCATCTGCATAAATGTAAATATAACATTACTTCTAGTTCTTTTTCTGTCGTTAGAGATAAGGTGGATTATTGTGTTCTTGCTGTGTTTCAAAGCATGCACTGTTTGGGTTTATCCCCTCTCCAGTCAGTAGTTATCTGCTCTAGATTGTGTGGGGCATCAAGCTCAGTGTGGGAGTGTCTGGCAGAGTGTGTGTGTGTGTGTGTGTGTGTGTGTGTGTGTGTGTGTGTGTGTGTTGAGTATTATGGCCTGACGGGCAGGTATGGTCTTCTTGCGCAGGGTGTCGCTGTGTGTGTGTGTGAGTGTGTGTGTTGAGTCCTTACGGCCTGACAGGCAAGTATGGACTTCTTGTGCAGGGTGTCACTCCGCGTGTGTGTGTGTTGAGTCCTTACGGCTTGACAGGCAGGTATGGACTTCTTGTGCAGGGTGTCACTCCGCGCACGTGTGTGTGTGTGTGTGTGTGTGTGTGTTGAGTCCTTACAGCTTGACAGGCAGGTATGGTCTTCTTGCGCAGGGCGTCGAGCTCCGTGTGTGTGTACTTGAGTCGTGTCTGATTGCCCTGAGCCTGAGCTCTGACCTGCTTCAACTCCGCCTCCTTATGTCTCAGCTTCATCAGAGACTGACAGGAGACACACACACACACACACACATCAGTGACACACACACACACAAAACCACACACATGAGCCCAAACATAGGAACACCCAAGTCTTCCTACCCCAGTTTCTCTCTATCACACACACATACACACACACACACACACACTTACCCGTAGTTCGGCTGTGAGCTGTTCTTTCTTCTTCTTGAGTTTGTTCATGTCTCTCTCCTCCCAGCGACGAGCTTTGCTGCGCAGGTGCAGAGACCCACCTGATATCACGCCTGACTTGGAGAACATGGTGCCGTCCAGCGCCACAGTCTGGCAAAACAACAACAAATTCAGTTTCAAAGAAAAGAAAATTCTCCATTTCAGCAGCCTTCATCTACTTGAACAGACCTACACGTATGACTAATTCGCCCCTGACTTGGGGCATGGTGCCATTTTTTTCAGCCTTTTTTGTAAACATAAATACCTTGAGTGAGCTGAGTGAACAAGCACAACACTAATGAATAAATCATTTAACTCTACATGCTGGAACCACATAGAAACTATGGCAACAGAAACACAAAAGGTAAACGCCATAAACCAAAACAATGACTGTCTTGTCATTAATTCAAAATGACTGCCAGAACTTTGTCTCTGGGTGTGTTTGTCCATATGTATAATGTATGTGAGCCTGTGTACGTTTGTCTATATGTAAATATGTGTGTGTCTGTGTGTTTGCCCGCATGTAAATGTTGCTGAGTGTGTATTCGCAGGTCACCTTCAGCCGTTCCGGCCCAAAGGCGAGCATGCGTGCCTCCTCGATGGTCTCACACACGAGTGTGTTCCCACAGACAAACTGCAGCACCCTCCTGAGCTCAGGAGCTCCGGCCGCTGTCTGAACCACGTCCAGCAGCAGCTTACAGCCTCTCTGCTCACGCAAACGCTCATTCAGGGGGGGAACCTGGGAATGGGGGTAGGATGTTACAGGTGTGCACAGGTAAGAGTACAGGTGTGATGTTGCAGCTTACAGCCTCTCTGCTCACGCAGACGCTCATTCAGGGGGGGAACCTGGGAATGGGAGAAGGATGTTACAGGTGTGCACAGGTAAGAGTACAGGTGTGATGTTGCAGCTTACAGCCTCTCTGCTCACGCAGACGCTCATTCAGGGGGGGAACCTGGGAATGGGGGGAGGATGTTACAGGTGTGCACAGGTGAGAGAGTACAGGTCTGATGTTACAGCTTAGAGCCTCTCCGCTCATACAGGAGGATGCACCTGGGCACCTGAGAATGGGGGGAGGATGTTACAGGTGTGCACAGGTGAGAAAGTACAAGTGTGATGTTACAGCTTAGAGTCTCTCTGCTCATTCACGAGGATGCACCTGAGAATGGGGAGAGGATGTTACAGGTGTAACTGTTAATGCAGCTTGACTGGTATTACTGGTATTACAATCACGCTAAGTACCACATTTTGGGGGAAGCAAAGTAGTTTGAGACAAGCTGCTCTAGCTGCTGTCCTTCACTAAATATAAGTGGAGATGATTTCAAAGCTCTTGTTACATGTGCTTTGTCCACTACCGCCTCTCTGTGACTCACGTCCAGGTAATCGATGGGCAAGAATGTCTCCGGCTCCGCCCTCTCCTGCTTGACGAACTTGATGCACTCCCGTGCCACCTTCTCCGTCGCCACGACGATGCCGTTCATGTAGCGGCCAAACACCTTGGCGACAGCCAGCTGGTACTTCTTATGGATGGGCTGGCACAGGTCCACCAGATGCCCAAACTGGCACAGCGAGATGGGAGGAGAGGAGAAAAAAAGAGATCTTTGTTCACCTTTGTCATTTCAGTCTGTTGTATGGGATGGGAGTGTTTATCACCATGCTAAAAATTGTGTGTGTGTC
Source organism: Tenualosa thibaudeaui (assembly GCA_027481765.1). Classification (NCBI taxonomy): domain Eukaryota; kingdom Metazoa; phylum Chordata; class Actinopteri; order Clupeiformes; family Clupeidae; genus Tenualosa; species Tenualosa thibaudeaui. Next base: position 5,190,043 of record JAIFZK010000228.1, on the reverse strand, counting down.
TCTGAGTGTGTCTTTGTGTGTATGTGTGTATTTCAACTCGACCAGTGCATGACACATGTCTGGGCAGAGCTGGTGAACTTGGGTGTGTAAGTGTCTGCGTGTGTGTGGGAGTGTGTGTATGCACATATAGGTAAATTTATGTTTATGTGTGTGTATGTTCATCTAGGTATGGCTACTCTATGTATGCATCTGTGTGTGTGTGTAAGTGTGAGTATACTGTATGCAAATACTACAGTATTCTAGTATCTACTGTGTGTGTGCATCTGTGTGTGTGTGTGTATGTGTGAGTATACTGTATGCGCATACACACAAGTATGTCTACTGTGTGTATGTATCTGTGTGTGTGTGTGTGTGTGTGTGTGTGTGTGTGTGCGCTTCCCTACCAGCACGTCTGGGTAGAGTCTGCGCAGACTTTCCAGGAGCTCATCTCGTTTCTGTTGGCGTCGGTTCTCCTGGTGGTCCACACGTGCGTTCTGCAGCTCCCCTAGAACCTTCCCCAGTTCTTCGTTCAGCTCCTGGGAACGCACACGGCCCGCCTCCAACTCCTGATCCAAACACTCCTCCTGAACACGCAGATCATCCAAGGACGAGCTACACACACACACACACACACACACATTGGTCTTGTTTGTCAGCTGTACTGAAAACTTTCAAGGATGTACAGTGTGCGCATGCGCACACACACATTCATACACACACTATGTACTACAACTCCAGACCTGCAGGTGGTGATGTATTCCTCCAGTTTTTCAGCTCTCCTCCTGAAGTCCTCCAGTTGGGTCTGAGAGCTCTTGATGTTGGCCTGTAGTGCAGATAGATTAGATTGCAGACATGGTCACACACACACACACACACACACACACAGTCAAGCTGCACATTCAAACAAAGATACCAAGTCCAACAGCAGTGTGATGTGCAAATATAAAATGGACTAAGTAAATGGACTAGGGCTTTTCAATTATGGAAAAAAAGACAATCATGATCAATAGATCAATAATGAAAAATATTATTTATCATGATTATTCATTAACTTTGGAAACACATTTATTTAACTCTAAACTGGACATTTTCCATCATCAATCCACAAATTTCCTGTCATATATTGTGTGTGTCTGTGTGTATATGTGTGTGTGTATCATTCAGTACACCACTCGGAGTAAAAGCCTTACAGTCCCCCTTATAAAATGGAATATGCCAAAGTAAGAGTGGGAGATCATGATTAATATTTGATTAATTGATTAAGCATGTGAAAAACACAGTGATTCAAATTAATTAAAAAATCTCCTAGTTTCCTAAGGGCTCTCTCTTTCACACACACACGTTACTTCTTTATTAGAGTACACAATTCAGAATAAATATGCAGAAAGACACAAATTTAACAGTTGTACCAAACACACGCACACACACCCACACCCACACACACTGGTCAAGCACCTCCACTTCAGTTTTCCTCCTCTGGTCAACGTCCATCTTCTCCCTGTCTGCTCTGGTCTCCCACTGCAGCTTCTCTGCCTGCTGGTCCACAGTGGCCCCCTGCTTCCTGGCCACCTCCTTCAGATCCTTATAGCGCTTCAGCTGCACCACAACACAAACAACAACAATAAACAAAGAAATAAACATGTTATTGAGATAGTCTCCAGGGGTTTAATGTAAACACATGACTAACATATCTATTTATTCTCTTCAATTGTACTATGAAATGAAATACACCTCAGGAATGGGGGTAATTGTTAGCCTGATCCATTAGCCGCTTTCATATCATTTCACTTTGTGCAAAGCGTCTGAAACCTAGCAATTGGAATATGTTCACTCCATGGTGGGCAGATACTTTCTGCTTCAACCAATCGCTACTGTTTGGTGGTGATGTATGTTAAGCGCTGGGACACACCACTTGAAATCAGCGTTATCGCTTTCAGCCCTCCCTCTGTTTGCTGATTGGCCTGTCCCAGCTCAGAGGTGGAGTGAATCGAAGCCTACGGCTGGCTCCCTGACACAGTCGTGGAGCTAAAGAAAACTGAGTGGAAGCACTAGAAATGTGTGTGTGTGTGTGTGTGTGTGTGTGTGTATGTGTGTATGTGTGTGTGTGTGTGTCCTCTCACCTGTGCCTCCCCTAGCTGTACATCTCCCCCCCTAGTAGCCTCTTCCTTCTTGACTTCTTTCTCATAATTCTTCCAGGCGGACTTCAGCTGGTCCAGTTGGGTCTGAAGCTCCTCCAGCTCCTCCTGCTTCCTGCCCTGCTGCCGCTGGCTCTCCTGCAGGCCCGAGCGGCTCTCCTTGACCTTACTCTCATAGTGAGACGTGTTCACCTTGGCTTTGATATACTGAGGCCTCTGCAGGCCCAGCTTCTGCTCCTCACCACTGGAAAGAGAAGGAAATTGAGGGAGGGAGAGAGAGAAAGAAAGAGGGGGAGTATAAAAATGGAGGAAAAGACAGAGGAAGAGAGACGGGGGCTGGGGGCACACATAGGTGCACATTCAGAGAAAATGTTATTAATTTACTAAGTATGTATCAATTAATCAGTTCACTACATTGTGTCACAGTGACATTGTCTACTTCACCCCTCATAGTTTCCTTATATTATGCCCACATATTTTCAAAGGAGACATAGAATGGAAACCCATTTTTGCCATGGCTTTCTGTGAGTGTTTCTGTGAGTGTGTGTCTCTCTCTTACTGGATCTGCTTCTCGAGTCTGTGTGTGTGTGTGCGTGTGTGTGCCTCACCGGATCTGCTTCTCGAGTGTGTGTGTATGTGTGTGAGTCTCACTGGATCTGCGTCTCGAGTCTCTCTCTCTCTCTGTGTGTGTGTGTGTGTGTCTTACTGGATCTGCTTCTCAAGTCTGTGTGTGTGTGTGTCTCACTGGATCTGCTTCTCAATCTGCTGCAGCTCTCTGCTCAAGCGCCCATGTTCCTTCTTCTGACTCTTCACCGTCTGCTCCCAAGTCTCCAGAACTTTCTTCTGGGCAGCCGCAGTGTTCTGCCGCTCCTTCAGGCTTCCTGAGGCAGCCTGCACCCCGCGCTCGTTGTGGTAGAGCTGGAACAGGCTCAGCTGCAACCGGCACTCACCCACCTCATCCAGCAGAGCTTGAAACTTCATGGCCTTCAACGATGAAGGAGGCAAAGAGTTCACATAGACAGAATGATGAGGAATTTCAGTGTTGATGATTATATGTATTTCTTTCATACATGAAGCATGCAATGATAACAGGATTTGTTTCATGCCTGTGTCACTTATACAGTATAAATGACTTATTAAAAAGACTACATCGAGGGTGCCCAACCAGTCGATCACCAAAGTAATGCAGGTAGATCAGGTAGGGGAATTTTTTTTTAAATACGTGTTTCACTTTTACCGTTTGGCTTAGCAACATAGATGCGGGGGTAAAAAATGTGGCAGATCACAAGCCGAAAAGGGTTAAGCACACCTAGACTACATTTAAAGTATAATTCACATTTTTTCACATTTGCATTCATCACACACACTTCTACAGTCTTCACATTAAATTATGACATACTAGTGCTTCACTCAATATCTCTACTCTCAGGCCACACCTCAGCCTTGTCCTTGGAGACCTGTTTCCTCTCGGTGGCAGCGGCTTTCTTCTTGTTGAAGTGGAACTGTGTGTCCTCCTTGGCTTTCTGCAGCGCAGCCGCCTTCTTTTCGTACTCGTCTGCCAGCTCCAGAGAGTTACTGATGCGCTCAAACATGCGTGTCCGCTCCTTGGCGTTCTTCATGGCGATGGACTCAACGGCACCCTGATGCACATGAAGTTATTTCAGTTATATACACGAGGACAAGACCGTTGCTTAGGAGTTAAGTCACACTGGTTAGACAGCCTAGGACAACTACCAGATTGCTTATGTTTATCTCTATATTTTGGGTACAAATCAGCTTCCTTCCAATCTAATCAATTCATACAAACCAACTTCCCTTCAATCCAATCAGTTCATACAAATCCAATCTAATCTTGTATTCAAAAAAGTGCTTAATTTCATATTAATATCAACTTGACTATATGTGAGTAATTTATCATAAATGCTGTATGATTGCTTCATGGACCTATATTCTTCAAATCACTTATTCACCTGATAGACCAGGCAGTTCCTGGCTTTCACAACAATGCCTATTTTCTCCAGTTCTCCAGTGTACTTGGTCAGTGTCACTTGTTTTCCATTGATGTAATACTCAGAAGAATCGCCTGAATTATAAGACAAAAAGAAGTTAACACCTTTGTTAAATAATGATTAGGCTCACTGTTTTCAGCAATGATACAGCTCTTGTTTGTTTACTACCTAGCCTGACGATCATTTAATAATGTTAGGTCTAATTCGTCATAAAAGCTATTCTTTGTCGTCCATGTCAGTCAGGGAAACCTCTCCAGTAGTGTAGACATATGTAAACATGGTAGAAATAGACATGACTTGAAAAATGTCTATTTCTCCAATAACGTGAGAGTTTTAAAGCTACAAGGCATCATTCTCCGACATTTGTACCTGAGACGATCCTACAGAAGTTCAGCTCCTCTTCGTCATCAGTGCAGTAGCGCATGGTGACGCTGGCCCTTTTGGATACTGGCTTGCCGATGTGCGCTCCATGGATGAGGTCGCGAGTGTGCCTCACCCTTAAGTTCGAAGCCCGCTCACCCATAACAAACCCCAGGGCATCCATGACATTGGATTTCCCTAACCATTAAACATTAAAATATTATATCAAGAGACATGTTGTTCAAATCAGTTCTACTGTGTGCTCAGGTCATCTAAATATAACTGTATAATTCTGACAGGAACATTCATTAATGCCTGAATTAGCAGTCTAGCCTAGCTAGCATGATGAAACTCTCATGAAGGAAAATGTTAGCCTAGTTAATTAACTTTATTCATCTAACAGCTTGTGGAATGGCCTAACCTGAGTTTATTTCACACAGCTAACAATAAAACTATACGCATTATATGAACCTGCACCATTACTAGATTTAGACTTTGAACACCAACAAGTGAAGCAAAATTGCGATCGTTAGCATTAGACCTATTAGCCTTGAAGCTATGAGACATACTTACCTGAGCCATTTGTGCCAATAATACAGTTAAATCTCCTAAAAGGTCCAATCACTTGTTTCCCTCGCCATGACTTGAAATTTTCTACGTCTAATTGCTTTAAATAACCCATTTGAAAAGTAGACGAAGAAGATAATATAAGTATGCACTAGAATCTGACACTGGCAAAGGTAACTTTAGCGGTTGTCGCGACCCTACATTGTAGAAGAAGTTGAGACAAGTTGAGAAAGTGGCGGGAAGTTCTAAAACGTTTAAGTTACATTTATCTCCAGACGCATAGGCCTACAATCATTTTAAAGTACAGATAAATCCATATCGATAGATTTCATTGAACATTGCTTTTTATTAATTATGGTCAATCGGGTTGTTACTGACTAAATTAGTTTTATACTTAAAACTCAATAAGAGGGTACACAAATTGGTATGCTCATATTTGTCTCGTGATTAAGATTAGCAAAGAGCTGCCATCTTTTGTTGAGCTGGTTTATTTTATAAGAACATAATCAAGTAGGTGTAGGAGGCCACTCAAGCCTCAACTCGGTTGTTGTGCGTATAATATAGTCCCTCGGCGACACAGTATTATTATTGTATGAGAAATGATAATACAATTCTTTACTTTTGGTACAGGACTGTATATTTTGTTCAACACCAGCATCCACACGCTGCTGTGTGTCAGTGCAGAACGTCATCTCCGTAGAGGTCTCCACTCAGGAATTTTGTGATGTACGGAGCCCTCTGTTAGTCAAAAAGCACAGTGTGGTAGCAAAGGATTTTCGCGTTTCGGTGGCAGCTGGGTCGACCTGAAAATCCGGGACGAAGACGAGGTTGAGTAGACTCGTTTTGAAATTTCAGCACTTCCTCTGTTTATTTCGGCTCTCACAACCCATGTGGGACTCAGGCTACACACAGTCAATGGAGAGATAGGCTAATCAGGGTCACTCGGCTCTTTGAGGCTACATTTTCCCACACGTTGTTTATTTTAGTCGTAGCAGGAGTACTAGCGTTGACATACAGCTACAGTTCAATATGGCGTTTGAACGATTGTATGCTACTCGACCGATAACCTACAGTGTCGTTGAACTGGTGCAGTTTTAAGTTTTTGTGCAAGTGGGCTAACATTAATGCACTAAGCTGTACGTTCGTATCCTGATTTGTCGAAAACACGCGATTGCATTTATTACGTCCCCTATCCGTCTTTGGGTGCCTTCTCTTGTAACAAAGACTCATTCTGTTGTCAGTGTTTGGTCAAACTGACTAGCCAGTTAGCTTCTCTAACGAACTATCTAACACATTAACCTGCAAACTACACTAGCTGCCATTCATGTTAGCTGTGATTTTTTCTTTCTAGCGTTAGCTTTGCAACGTTGGTGATGTCATGTTGGCCCCACAGGTTAACGTTCGTCTGCTAAACTGTATCTTGTTAGATGAAGCGGAGACTTTTTAATAGAGGGTGGTCAGATTAGGTAGCCCAACATTAGCTGTGCAAATGCGGAACGTTACCTAACCTACCCTCCAAGTAATGGTTACAAAGTACAGAGAAGAGAATAAGCTACACAAGAACAAGAGAATAAGCTACACATTCTCCATCACAATAAGCACACATTCGCGTCAGAATATTGAAACAATATGCAGAGGTGCACAGCAAAAGAATTTTGTATACCACTAGGCTGACTCTGTTCGGCTACAGTGGAGGCATAGAGTGCAGGCTGCTACATAGAGGCAGTGGAGATATATGCATTTGGATGTTTTGACATTGAAGGTCTAACAATTTTGTGGTTCAGATAACTTATGTTAGGCTTCGCTCTATTCAGCCATATAAGTGACATGAAAAAAACTGTTTAAAAAGTTCTGTTTGCACATGGTGTGCTAAATCCTGTATTACGTTTACACTACTACATCAAACCACCCTTGATGTTTATTACAAAAAACACACACAAATGAACTTCACACAAATGAACTTCATAATTACTAATCTATAGTTGGACAGTATCCCTAGATTTGTGTAATAAAAAATACTGCTTGGAAGGTGTAATAAAAGAGTTATTCATCAAATAACACATGATTTAGTAATAACCTCTCTGTCTCTGTTCCTTTCTATTTCATTGCTGCTTGACAAGTGCATTTTTTGTATAGTGAAAACACCCCAAGCAGCTGTCCTTATTGTTTGGTAGGTCGGTGAAGAATGGAGGAAGAAGTCCAGAGTGAGGAGGCAGCTTCAAACCTCCGAGAACTTCATCTCCCAGAATCCTCTACATCAGAAACCAGTGGCCAGAATGAAGCCCACACTGATGGACTAGTGGCTGAGGTATATTCTTTCGTCATTGAGGGCAAAGCCTACAAAATTATTTACAAGTTGTCACTAGAATGAATAACTTAAAATATCTTTTGTGTCAGGCAATACTTAATTATATTTGAGCTGTCAGTCAAAACCACCTTACAACTGTCAGTTTTCTGAAGTAATCACTTGTCTCATTTTCCTATCAGGGCATTGATAAGGATGAACAAACAAAAGAAGAATCTTTGACCAATCAGAACCTAGGGACATCAGTTCCAGCAATCCAAGCTCCTTCCACAGTCACAGGGTCGAACCAGCTAGAGGAGATCATCATTCTGGACCAAAACGGCCAGGCTCTGCAGTGTGAGCGCATGGTGAGAGACACAGGATTGGCTTTTGCCATGGGGCACAGAGAGACACGCCTTATCAAGCAGTCTGGGTCCATGTAAAAAAAATGCATACATACAGAAATGTAAGTGTAGAGAGAAGCAGACAAAGAATCTGTCTGTGCAGAGCCTTAGTTTTCAAAGATTTTTTTACAGGCCCCACTAGTAAGTAGGAATAAACGGTAGATTCAGCTTGACTGTCTGGCTGGCTTAAAGCAATGTATTCTTGGGAGCAAAGAGGGTTTTTCATTAGGCAACAATTTGTGATGTTGCCTAGTCTACAGAATCAGCTTTAAGGCCAATGAAAAAAGTCTTGTGGCATTATATATTATATTATATATATATGAGGCCTGACAGGAGGACGAGGAGAAGAGGACATTTCTCTTTGTGTCTGTCTTAATGATCATACACTACGTAAAGGCATGCCTGGCATACAGAGGTATTTGGATGTGCTTCAGTTGGTGCCACTTCTTGGACATGGGAGGTCTATTGGCACTGCATCTTCCTATATGTGGGTCTGCTTCCCTAGATGGGAGCTCAGGGTAAGGTTAAGACACCTATGAGTGAAGATATGACCAGCATGATGTCATGCATACACATGAGGCCAAAATTAGTTGCCTAATGTCAAGTCATGTCACTGTCATGTTGTCAGTGTTGGAGCCCTGGGTGTGTGCAGGAAGTTCTTTTTGTAGTCAGAGGCCGATGCGTGGTAAACAGAAAATGTTTGTGTGTGTGTATGTGTGTGTGAATGTGTTTCTGTGTTTGTGTAGGTCATTGTGACAGGGCAGTCACAGAATGGACAGGTGTTCGTGATCCCATCCAACCAACTCACAACATCCCAAGTCATCATCCCCCACGGGCAGCTGTTGGACATCGCCAATACAACTGGTATTAAACACACACACGCGCATGCAAACACACATACATACACAAACATAAGCACATGGACCCACCCACACACACAATCACACACACACACACAAATACTTGTCAACCTTACTTTTGAGGGACATTCGGGCCAAGGGGACCACACAACTAATCAGGTGTTCTACTTCCTGGTCTCTCTCAGGGTCAGTTGGTCAGAAATCCTCCAATCAGGAGCAGCTCCAGACGATCACCCTCACAGCCATCAGTGGCATTGCAGGCAGTTCTACTGTTGAGACCAACCCCAGCACTAAAAGGTGAGTCCTGCTTCAAGTTCAAGATCAGAGTGTTTTATATGTGTCACCCATAGGAATAAAGGGGAACCACATAAAAACATTTCAAAATGTTGCAGCCTCTGAACTTGGCCCTTAAACAGCTTTGGTCCATTCACTGGGGTCCCCCATTCTTTTTAGTGAGTGCAGCTTAGTTATGTGTTCAGATCACATTCCAGTGATGTGCTTCTCATATGTTTGTGTAGCTAGTTATGTACATATTATGTACATATTAGTTTTTGTACATATCAGTATTAGTTTTAGTCTTTTATATGTGAATGTGTGGATTTGTGTGTGTGTGCATAACTGTCTGCATGTGTGTGTACGTGTACATGTTTGTGTGTGTGTGCATATCTGTCTGCATGTGTGTGTACATGTGCATGTTTGTGTGTGTGTGCATATCAGTCTGCATGTGTGTGTACGTGTACATGTTTGTGTGTGTGTGCAAATCTGTCTGTATGTGTGTGTACATGTGCATGTTTGTGTGTGTGCATATCTGTCTGCATGTGTGTGTACATGTGCATGTTTGTGTGTGTGTGCATATCTGTCTGCATGTGTGTGTACATGTGCATGTTTGTGTGTGTGCATATCTGTCTGCATGTGTGTGTACATGTGCATGTTTGTGTGTGTGCATATCTGTCTGCATGTGTGTGTACGTGTACATGTTTGTGTGTGTGCATGTTGTCTGCATGTGTGTGTGTACATGTTTGTGTGTGTGTACATGTTTGTGTGTGTGTGGCTCTTGTGTTTTATGTTTGTTGTTTTCTTCTGCAGTAGTTCTGATGGCTTTGCAACTCCAATGAAGCCCCTCCCTCGTAACGCGCCAAGCTGGGCCCAGAGGCTACGCAGCTGTGAGGTCAGAACACACACACATGTACACAGACACACACACACACACACACACACACGTGTTTCTGCTCTAAACAGTCAGTTTCTTCCCTCCACCCGTCCTACTTCCTGCCTTGTCCCCGGAGCAGAAGATTGGCGACTCGTATCGTGGTTACTGCAGCACGGAGGCAGAGCTGGAGGCGGTGCTTCTTTTGCACAAGCAGCAGACGCAGGCGGTGTTCGGAACGCGTCAGTCGCCCTCCCCGGCCAAGGCTGCCACGCGGCTCATGTGGAAGTCCCAGTACGTTCCCTACGACGGCATCCCATTCGTCAACGCAGGTCAGACCTCCCTGTCAATCAAACTGTCACTGCCTGTAGAAAAGGTAGTGGTCAGGTACATCTAGTTAAATTGTGACTATGTGTGGTTTACTCAGTAAATGCTGTATTCCAATGAGAGTAATTAAATAGCAAAGGAAACTTTTGCTGTCTAACCCTGCCTAACTATGTTTATTAAATACAGAAAATAATTTTATCACTAAGTACACCTTATTCTTAATTAGGTTTGTGTGTGTGTGTGTGTCTGTGTCTATAGGGAGCAGAGCAATAGTTATGGAATGCCAGTTTGGTCCACGGCGGAAAGGCCTACAGCCAAAGAAGAACTCTGAGCTGGAGAGTCAGAGTGCAAACTATAAAGCCACCTGTCCAGCCAGGTAGAGACACAAACACACACATATGCACACACACGAACACATATGCAGATGCACACACACACACACACACACACACACACACACACACACACGGACATATGCACACACACATGCACACCCACCCAGCTAGACAGAGTTATGTACCAACTAGCAAGCACACACAGAAATATATTGAGGCACCTTTTTACACATGCGTTTAGCCTATTAATATGCCCAGATGATCATTACAAGTCCTAAGCAGCATACACTGGTTTCCTACGAGCCACCACTGTTTATGCAGAACTTGTGCAAGGTTGTGCAAGAACGTTAGGCCATTGTTTGAGTAATGTGCAATACCACTCTCTGCTCCTGCAGGATCTACATCAAGAAGGTGCGGAAGTTTCCAGAGTACCGTGTGCCGACGGACCCCAAAGTGGATAAGAAGGTGGTACGTCAGGAGCAGGAGAAGGCCTTCTTCAATCTGAAGAAGAGCCTGAGGGATGTCGGGGGAGTCATACGGTAACCAGACGCTAACGATAACGCTTCAGGTTTCATTTAAAGTTACCTGTTACATGGAATATGACCTGATGGAAGTTCGATTTGTCAGAGAATGAGTCATGATGTGTGTGATCTTATTGATTGTGTGAAACTTTGTTATGCTATCTGTACGTATGTCCCAGGGGGTCTCGCTACAATTTTAAGACTTCTTCATAAAACTATTTATTTTTCAATATGAATCAGTATCACCTCTATATGAAAGAGCAACATTGTTGGTAAAGTATGGTAAAATGCATTTGTGTAAATTTATACAAAAAACATCAGGATTCATCAGGTGTCTTCATGTGATATTAAATGGGTAATATCCCCTCTTCCTATCTGCATAGGTACTACGTCCAGCTACCTACCCAAAAAGCACACCTGTACCATGACATGGAGGCCCCGCCACTCCCTCCTCCCCCTTTACCTCTGCCCCTATCAGAGGAAGACGGGGAGGGGCTACAAGGCCCTGAGCAGGAGGAGGAAGAGGAGGAAGGCTCTCTGGATGATGGCAGCTGCATGCCCTCTCGCCTGCACCCCCTAGTGGCTGAAAAGATAAAACAGCTGGTGGCGCAGGGACACAGCCAGGTGTATACCGTCCGCAAACAGCTCAGGTGAGAAGTTGGACAGGCGTGTACATGCAAACACCTCTGGCATGATGTGAACGATTGTTTAAATGTTCCACAAACAGCTCAGGTTACACTGTCCGTAGACAGCTTAGGTATGGTCTAAGATGGATGTACTCAATTAAAAAGCAGCTCAGATGTTCACAGACTACAAAGATGAGATGTGAGACCGATGTTTGCCATTTGCAAACAGCTCAGGTAAGAGCTTAGATAGGTGTACATGATCTGCAAACAGCTCAGATAAGAGCTTAGATATGTGTATATTATCTGCAAACATCTCAGGAAGAGCTTACATAGATGTACTTGGTCTGCAAACAGCTCAGGTGGGGAAGAGTACACCTGCGTGCCACAACGACCAGACATACTTTTATTCCTAGTTGTCTAGATGCGTGTCAGAGTGCTGTGCCCTACCACAGCAACTTAGTTCAGTTACTGAACCTCAGCCTTCACTAACAATCTATTTTTGTACAGTTAACGACCGTAATAAACACACACTAACCAGAAACTCTTGGGACACAAAATGAATATTCGTAAACAGTTTTACTTGCTTACGGGAGTGAGTGCTCTGTGCGTGCTGTAACAAAATCTAGGATGTATGTACGTGCTTGCACATGTCACAGTGATGATGCAGTTCTTGTCACACATTCAGTGCGCACTGAGTGCTATAGTGCACTATGTGCTCGGAAATGTACCACTGGATTTAGATAGGTGCACATGGTCTGCAAACAGCTCAGATGAAAATTTAGACCGATGTTCACATTCTGCATACAACTCAGGTAAGATATGAGACAAGTGGGCCCCATTTGTAGACAGCTCAGGTGAGAACTAGTCACTCTGTCGTTCACTTTCTTTCTCACTCCACCCCCCTTGTGTGTTTGTATCTACCTCTGTCTGTGTCAGGAAATTTGTGGAGCGTGAGATGTTCAAGACAGAGAAGGTTCCGGAGAGGCACAACTTGTGCTACTTCCCAACGGTCAACGACATCAAGAACCACATCCATGAGGCCCAGAAAGCCTTCCAACAGCAGCAGCTAGGCTGCCCCTTGACCCCCATCGACCCACAGGTCAGAGGTCAAACTCCCTCTGAGCACTGTTGTTGTGTGTCATAGCCATAGGGCTTATGGGTGACAGTTACATTACAGTTGCCATTTCCAAAACTGCATACTGCTGTACAACATGTATCACTGTTAGATAATATGTTTTGGTTGTATGTTGAGAAAATGTGCTCTTATTTTCTAGATACAGTGCTAATTTACAAAAATAGCATTGATTTCAGTAAACAAATTAAAATTGAGATAAATTGACATCTCCAATGTTGTATGCAGTGTGTACTATAGATGGCCATTTTGGAAATGGCAAGTGTTTACAGTGGCATTAAGCGGAAAAAGCAACACATCTATAGGTTGGATTGGTAGGACATGGTGTCAGAAAAACTTGTCACGTTTGCTTCTTATAGGCTAATTGGGTGTGAATTCTGTTCTTCTATGTTTCCTGGCAAACAGCTCATTAATCTTTTTTGCTCGAGAGAGAGGGAAGTGAGAAAATGACAGGAAACAAATAGAGAGTGATGGGGTGGTGGCTGTGAAGGCTAATTTATGCTTCTGTGTTGACTCAGCGCACAGGGCACTGCGGTGCCTTGTCACTTTCGTGGACCTTTCTGCATTATGTCGGCGTTCGCATAGCACACTTCAACAGATTGCTTTCAGTGGCACTATCTACCCTTCAACTACACAGTCAAGTCTAGCAAATTCCTTAGTCATGCTTTTATTTTGTTAACATTACTGTTAAAAGAGACACTGTATATTTCAACAACCTTGTTATTCCAAAAAATATATCAGAATTATTTACAAGGTTTCTGGGCAGTCAGTTTATGTTAACAAGCAAACTTCTCATAACCGCCTACAAAGTACTGCTTGCTGACGAAGTTTATTTACATTTATGTTTATCCATTTAGCAGACACTTTTATCCCCAGCCACTTACAAAAGAGGATAAACATTCAAGCTACAACACAATTAACAACTAAGAGTGCATACTGCCAATATGAAGTTTGCAGTATTGAGATTAGAGTGCAGGAGTGTAATAAAAGTGCAGTGTAGAGAGAGAGTGGGAGGTGCAATGTAAGTGCATATTTAAGTAAGTGGTATTCAGAAATTTTAAGAGAGGGTATCTGTTGCTCTGGTAGCACTTGGAAGGTCATTCCACCAGCGTGGAACAACAGGCGAGAAGAGTCTGGATTGACCTGTGTGAGGTGTTGGCGTGCTAGACAGTGTCCTTGGAGGAGCGGAGTGGCCGGGGTGTAACATAGGGCTTTAAGAGCGTACTAAGGTAGATGGGAACAGATCCATCAGTCACCCTGTAGGCCAACAATAGTGCTTTGAATTTGATTCGAGCAGCTAAGAGTAGCCAGTGGACTTGACCAATGAACAGAGGTGTGACATGCTCTTTTTGGCTGGTTGAAAACACAGACACAGACATGCAGCTGCATTCTGGATCATCTGTACTGGTCTCACAGCACATACTGGAAGACCTGATAGGAGGGCATTGCAATAGTCAAGGCGAGAGATTACCAAGGCCTGTACCAGGAGCTGGGTTGCATGTTGGGTTAGGTATGGCCTGATTCTTTATGTTGAATAGAGATAAACGGCACGACCGAACTACAGAGGCAATGTGATCTGCAAAGGTCAGCTGGTCATCAATCATGACACCCAGGTTTCTTGCAACCTTGGTGGGAGCAGCACAGAGGGAGTCTATCTTAAGGCTGATGTGATGCATGGATTGCCTGGCTGAGAGGACCAGCTGTTCAGTTTTGTAAAGGTTTAGTAGGAGGTGATGTTCTTTCATCCATGCAGATATGTCAGAAAGACAGTCAGAGTGTGTTGACACCGTGGAGTCACCAGGAGGCAAGGACAGACAGATTTATTTGAAAGATACACAATCGAAATCCTGCCACTGAATTCAAAACAATGTCTTAAATTATTTACAAAGCCTATGCATGTTTCTAAGAGGACCTATGGTGGGCTGCTGAAATACACCAGCAAACTAAATAAAGTGAGTGGAGGAACTCGACCAATCACAGCCCTTGTAGCCTGCATCGCTTCAATGTGTATTTTTGAGGCTCTGTGGAGGGGTTCACGGCGACTCAGACGCTCTGCACCATGATAACCATAAATTGGCCATAACATTTTCAGATTCCGAAATGGCATATTCCTGTACTACATACTGTGTACCACCTGGGATATACCAGTGCTGGATTATTTTTAGTTGTTTTATATTGAGAAAGGCTGTGTTCATTTTACTAAATACTTGGCCCGGTGTTATGTTTTATGGATTTGATAAGATAGCGGTAATTGTTGTTATGGTAGCTCAGTCCAAGGAGAAATAAATGGATCAAAAAGAAGTGAAGTAGATGTGTTCTGTAGTTCTGTGTTCTGTAGTCTGATGGCTGATTTACTATGCAGTGGAATGACTTGATTGTTTGATTTGACTTCTTCTGTTCTTCTCTTGCACTTGTTCCTGTAGTGGGCAGGTGATGACCTTCTGACAGAAACCGTGACCCTCACCCTGACCCCTGCATCCATGGAAGGTGATCTACTGTGTCCAGGACACAACTTTACAGCCTTTATATTGACTCTGCAGTACACAGCCTTACAGCTTTTATACTGACTGCAGTACACAACCTTACAGTTTTTTATACAGACTGCAGTACACAACCTTACAGCATTTATACTGACCCTGCCTTCTCATTGGCACCCACAGAGGGAATACTGTTTATTAGATAGAAATAACAAGCTTATCTATTTTGATTTTCATTGTGTATGTGTATGCCTGACTGTGTGTTTATTTGTGTGTGTGTGTGTGTGTGTGTGTGAGACTGTGTATGGGGGGCTGACTGTGTGGTTGTGTATGTGTCTGTGTGTGTTTGTCTTTGAATGTTTGTGTGTGTGTGTGTGTTTGTCTTTGAATGTTTGTGTGTGTGTATGTGTGTTGGGTCTGACTGTGTGTGTGGGGGGGTCTGACTGTGTGTGTGGGGGCGGGTCTGACTGTGTGTGTGTGTGTGTGTGTGTGTGCGCATGCTCCTCCCTCAGTGGGTCCTCAGAAGTGTGCAGTGCTGGAAGGCAGTGACACTCTCTCCCCTGAGGCTGTGCAGTTATTCAGCTCACTCAGCTCCCTGCAGCCTAAGATCTTTGCCCAGCTCCAGGTACACTCCCGTACTCCCGTACTCCCGTACTCCCGTGTACTCCCGTACACACAACAACTCGCTCACACACGCATACACCAGCCTCACCACTGACCTTTCACCCCAACCTTTCACCTCATGGTCCTCTAGCATTCACTACCCTTCAAGAACTGGATGAAAAGAACACTGCTTTATTAAAGGGGTCCCTGGCTAGGAAGATATGATGGCCTTACAAGATTTAAAAACACTCAGAATGATTTGATTTTGGTGTTTAGAAAAGTTAAGAAAATAATTTTGATCGTGAACTGCCATTGTTGTAAAAAGTGACATCACCTGGTTGAGCTAGGCCAAAGCTGTTGCTGCACATAGACACCATTAATATTGTTCTACTCTTATTTCCTCATTTCTCTGATTGTCTAACTTTTCATATACATTTTGAGTACTTGCTTGTTGTTATCCTCCTGGGCCCCAATTCATGAAAAATCTCAAGGCTAAAAGTAACAGACGAATGTAGGAGAAACCCCCAAAAATAATCAGCGTGTCAGTCGTAACTTTAGGAATCCTAATTTTTTAGAGCAATTCACAAAGAAATTTAGTGCTAAAAGTAGCACCTAAGTCTGGTGCAGCCTAGAAGTAGTCTAGAGGACTCCTAACTCACTAAGACCACTGCATAAAACACTGAAAGACAGCACATTCGTAATCTTTTGAAATGCACATGCGGAGTCACATATTCAACGTATCTGTCATTAGGGAATAAATATGCAACTTGCAAGAAATGCAATAATGCCACCAAAACCATTGTTAAAGTATATGTGCACTTTTATTTCTCTTTAACTCAAATTCAGTTAGTCTACTTCCTATCTATGCAACCATGTCATCATAAATGTGGTACAAATATACTTTGTCAATCTGTAGTGTATTCCATTACTGTTCCCCACCGGCACTAACTCAAAGGTACACAGCAGTGCAGCACCATAGCACAGCACACACCTACCTGCAAAGACCTGTCACTCACAAAGTCAATCATGGATGTAAATGCAAGCAGGCTTGTGCTTGCTGTTGTGCATTGCCAACCTACTAAGGGCCGATTCCTACTCAATGCAAGAGATGCGAATGCAAGGACACCACGATGCATCAAGTGTGTAGTGAAAACCTTCCTGACGCGTTGCAACATCTTATAAGACTAATGTTGGTATCAGCTATATTTAACAGGATTTAAGAACACTCAAAATGCTTTTTTATTATTAAAACTTTAAGACAATCCCTTATTTTGCAGAGCATGTAAGCTGCCATTGCATTTACATTTCAATGCTTTCTGGGTAAAATGTGGCGTCACCTGGGGTGTATTTTTTCCAGTGGCTAACTAGGGGCAATTCATAGTTTTTAAAGTTGCAGATTGTTGTATTTAAAATGGCAATATGTAATTCATGTTTCAGTGTCACAGTTATGCAACATGTTTGTAGCAGTGTGTGATGATAATAAGCATCAGCTACACATTCTCTTTCTTTCTCTCTATCTGTCTCTCTCTGACACACACACACACAAGCACACACGTACACACACACTCTCTCTTATACCTACACACTCACTGTATACACACATACACACAAACACACTCAGTCACACACTTATCCACTTACACACACACACACTTACACTTAAACGCTCACTGTTATACACACACATCTGTTGATCTCTCCCTTTTCCTTACTACCATTCATAGGGTATCCAGCTGCAACCAACCTTCAGTCCACCAGATGGCGTTCTTCCGCAGCAAACATCCTCCTCTTCTTCCACTGCTGTCCCTCTGTGCTCGGCAACGCCTGACCTCCTGGAGCCTAGCAGCCCTCTCTGGCCCCCAGCCTCTGCTGATGGGCCCCACATCCTTCCTGCCCTCTAGCGCCACCCTAGTGGATGATGGGAGTGTAGCGGAGCCCCCCACAGCATTGCTGGGCATGGGGCAGCTGGTCAGTGTCACTGCCCTGGGGGGCACCACCAGAGAGGGGGGAGCCATGCATCAGATACTGCTGGAGGATGGACAAACCATTCCAGTGCAGATAGTGGACCCCGCCACCATAGGTGAGAGGTGATTGGTCAGTTTCATTAAATAATTAATCAATTAGATTCCATTTAAAATTATAAAGTTTTGTATGTCAAAAACACAGAAATTTAAGAATTGGCAGCACCGGTGGATTTTAATCAATGTCTTGTGTGTCCCATACTATTGAGATTCAGTTATTCTGTTATTTACTGTGGCTGTTATTTACTGTTATTGTCTGTAGGGTGGGTTATTCAGTCTGAGAATGTGTCTGCCTATTTTTTCCTGTTAGCACTGACACCACCTGAGGATGCTGTTCAGGTGAAAGAAGAAACTGAAGACAGCATCATCAACTCAGACGAGCCCTCGGGGGAATGACACACACTCACACACAGCCACTCACTTAACACAAACTTATCACAAATGCACTAAGTTCAACACACTCAGAGCTGTACTATAGAACACTCTAACACTGTCAGGAAGAATCTGATGATTCCTTCTGCGGACTTGTGTGTGTGTCAGGGTGCTTGTGTGTGGGAGTGTGAATGACTATTACAACCTGCATGTGTAAGTAGAATCTGTGTGTATGGGTGTATGTGACTGCCTGCCTCGAATGCCCATACATAACGTGACATGCTTTCAGGAACTGTGGTGTGTGTGTGACTTGCAAACACTTCTTTGTCAATTTCTTAGACTCAGAGTATGAACACATCTCTGGTATCTGTCAGTCAATGGCCTGGGTAGTTCCACAAGTTTCATGGTGTACTCTGTTAATGAGACATATGTAGCAGCCAAAGGTTTTCATTGGAAAACCACTGCCCATGGTGGCCCTTGATTACCAGATCTTCTGTGCATCTGTAGTGTCTTAACAGCCTTATACTGTAACAGAAGCATTGTGTGTTGAGGGAAAGCATCCAGTGTTATCAATGCCAGATGAACACTGTCATAGAAATATAGAGAATTAGAATAAGCTGTCAGCTATTAGTGGATTAGCTGTTAGCTCACTACCAAAACAATGTGCAGAACCAGAGGTAGCTGATTAGCTATTAGCTCACTGCCATAGCAATGAAGAGAACCAGGGGTAGCTGTTAGCTGATTAGCTATTAGCTTGTTGCCACAGCAATGCAGAGAACTAGAGGGAGATGATTTGCTGTTACTATGAGAGGCTCACTGCCATGTGGAGAACTGGAGAGAGCTAATAGGCTCTACTGTCAGCTATGAGAGACTCGGAGCTGAGGCTTTACTGTAGTGAAATTCTACTGTAGTGAAGATTTCAATTACAGTTCTTACTGTGCCGAGATCTCAAAGAGCAGATGGCCTTCACTCTTAATCATGAGAAGGGACACTGGAGGTTGGAGATGCAGCCACCATTTAGTTTAAAGGTAGAGAGAGATGATCACTTAGTGTGTCATAAAAGTGTCACTGGAATGCCTTGTGGTGGAATGTAGTCTGGACACGGGTCAGAGATATATAGGGACCGATGGAGCCATTGTTGTGGAAAGAGGTGAGTAACTGCCTCAAAGTAGTTATTCAGCCTTCAAGTAGGTTCTCAGTTAGACGTCAGATAGGCACAGGCCTAACTTGGCTTTAGCATTAGGGCCTTTAAGTTAGTTGGGTAGAGCCTCTTTGGGAAAGCTCTCTTCAGAGACAAATTCCACACACACACACATCTGACACATCTCAATGTGATCAAGTTTATATGTCACTAACACAGACCTTTTGCCCTGGTATTACCCAGAATGCACCTGTGTGAGCTTGATGCTCCTGTTATTCCGTTAACTTTGTACAGCCGCCCTCCTGACCACATTATGTTTACAGTATTTCCACTGACCATATACCACATTATGTGTTTTCCCAAAGCAGTATCACTCTGGTCTTAAACTCAGATATATTAATCAGTGAATGAGGGATTGAATGACATGATAGATGTATGGTGTATGTGTTTTTTTTATTTAATAATTTCAGTGAGGTTGGGATATGATTGAATGAATGACGATGCTGCTGCTGTGAAGATCAGCTATTTTGTGTACATATGGAATCCACCACTGTTCTTTTATTTATAGTCATTACTGACACAGACAATGAATATGGCCTGTAAGATCAAGGAAAAACAAAAGCATTAATTAAAAAAAGTCAAATGAATCTAATAGAGATCCTGTGCCTATGTGTGTGGCATTGCATAACTTAGACATTTCACTACTAACTAATATATATAACTAATGCATATTCACCAACCTTCTGATAAAACCCACTTACACAGAACTTTCCACTTACACTTTCGAGAAGATTTCTACTCACCAATACAGTGTTTTAACCTTAAGAATGAGGCCCAATTATTATATCCATGCATCCATATATGACCATCATCATGATCAGAATAACAGTAGCTCTTGAATAGTGTTTACAACATATGAACTAAATAGATGTTTAAAGATGAAAGCACGTGTTGAGTGTGGTCTCAGTGCACTGTATGCACCTTCATAGAAGTCAAGTCAGTCCAGTTGATCCCTGCCTCAGGAGACATACTACAGCAGAGGGGGCATGAGCAGTCAGTAATCATGCAGTCTCTCGAACATGAACATCAGCTATTATTGAGCTTGTGGGAGCACTGACCTGATTGACAGATGGCTTTAGATGGCTTTGATGGCTCGTGGTACTCAGCAATAAGTAATTCCATGGAGCCTCAGTTGAATACAGCAAATCCTCAATTCTCACATAACTATCTACATCATAGATATACAATGTTGATCTATCATGTCAATTAAGGCCCCAGTAATTTTCATATCACTCTTACAGTAATTGACTATAAGCCACACCATGTATAAACCTCAGGTCAATGTTTTATGCAAACTAAAAAAAACAAAACCATGTATTGATCTCACCCTTGTAATCTCAGTTTACTACACATTACCTACTGAATCACAATTGGATTAGATCAAGTAGAATGATAAAAAGAAATGCAATCCTGTATGTAGCCCTCACCCATGTACTAATCTCATAGATGAAGTCATTTTTGCTAAATGAATGCATTAACCTTGGTTAATAATCAGGAAATTACGGTAACTGCAAAGATGAATGGTAGAATCCTCCCCCCAAGCCCCCTCCCCCCCACGCCCAGCCCATAATAAATCAACCTCATGATTGGCTGATGTATGCAGTTAAGTCTTTGAGCGTCTAGGGCTTAGAGTAAGGGTGGGGGCGGGGGCATTAGGATTCAGCCAATGTGACTTACACAATAAACGTCACACTTCTCACTCCAATGTATTCCTATTCAAACACGTGTAGTTTCTCAGGTCTGGTCTTTTCCACTGTGGAAGATACCTCAGCTGCCAGGCATTCCTGTGCTGCTCTACTGTGACAGCTGGCTTTCTCAGACAGATCTTCATGGGGGAGGTGGAGTTAAAGAATGGAAACACTCTCTCGGTGAATGTGTGTGTGAAAGTGTGCAGGAGTGTGTTGTTATCAGGGTCAAAAAAAGATACTCTTCCTCTGTCTCTGTCCAGCTGCACTCTGATCCGTTTGGGATTCTGTTTGACGGTGAGGGGAATGTTTGACCTATTAAAGAGCATGCGCAGGGTGGACACCATTCCAGAGCGTGCCACGTACCCATCATCAGAAAGACGCACAATCCAGCGTTTGGACTGATATTCGCTCATGTTTCTGCCCTTCCTCTGGCCAGATTCTGCCATCACGCCCACCTCCCAGTTGGTACTCTCCCCAACCTCCACATCCCAGCAGTGAGTCCCTGAGTTAAAACCTTCAGAGCCCAGGACACAGGGAGACCTGTCAAACCTTTCAGGGTTGTCAGGAAGCTGTTGTCTTTGATCTCCAAATCTCACACTGGTCAGATCCTCAGACAGGATGAGATCTGGGTTTGCAGTGTTGGGATCCAGAGTCACAGGAGCTGCAGAGAGAAATGACAACAACAAACACACACGTGACTTGAGGCACACCAGACTACCAGTGAGTAAATGAAAGTAAAAGCTAAACAGTTCTCTAACTGCAAGTAGAAATTGTGAAAAGAGGCCAAAAGTATCCGTACACTGTTTAAGCTCCCACAGTATGATTTTCATTACTTGCGTTCTTACAAGTATGGTCAGGTGTATTAACGAACCATGGTGTGCAGATATTTTATGTACTTTTCTCATACTTTCATTCAATGTTACAATTGTTCAAGGATGTGTGCACACGCTGTGTTTTTTTAGAAATAATAAAACTCATTGTTGCATATGCAATGCAATATTTGTCAGTGATAAATCCAAAACTACCATATTTCTGCACTCAAAAGAAACATTATGTAATATTTCTTGTCTGACAAGCAGTGTATCAACATACTGTAGATCACCCCACATATCTCAGCAGCCCTGAGGAAACTGAATGTGGATTTACTGGTCAGGCCATCTCCTGATTTTGCTGGTAAGATAGTGGCCTTGAAACATGCAGTGCAGCTGCTCTGGCATTTGTTTCCAAGCACCAGGTGCTACAGTTTCAGAGTTTGGCAGTAAGCAACTGCATTGCAACCACCAACACTGTAACTATGAAGCTGGGAAACTGACCCCTGGATAAAATTCTGACTCAGTCCTTCCCTTAGAAAACAAGCCTTTTCCCCTCCCTCCCAATGACAGTAATGTGTCCTTGTTCACCCCCAGACAAGTTGTCAGATAAGCGTGGCATAATTATCTCTGTTTTGTTCAGTGTTCAGGGCCACCTGTCTCTGACTGTTGTATATGAATCAGTTTTAATGATGTTTTTTTTTCTTTTGGCAGCAGGGTGATAGGGTTAGCTGTTAAGGTTATCACTTTGCTCTGAAACTTAGTATGTAGCACTGAGGTAACACTCTGGCATTGAGACCTATGGTATTTGCTCTGTACTTGTGTGGTTTAAAGTGATATTGCTTCCATAATTACATCTTTGGGTAAATTTCATTTGTTTTATCCTTATAGTTTGACTTTTCATTTGGTATCATGGTTATGCGT
Source organism: Tenualosa thibaudeaui (assembly GCA_027481765.1). Taxonomy (NCBI): domain Eukaryota; kingdom Metazoa; phylum Chordata; class Actinopteri; order Clupeiformes; family Clupeidae; genus Tenualosa; species Tenualosa thibaudeaui. The sequence continues at coordinate 5,167,262 of JAIFZK010000228.1, read as the reverse complement.
AGTATCCTATGTGTATGCATTACCACAACGCATCTCCCCACAACCATGTTAATGGAATATCCCACCCACACACACACACACACACAGTAAAACACTGCTCACCATATTCAACCATGTCCTGCATCTTCTCCCAGACTCTGTATCTCAGGTTGTCCAGATGCTTTGCCACATGGAGCAGTGGACCTGAAACCCTCTCTGGATCCTGCAGTGTGCACTGGGCTCTGGAATAACATTCAGGAGTCAGTGCTGCTGTGGGTTTGGGTTCAGAATCACAGAGAAGAGAGAGACAGGAGGCAGATCACTCACCTTTCCACTGTGCTCTTGTAGTTCTGGAAAAAACATAGATGTTGATTAAGCCTAATCATAAAATTACTTGTTATATCAGTCCTATCCTGATATTTTAGTCATTAAAGTATTTCTAGAACTGACATACTGTAAGTCCTAACAGAAATGGTATTGTGGGTGTTACAATGTGTTTCCCTATAGGTTTCCATTGGTATATGACAGAAAAAATGGTCTTACAAGCATAAACGAAACATCATCAACTTCCATCTCTTCTTCTATGGCTCTGATTGTGCCTGAAAGAGATAAGATATCTCTGCTCATCTTCTCAGTCTTCTCCTTCATCATCTGACTCTTCTGCTCCTCTTCCTCCCTTAGTGCAGCTATCCTGGCTTCCTCTTCATCTCGTAGAAACTGATGAAGCTGTCCAAACTCCTCTTTTATCTGTCTCTCTGTGTGTTGGGACTGAGTCTGAGGCAACACAATAACACAGCACAACAGCGGGGGAATTTTAAACATTATACAAGAACTTAAGAACATTAAAAAGAAAGAATTTTTCTGAAAATTAACATTAAGCTATCCATTTCAAAAAAGTCTCTTAGAGCATTTATTCTGCTGGTTAATGGTGTGATCCCTTTTCATCTCATTTTAAGAGAAGCCTTCTCACCTTAATCTTTGCAGCTGTTTTGTCACATATCATTTTTGCATCTTCAAAGGCTTTGAGTTTCTCTTGTATGGGCTTCAGTTTGATTTTAATCTTCTCCTGTGATGTACAAGCTTTTAGCCTAGGTTTCCACACACATTAAATCTACTGAACTAGAACAGAACTTCAATAGAAATCACCACTGAAAAAAGGTTTAGTGTACTGCATTATGGTAGTACTTATTAGGTGACATAAACAGGAAACAGTAAACACTTCTCATGACAAGCATTCACACTTACGCATTTAGCAGATGCTTTTACCCAAGGGTACTTTTAAGTTATACATCACTACATAACTATGTAACACTGCACAAAATACTAAGAATACCACTATAATTAACAACTGGAGAATGCCACTGCAATGTTTTTTTTTTTCACGCCATCAATGGAATACACTCACCTTATGTTCATGCACAGCCTCATCTAAAGTACAGAAGCTGTGGTTTACGTGCTGTCTCGAGTCTCGACACAGTAAACACACAAGCTCTTGATCCTGGCAGCAGAAGATCTTGAGTTTCTTATTGTGAAGAGCGCAGCGTTTATCAGACCCCAGTGAACATCTCTGACTCCTCTCCTTTACCAGAGACTCACACAGATTCTTCAGTGTGAGATTAGTTAAAGGCTCGTCTTGATGTGATGAAATTGTCCTGCAGATTGGACACTCTCTGGATGGTTTGGTTCTCCAGTACTGCTGCAGACAGGCCCTACAAATGCTGTGGGTACAGGTCAGAATGACTGGATCCTTGAAGATGTCACAGCACACAGGACAATGAAGATCTGCCTCCATTTTTGACGCCATTGTTTTTTTTCCCCCTTAAATCATATAAGACAAACAGAATCTCCAAAAAAACAGTTGTTCTCTCCAAGTTTCCCTAGTCGTCTAAATGAATCTGATCAGTGGTGAGTTCTAATCAGACCACAGCTATTCTCCAGTCTGGATGACTGTGCAAAAGACATCAGCACTGAGTGCCAATCAGTTTCACTTTTTCCTTCAGACAAACACAGGCAGAGGGAGGGGCTTTGGAAAAGTACAGACACTAATGGATCAGATAAGTGCCCATCAGGTCAGTAATGCTTTGTTCCGATCCAACCAGTTCTGTGTGGTATATGGGAGAGAACTCCTGCAGCTGTTTCAATGAGATTAGATGCCATTCTCTTCATGATTCACTGCAGTGCTAAGACAATGTTACAAGCATCATACGTGGCATTTTCTGCTTTGTAACTCACACCAAAAAAAAAATGAACATAAAATTATGTAGAAGGTGCTTCAATAGGGGTAGGTTACTGTATGTTTAGGGCAGTTCTGGGTTTGGCTACTAGAGGGAAAGATCAGATTGACAATTGAATTTGAGACCACAACTGTTTAAAGGAGAATAATAAATAATGATAATAGTTTATTAATAAATAATTCAATATAATAGATAGATGATATACAAATATATAAAATAGATTCAAATGCTATAAATAAAAAAGCTAAATAAAATAGCGCTCTTAAAAAGTAAAGTGTCAAATAAATATTCAAAAAATTCAAATGTCCATAAAAAAATAAATCCGGGAAGGGAATGTGTGTGCGTATTGTCAGTGTATGTGTCTTATCTCCAAGGTCCAGGGGAGGTTCCAAGTTCTCCAAGATCGCCAAGGGGGGCAGTCGAGGGGTTCAATCATGGAGTCTTGGTCGCCATCAAACATTCACGTGTACAGAAAACGAATTAATATTCCATCTTTCATAAGTTCACATATTGTCAACTGATCAACTATTCGGTTAGTCGCGAGCGTTCCACTATAAAAACCGTTAATATCTATATCCATTCATAAAGGCTGATTTCCACATTGATGCAATAAAAAACAATATCAAAACTTTACTTTAAGTAGAAAGAAATACCGACGTAACGGTTTTTTTTTTTTTATTTAAAGACGTAGCCCACTAGCTCAGCTAATACCTTTCTAAAATCATGCTAAGCAGTTGTCAAACTTTAACAAACTCACCGGAGATCCAAAACTCATTGGATATAGACATTAACTCCAAACTCATTCGTCCAAACTCATTCGTCAAGAGGGGAAAAAGCAGGAAAAGTGAGAAGTTTAAGAGAGGTTCATTTCATCGGGAGGAATCAAAAAGCACGTCTCAGAAGAAAGCAGAAATCGGGTGTGAGTGAAGGAAAAAAATGAAACAAAGCTGGTAGCCTAGCAACCGCAACTCGTGGAACTCCTTAAAGGAGAAGCGCTTCAATCTATTTAAAACTATTTATTTTATATGTCTATTGATGTGTTCATTTATATTCATTGGTGTATTTATGCAATTACTTTATATATTTATAAATATAACGATTGTTTAAATGTTCCACAAACAGCTCAGGTTACACTGTCCGTAGACAGCTTAGGTATGGTCTAAGATGGATGTACTCAATTAAAAAGCAGCTCAGATGTTCACAGACTACAAAGATGAGATGTGAGACCGATGTTTGCCATTTGCAAACAGCTCAGGTAAGAGCTTAGATAGGTGTACATGATCTGCAAACAGCTCAGATAAGAGCTTAGATATGTGTATATTATCTGCAAACATCTCAGGAAGAGCTTACATAGATGTACTTGGTCTGCAAACAGCTCAGGTGGGGAAGAGTACACCTGCGTGCCACAACGACCAGACATACTTTTATTCCTAGTTGTCTAGATGCGTGTCAGAGTGCTGTGCCCTACCACAGCAACTTAGTTCAGTTACTGAACCTCAGCCTTCACTAACAATCTATTTTTGTACAGTTAACGACCGTAATAAACACACACTAACCAGAAACTCTTGGGACACAAAATGAATATTCGTAAACAGTTTTACTTGCTTACGGGAGTGAGTGCTCTGTGCGTGCTGTAACAAAATCTAGGATGTATGTACGTGCTTGCACATGTCACAGTGATGATGCAGTTCTTGTCACACATTCAGTGCGCACTGAGTGCTATAGTGCACTATGTGCTCGGAAATGTACCACTGGATTTAGATAGGTGCACATGGTCTGCAAACAGCTCAGATGAAAATTTAGACCGATGTTCACATTCTGCATACAACTCAGGTAAGATATGAGACAAGTGGGCCCCATTTGTAGACAGCTCAGGTGAGAACTAGTCACTCTGTCGTTCACTTTCTTTCTCACTCCACCCCCCTTGTGTGTTTGTATCTACCTCTGTCTGTGTCAGGAAATTTGTGGAGCGTGAGATGTTCAAGACAGAGAAGGTTCCGGAGAGGCACAACTTGTGCTACTTCCCAACGGTCAACGACATCAAGAACCACATCCATGAGGCCCAGAAAGCCTTCCAACAGCAGCAGCTAGGCTGCCCCTTGACCCCCATCGACCCACAGGTCAGAGGTCAAACTCCCTCTGAGCACTGTTGTTGTGTGTCATAGCCATAGGGCTTATGGGTGACAGTTACATTACAGTTGCCATTTCCAAAACTGCATACTGCTGTACAACATGTATCACTGTTAGATAATATGTTTTGGTTGTATGTTGAGAAAATGTGCTCTTATTTTTCTAGATACAGTGCTAATTTACAAAAATAGCATTGATTTCAGTAAACAAATTAAAATTGAGATAAATTGACATCTCCAATGTTGTATGCAGTGTGTACTATAGATGGCCATTTTGGAAATGGCAAGTGTTTACAGTGGCATTAAGCGGAAAAAGCAACACATCTATAGGTTGGATTGGTAGGACATGGTGTCAGAAAAACTTGTCACGTTTGCTTCTTATAGGCTAATTGGGTGTGAATTCTGTTCTTCTATGTTTCCTGGCAAACAGCTCATTAATCTTTTTTGCTCGAGAGAGAGGGGGAAGTGAGAAAATGACAGGAAACAAATAGAGAGTGATGGGGTGGTGGCTGTGAAGGCTAATTTATGCTTCTGTGTTGACTCAGCGCACAGGGCACTGCGGTGCCTTGTCACTTTCGTGGACCTTTCTGCATTATGTCGGCGTTCGCATAGCACACTTCAACAGATTGCTTTCAGTGGCACTATCTACCCTTCAACTACACAGTCAAGTCTAGCAAATTCCTTAGTCATGCTTTTATTTTGTTAACATTACTGTTAAAAGAGACACTGTATATTTCAACAACCTTGTTATTCCAAAAAATATATCAGAATTATTTACAAGGTTTCTGGGCAGTCAGTTTATGTTAACAAGCAAACTTCTCATAACCGCCTACAAAGTACTGCTTGCTGACGAAGTTTATTTACATTTATGTTTATCCATTTAGCAGACACTTTTATCCCCAGCCACTTACAAAAGAGGATAAACATTCAAGCTACAACACAATTAACAACTAAGAGTGCATACTGCCAATATGAAGTTTGCAGTATTGAGATTAGAGTGCAGGAGTGTAATAAAAGTGCAGTGTAGAGAGAGAGTGGGAGGTGCAATGTAAGTGCATATTTAAGTAAGTGGTATTCAGAAATTTTAAGAGAGGGTATCTGTTGCTCTGGTAGCACTTGGAAGGTCATTCCACCAGCGTGGAACAACAGACGAGAAGAGTCTGGATTGACCTGTGTGAGGTGTTGGCCGTGCTAGACAGTGTCCCTTGGAGGAGCGGAGTGGCCGGGGTGTAACATAGGGCTTTAAGAGCGTACTAAGGTAGATGGGAACAGATCCATCAGTCACCCTGTAGGCCAACAATAGTGCTTTGAATTTGATTCGAGCAGCTAAGAGTAGCCAGTGGACTTGACCAATGAACAGAGGTGTGACATGCTCTTTTTGGCTGGTTGAAAACACAGACACAGACATGCAGCTGCATTCTGGATCATCTGTACTGGTCTCACAGCACATACTGGAAGACCTGATAGGAGGGCATTGCAATAGTCAAGGCGAGAGATTACCAAGGCCTGTACCAGGAGCTGGGTTGCATGTTGGGTTAGGTATGGCCTGATTCTTTATGTTGAATAGAGATAAACGGCACGACCGAACTACAGAGGCAATGTGATCTGCAAAGGTCAGCTGGTCATCAATCATGACACCCAGGTTTCTTGCAACCTTGGTGGGAGCAGCACAGAGGGAGTCTATCTTAAGGCTGATGTGATGCATGGATTGCCTGGCTGAGAGGACCAGCTGTTCAGTTTTGTAAAGGTTTAGTAGGAGGTGATGTTCTTTCATCCATGCAGATATGTCAGAAAGACAGTCAGAGTGTGTTGACACCGTGGAGTCACCAGGAGGCAAGGACAGACAGATTTATTTGAAAGATACACAATCGAAATCCTGCCACTGAATTCAAAACAATGTCTTAAATTATTTACAAAGCCTATGCATGTTTCTAAGAGGACCTATGGTGGGCTGCTGAAATACACCAGCAAACTAAATAAAGTGAGTGGAGGAACTCGACCAATCACAGCCCTTGTAGCCTGCATCGCTTCAATGTGTATTTTTGAGGCTCTGTGGAGGGGGTTCACGGCGACTCAGACGCTCTGCACCATGATAACCATAAATTGGCCATAACATTTTCAGATTCCGAAATGGCATATTCCTGTACTACATACTGTGTACCACCTGGGATATACCAGTGCTGGATTATTTTTAGTTGTTTTATATTGAGAAAGGCTGTGTTCATTTTACTAAATACTTGGCCCGGTGTTATGTTTTATGGATTTGATAAGATAGCGGTAATTGTTGTTATGGTAGCTCAGTCCAAGGAGAAATAAATGGATCAAAAAGAAGTGAAGTAGATGTGTTCTGTAGTTCTGTGTTCTGTAGTCTGATGGCTGATTTACTATGCAGTGGAATGACTTGATTGTTTGATTTGACTTCTTCTGTTCTTCTCTTGCACTTGTTCCTGTAGTGGGCAGGTGATGACCTTCTGACAGAAACCGTGACCCTCACCCTGACCCCTGCATCCATGGAAGGTGATCTACTGTGTCCAGGACACAACTTTACAGCCTTTATATTGACTCTGCAGTACACAGCCTTACAGCTTTTATACTGACTGCAGTACACAACCTTACAGTTTTTTATACAGACTGCAGTACACAACCTTACAGCATTTATACTGACCCTGCCTTCTCATTGGCACCCACAGAGGGAATACTGTTTATTAGATAGAAATAACAAGCTTATCTATTTTGATTTTCATTGTGTATGTGTATGCCTGACTGTGTGTTTATTTGTGTGTGTGTGTGTGTGTGTGTGTGTGTGAGACTGTGTATGGGGGGCTGACTGTGTGGTTGTGTATGTGTCTGTGTGTGTTTGTCTTTGAATGTTTGTGTGTGTGTGTGTGTTTGTCTTTGAATGTTTGTGTGTGTGTATGTGTGTTGGGTCTGACTGTGTGTGTGGGGGGGTCTGACTGTGTGTGTGGGGGCGGGTCTGACTGTGTGTGTGTGTGTGTGTGTGCGCATGCTCCTCCCTCAGTGGGTCCTCAGAAGTGTGCAGTGCTGGAAGGCAGTGACACTCTCTCCCCTGAGGCTGTGCAGTTATTCAGCTCACTCAGCTCCCTGCAGCCTAAGATCTTTGCCCAGCTCCAGGTACACTCCCGTACTCCCGTACTCCCGTGTACTCCCGTACACACAACAACTCGCTCACACACGCATACACCAGCCTCACCACTGACCTTTCACCCCAACCTTTCACCTCATGGTCCTCTAGCATTCACTACCCTTCAAGAACTGGATGAAAAGAACACTGCTTTATTAAAGGGGTCCCTGGCTAGGAAGATATGATGGCCTTACAAGATTTAAAAACACTCAGAATGATTTGATTTTGGTGTTTAGAAAAGTTAAGAAAATAATTTTGATCGTGAACTGCCATTGTTGTAAAAAGTGACATCACCTGGTTGAGCTAGGCCAAAGCTGTTGCTGCACATAGACACCATTAATATTGTTCTACTCTTATTTCCTCATTTCTCTGATTGTCTAACTTTTCATATACATTTTGAGTACTTGCTTGTTGTTATCCTCCTGGGCCCCAATTCATGAAAAATCTCAAGGCTAAAAGTAACAGACGAATGTAGGAGAAACCCCCAAAAATAATCAGCGTGTCAGTCGTAACTTTAGGAATCCTAATTTTTTTAAGAGCAATTCACAAAGAAATTTAGTGCTAAAAGTAGCACCTAAGTCTGGTGCAGCCTAGAAGTAGTCTAGAGGACTCCTAACTCACTAAGACCACTGCATAAAACACTGAAAGACAGCACATTCGTAATCTTTTGAAATGCACATGCGGAGTCACATATTCAACGTATCTGTCATTAGGGAATAAATATGCAACTTGCAAGAAATGCAATAATGCCACCAAAACCATTGTTAAAGTATATGTGCACTTTTATTTCTCTTTAACTCAAATTCAGTTAGTCTACTTCCTATCTATGCAACCATGTCATCATAAATGTGGTACAAATATACTTTGTCAATCTGTAGTGTATTCCATTACTGTTCCCCACCGGCACTAACTCAAAAGGTACACAGCAGTGCAGCACCATAGCACAGCACACACCTACCTGCAAAGACCTGTCACTCACAAAGTCAATCATGGATGTAAATGCAAGCAGGCTTGTGCTTGCTGTTGTGCATTGCCAACCTACTAAGGGCCGATTCCTACTCAATGCAAGAGATGCGAATGCAAGGACACCACGATGCATCAAGTGTGTAGTGAAAACCTTCCTGACGCGTTGCAACATCTTATAAGACTAATGTTGGTATCAGCTATATTTAACAGGATTTAAGAACACTCAAAATGCTTTTTTATTATTAAAACTTTAAGACAATCCCTTATTTTGCAGAGCATGTAAGCTGCCATTGCATTTACATTTCAATGCTTTCTGGGTAAAATGTGACGTCACCTGGGGTGTATTTTTTTCCAGTGGCTAACTAGGGGGCAATTCATAGTTTTTAAAGTTGCAGATTGTTGTATTTAAAATGGCAATATGTAATTCATGTTTCAGTGTCACAGTTATGCAACATGTTTGTAGCAGTGTGTGATGATAATAAGCATCAGCTACACATTCTCTTTCTTTCTCTCTATCTGTCTCTCTCTGACACACACACACACAAGCACACACTTACACACACACACTCTCTCTTATACCTACACACTCACTGTATACACACATACACACAAACACACTCAGTCACACACTTATCCACTTACACACACACACACTTACACTTAAACGCTCACTGTTATACACACACATCTGTTGATCTCTCCCTTTTCCTTACTACCATTCATAGGGTATCCAGCTGCAACCAACCTTCAGTCCACCAGATGGCGTTCTTCCGCAGCAAACATCCTCCTCTTCTTCCACTGCTGTCCCTCTGTGCTCGGCAACGCCTGACCTCCTGGAGCCTAGCAGCCCCTCTCTGGCCCCCCAGCCTCTGCTGATGGGCCCCACATCCTTCCTGCCCTCTAGCGCCACCCTAGTGGATGATGGGAGTGTAGCGGAGCCCCCCACAGCATTGCTGGGCATGGGGCAGCTGGTCAGTGTCACTGCCCTGGGGGGCACCACCAGAGAGGGGGGAGCCATGCATCAGATACTGCTGGAGGATGGACAAACCATTCCAGTGCAGATAGTGGACCCCGCCACCATAGGTGAGAGGTGATTGGTCAGTTTCATTAAATAATTAATCAATTAGATTCCATTTAAAATTATAAAGTTTTGTATGTCAAAAACACAGAAATTTAAGAATTGGCAGCACCGGTGGATTTTAATCAATGTCTTGTGTGTCCCATACTATTGAGATTCAGTTATTCTGTTATTTACTGTGGCTGTTATTTACTGTTATTGTCTGTAGGGTGGGTTATTCAGTCTGAGAATGTGTCTGCCTATTTTTTCCTGTTAGCACTGACACCACCTGAGGATGCTGTTCAGGTGAAAGAAGAAACTGAAGACAGCATCATCAACTCAGACGAGCCCTCGGGGGAATGACACACACTCACACACAGCCACTCACTTAACACAAACTTATCACAAATGCACTAAGTTCAACACACTCAGAGCTGTACTATAGAACACTCTAACACTGTCAGGAAGAATCTGATGATTCCTTCTGCGGACTTGTGTGTGTGTCAGGGTGCTTGTGTGTGGGAGTGTGAATGACTATTACAACCTGCATGTGTAAGTAGAATCTGTGTGTATGGGTGTATGTGACTGCCTGCCTCGAATGCCCATACATAACGTGACATGCTTTCAGGAACTGTGGTGTGTGTGTGACTTGCAAACACTTCTTTGTCAATTTCTTAGACTCAGAGTATGAACACATCTCTGGTATCTGTCAGTCAATGGCCTGGGTAGTTCCACAAGTTTCATGGTGTACTCTGTTAATGAGACATATGTAGCAGCCAAAGGTTTTCATTGGAAAACCACTGCCCATGGTGGCCCTTGATTACCAGATCTTCTGTGCATCTGTAGTGTCTTAACAGCCTTATACTGTAACAGAAGCATTGTGTGTTGAGGGAAAGCATCCAGTGTTATCAATGCCAGATGAACACTGTCATAGAAATATAGAGAATTAGAATAAGCTGTCAGCTATTAGTGGATTAGCTGTTAGCTCACTACCAAAACAATGTGCAGAACCAGAGGTAGCTGATTAGCTATTAGCTCACTGCCATAGCAATGAAGAGAACCAGGGGTAGCTGTTAGCTGATTAGCTATTAGCTTGTTGCCACAGCAATGCAGAGAACTAGAGGGAGATGATTTGCTGTTACTATGAGAGGCTCACTGCCATGTGGAGAACTGGAGAGAGCTAATAGGCTCTACTGTCAGCTATGAGAGACTCGGAGCTGAGGCTTTACTGTAGTGAAATTCTACTGTAGTGAAGATTTCAATTACAGTTCTTACTGTGCCGAGATCTCAAAGAGCAGATGGCCTTCACTCTTAATCATGAGAAGGGACACTGGAGGTTGGAGATGCAGCCACCATTTAGTTTAAAGGTAGAGAGAGATGATCACTTAGTGTGTCATAAAAGTGTCACTGGAATGCCTTGTGGTGGAATGTAGTCTGGACACGGGTCAGAGATATATAGGGACCGATGGAGCCATTGTTGTGGAAAGAGGTGAGTAACTGCCTCAAAGTAGTTATTCAGCCTTCAAGTAGGTTCTCAGTTAGGCGTCAGATAGGCACAGGCCTAACTTGGCTTTAGCATTAGGGCCTTTAAGTTAGTTGGGTAGAGCCTCTTTGGGAAAGCTCTCTTCAGAGACAAATTCCACACACACACACATCTGACACATCTCAATGTGATCAAGTTTATATGTCACTAACACAGACCTTTTGCCCTGGTATTACCCAGAATGCACCTGTGTGAGCTTGATGCTCCTGTTATTCCGTTAACTTTGTACAGCCGCCCTCCTGACCACATTATGTTTACAGTATTTCCACTGACCATATACCACATTATGTGTTTTCCCAAAGCAGTATCACTCTGGTCTTAAACTCAGATATATTAATCAGTGAATGAGGGATTGAATGACATGATAGATGTATGGTGTATGTGTTTTTTTTATTTAATAATTTCAGTGAGGTTGGGATATGATTGAATGAATGACGATGCTGCTGCTGTGAAGATCAGCTATTTTGTGTACATATGGAATCCACCACTGTTCTTTTATTTATAGTCATTACTGACACAGACAATGAATATGGCCTGTAAGATCAAGGAAAAACAAAAGCATTAATTAAAAAAAGTCAAATGAATCTAATAGAGATCCTGTGCCTATGTGTGTGGCATTGCATCACTTAGACATTTCCCTAATAACTAATATATATAACTAATGCATATTCACCAACCTTCTGATAAAACCCACTTACACAGAACTTTCCACTTACACTTTCGAGAAGATTTCTACTCACCAATACAGTGTTTTAACCTTAAGAATGAGGCCCAATTATTATATCCATGCATCCATATATGACCATCATCATGATCAGAATAACAGTAGCTCTTGAATAGTGTTTACAACATATGAACTAAATAGATGTTTAAAGATGAAAGCACGTGTTGAGTGTGGTCTCAGTGCACTGTATGCACCTTCATAGAAGTCAAGTCAGTCCAGTTGATCCCTGCCTCAGGAGACATACTACAGCAGAGGGGGCATGAGCAGTCAGTAATCATGCAGTCTCTCGAACATGAACATCAGCTATTATTGAGCTTGTGGGATCACTGACCTGATTGACAGATGGCTTTAGATGGCTTTGATGGCTCGTGGTACTCAGCAATAAGTAATTCCATGGAGCCTCAGTTGAATACAGCAAATCCTCAATTCTCACATAACTATCTACATCATAGATATACAATGTTGATCTATCATGTCAATTAAGGCCCCAGTAATTTTCATATCACTCTTACAGTAATTGACTATAAGCCACACCATGTATAAACCTCAGGTCAATGTTTTATGCAAACTAAAAAAACAAAAACCATGTATTGATCTCACCCTTGTAATCTCAGTTTACTACACATTACCTACTGAATCACAATTGGATTAGATCAAGTAGAATGATAAAAAGAAATGCAATCCTGTATGTAGCCCTCACCCATGTACTAATCTCATAGATGAAGTCATTTTTGCTAAATGAATGCATTAACCTTGGTTAATAATCAGGAAATTACGGTAACTGCAAAGATGAATGGTAGAATCCTCCCCCAAGCCCCCTCCCCACGCCCAGCCCATAATAAATCAACCTCATGATTGGCTGATGTATGCAGTTAAGTCTTTGAGCGTCTAGGGCTTAGAGTAAGGGTGGGGCGGGGGCATTAGATTCAGCCAATGTGACTTACACAATAAACGTCACACTTCTCACTCCAATGTATTCCTATTCAAACACGTGTAGTTTCTCAGGTCTGGTCTTTTCCACTGTGGAAGATACCTCAGCTGCCAGGCATTCCTGTGCTGCTCTACTGTGACAGCTGGCTTTCTCAGACAGATCTTCATGGGGGAGGTGGAGTTAAAGAATGGAAACACTCTCTCGGTGAATGTGTGTGTGAAAGTGTGCAGGAGTGTGTTGTTATCAGGGTCAAAAAAAGATACTCTTCCTCTGTCTCTGTCCAGCTGCACTCTGATCCGTTTGGGATTCTGTTTGACGGTGAGGGGAATGTTTGACCTATTAAAGAGCATGCGCAGGGTGGACACCATTCCAGAGCGTGCCACGTACCCATCATCAGAAAGACGCACAATCCAGCGTTTGGACTGATATTCGCTCATGTTTCTGCCCTTCCTCTGGCCAGATTCTGCCATCACGCCCACCTCCCAGTTGGTACTCTCCCAACCTCCACATCCCAGCAGTGAGTCCCTGAGTTAAAACCTTCAGAGCCCAGGACACAGGAGACCTGTCAAACCTTTCAGGGTTGTCAGGAAGCTGTTGTCTTTGATCTCCAAATCTCACACTGGTCAGATCCTCAGACAGGATGAGATCTGGGTTTGCAGTGTTGGGATCCAGAGTCACAGGAGCTGCAGAGAGAAATGACAACAACAAACACACACGTGACTTGAGGCACACCAGACTACCAGTGAGTAAATGAAAGTAAAAGCTAAACAGTTCTCTAACTGCAAGTAGAAATTGTGAAAAGAGGCCAAAAGTATCCGTACACTGTTTAAGCTCCCACAGTATGATTTTCATTACTTGCGTTCTTACAAGTATGGTCAGGTGTATTAACGAACCATGGTGTGCAGATATTTTATGTACTTTTCTCATACTTTCATTCAATGTTACAATTGTTCAAGGATGTGTGCACACGCTGTGTTTTTTTAGAAATAATAAAACTCATTGTTGCATATGCAATGCAATATTTGTCAGTGATAAATCCAAAACTACCATATTTCTGCACTCAAAAGAAACATTATGTAATATTTCTTGTCTGACAAGCAGTGTATCAACATACTGTAGATCACCCCACATATCTCAGCAGCCCTGAGGAAACTGAATGTGGATTTACTGGTCAGGCCATCTCCTGATTTTGCTGGTAAGATAGTGGCCTTGAAACATGCAGTGCAGCTGCTCTGGCATTTGTTTCCAAGCACCAGGTGCTACAGTTTCAGAGTTTGGCAGTAAGCAACTGCATTGCAACCACCAACACTGTAACTATGAAGCTGGGAAACTGACCCCTGGATAAAATTCTGACTCAGTCCTTCCCTTAGAAAACAAGCCTTTTCCCCTCCCTCCCAATGACAGTAATGTGTCCTTGTTCACCCCCAGACAAGTTGTCAGATAAGCGTGGCATAATTATCTCTGTTTTGTTCAGTGTTCAGGGCCACCTGTCTCTGACTGTTGTATATGAATCAGTTTTAATGATGTTTTTTTTTCTTTTGGCAGCAGGGTGATAGGGTTAGCTGTTAAGGTTATCACTTTGCTCTGAAACTTAGTATGTAGCACTGAGGTAACACTCTGGCATTGAGACCTATGGTATTTGCTCTGTACTTGTGTGGTTTAAAGTGATATTGCTTCCATAATTACATCTTTGGGTAAATTTCATTTGTTTTATCCTTATAGTTTGACTTTTCATTTGGTATCATGGTTATGCGTAGTATCCTATGTGTATGCATTACCACAACGCATCTCCCCACAAACATGTTAATGGAATATCCCACCCACACACACACACACACACAGTAAAACACTGCTCACCATATTCAACCATGTCCTGCATCTTCTCCCAGACTCTGTATCTCAGGTTGTCCAGATGCTTTGCCACATGGAGCAGTGGACCTGAAACCCTCTCTGGATCCTGCAGTGTGCACTGGGCTCTGGAATAACATTCAGGAGTCAGTGCTGCTGTGGGTTTGGGTTCAGAATCACAGAGAAGAGAGAGACAGGAGGCAGATCACTCACCTTTCCACTGTGCTCTTGTAGTTCTGGAAAAAACATAGATGTTGATTAAGCCTAATCATAAAATTACTTGTTATATCAGTCCTATCCTGATATTTTAGTCATTAAAGTATTTCTAGAACTGACATACTGTAAGTCCTAACAGAAATGGTATTGTGGGTGTTACAATGTGTTTCCCTATAGGTTTCCATTGGTATATGACAGAAAAAATGGTCTTACAAGCATAAACGAAACATCATCAACTTCCATCTCTTCTTCTATGGCTCTGATTGTGCCTGAAAGAGATAAGATATCTCTGCTCATCTTCTCAGTCTTCTCCTTCATCATCTGACTCTTCTGCTCCTCTTCCTCCCTTAGTGCAGCTATCCTGGCTTCCTCTTCATCTCGTAGAAACTGATGAAGCTGTCCAAACTCCTCTTTTATCTGTCTCTCTGTGTGTTGGGACTGAGTCTGAGGCAACACAATAACACAGCACAACAGCGGGGGAATTTTAAACATTATACAAGAACTTAAGAACATTAAAAAGAAAGAATTTTTCTGAAAATTAACATTAAGCTATCCATTTCAAAAAAGTCTCTTAGAGCATTTATTCTGCTGGTTAATGGTGTGATCCCTTTTCATCTCATTTTAAGAGAAGCCTTCTCACCTTAATCTTTGCAGCTGTTTTGTCACATATCATTTTTGCATCTTCAAAGGCTTTGAGTTTCTCTTGTATGGGCTTCAGTTTGATTTTAATCTTCTCCTGTGATGTACAAGCTTTTAGCCTAGGTTTCCACACACATTAAATCTACTGAACTAGAACAGAACTTCAATAGAAATCACCACTGAAAAAAGGTTTAGTGTACTGCATTATGGTAGTACTTATTAGGTGACATAAACAGGAAACAGTAAACACTTCTCATGACAAGCATTCACACTTACGCATTTAGCAGATGCTTTTACCCAAGGGTACTTTTAAGTTATACATCACTACATAACTATGTAACACTGCACAAAATACTAAGAATACCACTATAATTAACAACTGGAGAATGCCACTGCAATGTTTTTTTTTTTCACGCCATCAATGGAATACACTCACCTTATGTTCATGCACAGCCTCATCTAAAGTACAGAAGCTGTGGTTTACGTGCTGTCTCGAGTCTCGACACAGTAAACACACAAGCTCTTGATCCTGGCAGCAGAAGATCTTGAGTTTCTTATTGTGAAGAGCGCAGCGTTTATCAGACCCCAGTGAACATCTCTGACTCCTCTCCTTTACCAGAGACTCACACAGATTCTTCAGTGTGAGATTAGTTAAAGGCTCGTCTTGATGTGATGAAATTGTCCTGCAGATTGGACACTCTCTGGATGGTTTGGTTCTCCAGTACTGCTGCAGACAGGCCCTACAAATGCTGTGGGTACAGGTCAGAATGACTGGATCCTTGAAGATGTCACAGCACACAGGACAATGAAGATCTGCCTCCATTTTTGACGCCATTGTTTTTTCCCCTTAAATCATATAAGACAAACAGAATCTCCAAAAAAACAGTTGTTCTCTCCAAGTTTCCCTAGTCGTCTAAATGAATCTGATCAGTGGTGAGTTCTAATCAGACCACAGCTATTCTCCAGTCTGGATGACTGTGCAAAAGACATCAGCACTGAGTGCCAATCAGTTTCACTTTTTCCTTCAGACAAACACAGGCAGAGGGAGGGGCTTTGGAAAAGTACAGACACTAATGGATCAGATAAGTGCCCATCAGGTCAGTAATGCTTTGTTCGATCCAACCAGTTCTGTGTGGTATATGGGAGAGAACTCCTGCAGCTGTTTCAATGAGATTAGATGCCATTCTCTTCATGATTCACTGCAGTGCTAAGACAATGTTACAAGCATCATACGTGGCATTTTCTGCTTTGTAACTCACACCAAAAAAAAAATGAACATAAAATTATGTAGAAGGTGCTTCAATAGGGGTAGGTTACTGTATGTTTAGGGCAGTTCTGGGTTTGGCTACTAGAGGGAAAGATCAGATTGACAATTGAATTTGAGACCACAACTGTTTAAAGGAGAATAATAAATAATGATAATAGTTTATTAATAAATAATTCAATATAATAGATAGATGATATACAAATATATAAAATAGATTCAAATGCTATAAATAAAAAAGCTAAATAAAATAGCGCTCTTAAAAAGTAAAGTGTCAAATAAATATTCAAAAAATTCAAATGTCCATAAAAAAATAAATCCGGGAAGGGAATGTGTGTGCGTGTTGTCAGTGTATGTGTCTTATCTCCAAGGTCCAGGGGAGGTTCCAAGTTCTCCAAGATCGCCAAGGGGGGCAGTCGAGGGGTTCAATCATGGAGTCTTGGTCGCCATCAAACATTCACGTGTACAGAAAACGAATTAATATTCCATCTTTCATAAGTTCACATATTGTCAACTGATCAACTATTCGGTTAGTCGCGAGCGTTCCACTATAAAAACCGTTAATATCTATATCCATTCATAAAGGCTGATTTCCACATTGATGCAATAAAAAACAATATCAAAACTTTACTTTAAGTAGAAAGAAATACCGACGTAACGGTTTTTTTTTTTTATTTAAAGACGTAGCCCACTAGCTCAGCTAATACCTTTCTAAAATCATGCTAAGCAGTTGTCAAACTTTAACAAACTCACCGGAGATCCAAAACTCATTGGATATAGACATTAACTCCAAACTCATTCGTCCAAACTCATTCGTCAAGTGGGGAAAAAGCAGGAAAAGTGAGAAGTTTAAGAGAGGTTCATTTCATCGGGAGGAATCAAAAAGCACGTCTCAGAAGAAAGCAGAAATCGGGTGTGAGTGAAGGAAAAAAATGAAACAAAGCTGGTAGCCTAGCAACCGCAACTCGTGGAACTCCTTAAAGGAGAAGCGCTTCAATCTATTTAAAACTATTTATTTTATATGTCTATTGATGTGTTCATTTATATTCATTGGTGTATTTATGCAATTACTTTATATATTTATTAATAATCGCTTACTTGCTACTACTACTGCTACTACTACTGTATACAGGAAGCTGAGTGAGCCAGTGAGTGATACAGTATATATGTAACCCACCTTTGGTTTGTTATATATATATATATATATATATAGAGAGAGAGAGAGAGAGAGAGAGAGAGAGAGTTCCTTAGTGGGTGTTGGCAGTTATAGCTCTAAGGGAGAGTGATATAGGCCTACTCCATAGATTGATTTTATCAAATTAGTAGGCCTACAATTTAATTTCTGAGAGGATTTCACACCTTTTTCTCTTGTAGACCTTGTCTGAATGCGGCCCCATTCACACCAGTGATGGTGCCAAGTATTTAATTAATAAATGTTTTTAATTAAAAGGTATTTAATAATAATCTTTCCAGGTGCATTGATAAGGCCCCTTCATGTAACAATCTTTCCTAATGAGCAGACACTGGAGAGACAGTAGTTAGAAGTTTGGTTATCCTGACTATATTCTGCATGTTAACTTTTTTTTTTCAGAGAGCCGTCCAGTGTGCTCTGGGTACACAGCTGGATGTCACTAAGGGAGCCACATATGTAAGGTATGTAATAATAATACCATATGGTACTGACAGCAGAGAATCTAAGTACAACATGAGGATATGTACACACACAATGACCAGTTTAAAGATATTCACTCTCTGTATTTTAACATTAAACCAACATACTATGCAATAAGAAAATGTAGTCAGACCAGTCTCTAGAGGGTAAAGGAGCAACAACGTGTGTGCTTACATTGCGAAGCCAGCCAAAACACGTAGAGGAGCACTACATTTGTGAAGAGACAGACTGTAGTTGGATTGGAATTTTTGGTACCCGCACAGCAAGGCCTAGCACACAAGAAGAGTCAAGGTAAACAAATCAGCATGTGTCTTGCTGTTATTTAGCTCTGTTAACATTTACATTTATTCATTTAGCAGATGCTTTTATCCAAAGCGACTAACATTTGTCAGATATCAAGTACATCAGGGTCAGTCTCCCCTAGAACAACTTAAGGTTAAGTGCCTTGGGCACGACAGTGGGAGCTGGCATTCAAACCAACATTTCCCAGTCTACTAGCATGCTAGCCAGGTTCCTTAACCACTATGCCACCACTGTCACAATGCAAACAATGAGCAGACACTGTGTTGCCCCCCCCTTTATTTGTTTACTCTTTTTGAATGTGCTTAAGTCTATGTCTATCTATGATAAAAGCTAATCTTTTCTGTGATGCCTGCATATACATTAAATAGGCATGAAAGAATAAAGTCTGTTTGCCATTATTTTGATTAAAGTCTGTTTTCCATGACCTTCATTGGGAGCTCATGTTTTGTCCTTCTGAATGACCAAGTAGGCTACTGGAAATCAGAAATATAGGAAGTTCAGCCTGAACAGATTGAAGGCAAACAAGATATCCTTTATGCTAATGCACAAATACATATATGCTATATTTCAGATAAAACCTAATGTATATTCCATCACAAACCTTGCTGCTACACACACACACACTTACCAACTTACAGGCACACACAGCTACTCACGTCTGATGACTTCTCACTTTTCCTGACTACAGTCCACCAGATGGCGTTCTCCCGCAGCTTTTTCTTAACTGCTGTCCCACCTGACCTCCTGAAGCCGAGCAACCCCCCATCTGGGCCCCCACCCTCTGCTGATGGGCCCCACATCCTTCCTGTCCTCTAGCGCCACCCTAGTGGATGAAGGGAGAGTAGCAGAGCCGCCCGTTACATTTATGCATTTAGCAGACGCTTTTATCCAAAGCGACTTACAACTCATCAACTATCAAGTGTTCAGGGCCAGTCTCCCCTAGAGCAACTTAGGGTTAAGTGCCTTGCTCAAGGGCACAACGGTGGCAGCTGGGATTCGAACCCACAACTTTTCAGGCTACTTGCACGCTAGCCAGGTTTCTTAACCACTACGGTACCACACTTCTGTAGCATTGCTGATCAGATGCTGCTGGGTCCATCTGTGTCAATTGGACCAATGCCTTGCATTCGACCCCTTTAGAATTGTCTGATTCTTGAATATTTTGTACCCACACATCTCAAAGGAAGGTGTGCAAAATTATCAGTATCTCCAGTTATTCTGTGAAAAATATACCTTAAAATGTGCCCACTCCCTTTTCCAAAAAAGTGCCTGTGCGCATTTTTGGCAGCTACAGACTATATCACCAAAACTATTTGAGATTCAAGAACAGGCTTTTGTATGCAAACAGTCCAGGTATTAAATTGTGTCTGCAATCTATCAGAAGCTTGCCATCTGTCACACTTCCATGCTTAGACAAAGACGGACATTGAACATTGAACATTTAAGACAATTGAGTCAGACATTAACCATTACACAAACATTAAAGTGCAAGACAAGACAATATGGAGTATTGTAAGGTTTTGGTGTTCCTACCTGTCCTAAGTGTAGCAAGTAACATACTTATAATAAGTAACATTTTCCCTAACCACTACAGAAGTCTTCTGACTTCTGACTTCTACAGAAGTATTTTTAAAAACCTATGCAGCCCTACTAAAGTACACATACAGAGACAAGTGAAATAGATAGGAACATACTTGAGTCCAAAGTGGCTTGCAGCATACAGAGTGGTAGAGGTAGTGTACTGAGTGGAGGTGACATCAGTGCAAATACAGATACATAGGAAGGCAGCAGACCACCACACATGGGGATAGATGTGTCAGAGAGGTTGCCCAGTCTGGGACACTTCAGACACAGACACACACTAGGCAGTTCCTATTGCAAGTTAATAGTGCAGAAATGGTGCAAAAAGGCCTCTAGTGCAAAGACTGTGGCAGACATAGAGGGGGGTCCAGGGGGTCTGAGACCAAGTGTTCTTGGGGGAGTACTGTTCTTGGGCAGATTCCTAGCTTCCTGTAGGCGCAGGTTTTCTAGCTTCCTAGCAGCCTGGTGGTCGGGGCTGTAGGTGGCGAGGGTAGAGAGGGGATAGGTAGAGAGGGGAGAAAGTGTTCAGCATCCTGACGGCCTGGTGAATGAAGCTGTTGGTGAGTCTGGTGGTGCGGGACCGGAGGTTCCTGTACCTTCTCCCAGAGGGCAGGAGGCTGAACAGATTGTGTGCGGGGTGGCTTGCATCATTGACAGCTGTGAGCGCTTTGCATTCATGACACTGTCTGGAAAGTATTTTCATGTGTAATAGTGCTTGGGGTCAAAGGTAAATATTCATGACACTGTCTGGAAAGTATTTTGCTGTGTAATAGTGCTTTATGACAGCTTAATGACAAAATTGTACTACTGTAGTTGAGGTCAAGGAAAGTATTCATGACAATTGTAATGGTGTCTTGACTACCAATTATTCAGGCCCATCACTTCATGAATGTAGAACATAAATCAGGCCAAACACACTTGAACTGGTTCATGTAATAATTTAACTATTATGTCAAGTTGTCATGATAACATCATATCAAACACATTGCATTTCTTTTTTGAAGTTGCCATGACAATATTGTGAACGGGTTACATTTTCTTGGCTAATGTCAAGCTGTGATGACAAAGACACCATCACATAGTGTCGTCTTGGCTAATGTGAAGTTTTCATAATGATGACACCCAAACAATGTCAACTTGACATTCCAAAAACCAAATTACACATTATGACAACAGTCATAAACATCAATAATGTTATCATGTTATTGATGTGCATAACGTTTGTCATGTCATTCTTATTACGGTTACGTCACCCTTATGTTGACCCCTTCGAATAAAGTGTTAGCCAATTGTCCTACAAAAAACACTTAAAACAAAGTATTCAGAATACAGAAATCCTGTAAATCTTGTTGAAATTATACCATACAAGTTAAATATCTGGAAACAGAAATCAGTTGACCCCAGCTGAATAATAGTCTGGCAGTCTATGCTATGGATTTCTCCAAGATACCTCAGTTGGCCTACATTTGTTTGTTCAGACACAGCTTGACTCAAAACAGTCAGGCATGTCCTTGGACTTTCCCCAGAATTGCAAAATTCTAAAGTGAAAGTCAGTCATGTAGTTTTGGCATGTCTGGGCCAATGGGAAAACTGGGCATATCTGGGCCAATGGGGAATTCCACATGTGTCTGTATTATAAGTAGGCCATGACTTCACACCATCAGACTAAACAACAACCCACTCAAGCAGTCCAGCTCTGCCGGAACCGCTTAGCAGCAAAACTCTCCTTCAAGACAGCAGATTGGCTGACTTCAGTTGACTCTCTTACTATGAGTGGAAGCAGCAGCAGTGGTGGGTCAGGTAGGTATTCTGATAATTACCTCCACCATTTGTCTGTCTATTTGTCTGTCCGTTTGGTGGTGATCCGTAACACAGTCTGAAACTTACATTGGGGTCAGTGACCCTGTATTGCCTTGGCAGAGGTCCGTGATCTCTGAGTGCTTTTCTAGTTCTTTCATAGATCCTGATAACTTTTTTGAATCCTGTAACTGTTGTTTGTATTTTGTCTTTTGAATATAATCTCTTTTGTTCTCTTACTATAATTGGCCTAGTGTTTATTTTAAACCTAATATTGTGTATTGGAGGGTTTCCTTGGTGACAATATGGGCAATTTATTACAATAAATGTGATTTTTTAAAGAACAAATGTACATATACTTGACCACTGAATACTGTTATTAAGGATGTGGGTTAATGGGAGTATGTCAGCAGAAGATCTGCCAAGTTACTGTTGCAGATGATACTTTCTTATGTTCATGTACTAATGGTATTTTATCTACAGCTGGTACTCCTGCTCATGACTTGTCAAACAAATCAGACCTACAGCGCCTCCTGGGATCCAAAGTGGTTCATGCTGAAGAAATGCGACGTCCTCTCGATGGCTGGAATAGAGAATACGGTGTCCTTTCCCACTCCGGAGTCCGGTAAGGAGGAATGGCTAAACCAGTCAGTAATGGCTAAACCACACACACCATGACTGAGGTCAGGGATCCACAAAATATGTAATTCTCTGTGTACTTGAACTGAGTTACAAAAGCTGAGGAGTGTCTTGCAGAATCTGTATCACTGTCAAAAGAATGATAGCAGAGGACTGAAGTCTTTTCTGAGCCATATATTGTATTATTATTATTATTTTTATTGTATATATATATGATATAGTAGAGAAGAGAGATCAAAGTAGTGGAAGAGAGAGATGGTGGACACTTTAGGCAACAGCACCATGCCAACACCCTCTGAGCTGCCATGAACTATGAGGAAAAGCTAAAGGCAGCTACACAGTAACTACACACTAATCTACACAGAGTAAATTACCTGTATGGAAGCAGATATTTCAGACAGATGAAAGGTCCATCATGATCCTCATGTTCTGGTGCTGACAGCGGTGTTTCTGTTATCGCAGGGTGACCTTGCAGGATGGCTCCCAGCATCTTATCCACAAGGGGAAAGGAGCTGGAATCAGCTCCCAGACGGTAGTGACGGATGCCCGCCACATGAGCTCAAAATGGAGGGTAGGAGAGCCAAATGTTACAATATGTGATGACTTTCTTTCTGTCATAACAGAAAGGTTGCCTCTAGCTTTATTCCACCATTATTACACATGTAGGATCTTAAACAGTGAGCCGCTGTTAAACAAAACCGAAACTGAATGACATGCCCCACTGAAAAGGGCCTAGTGAAGCCCATGCTTGGTATGCCTAAAATGTGCCTTAAAATGTGTAGTCAGACAGGTGTATGCATTTTCTTTTCACTATTCAGCGTTTTTCCTGTCAAACACCAGATGCAGCTGGAATGTATATTATCTAATTTATATGATTAACAGTCTCTTGGATATTTAATGCATAATATTGCAGATTGTACTCGTTGTATACTCACTGGTGATTCACTTGCAGCCAACTGGTGAGATGAGAGACATGGGAGGGCAGAGGTCTGTGTCTGACCTGATCAGAGCTGGTGGAAAAGGGTATAACGTTGCAATTGACAACTGTCACAAGGCAGCAAGCAGCATCATGAAGAAATGAAGTGGCTGTGACAGAGACTCAATCGAAGATGAAGTAGAGAGGAACAAACTGGAGTTTGTACTATTCACATTTCACAGACATAGGCATCATCTGCATGTGAATTTTATAGTATACTCATCTACATCTGAATTTCAAACTAATCTATATGTGAATTCTGTAGTGATGCCTTCACTAAATAATTTTAGCCTTTGTCTAATTTCTTCAGTTCTTTGCTTGGCTGTCCTGTTCCAACCTGCACCAGTTCTGTTTGTTTTGTAAATAAAAAAGTACGTCTTTGACTGCATGTAGACTATAAGCAGCCCTGACATAAAGGTAAAAGAATAAAATTTTGTGATTCCAAAAACATAGCCTACATGTTTCCCAAGAAGCTCATTTGTGTTGCCTGACCAGGATATTCAGATAGTGAATATTAAATCTGGCAATGGAAATGCAGCTAAAAAATGTGTCATTATTTGTGCAGGTTTTACCTTTACCTTAGTTTACCTTAATTTATTACGACTAATGTTAATTTCAGCACTGGAGAATTTTAAGTTGAAACTTACCTGGCTTTATCTGCTCAACATATACATTTGTTTTAGGTATATTAGCGAATATTATAAATGTCAGACAGAGAGTGTGGTAGACTGGGGCAAATGTTTCCGTACTCAAAACGGCAGCCGAGGTCACGCAAACCCATAGCATTCAACTGTGTGAATGATGTTTGACCACTAGATGGTAGTAGTAGTGGTATGTCAGCTTTGCCTATCATCTTTTGATTGTATTGCCCTATAGACGATATTGAATAACATTCATGTGGACACTATTTACCTTAGTGGCTCGTGAGCTATGAACTTTTTTTCCGTGTAGACATAGACAGTTAAAGAAACAACACGATGTGCTCCACATATTATATCTATGGTGTGGTAAACTTGTCTCTGATGACCAGGGGTGGAAAGTAACGAATTACATTTACTCACGTTAGTGCAACTGAGTTTTTATGAGTACTTTGCAATTTTTTAAGTAGTTTTTTAAATAGGTAATTTTAAGCCAAATATTTTACTTCTTTACATTTGAAGCCTCCCATGTTACTGAGTAAAATAATATTGATATATAATGATATTGATAATATCTGTGGTATGTTGCAACTATGTGACTAGGCTATTCAACTGAATGAATGGAGGGAGGCAGGAGTACAACAAATTGCGTATCTTTATTGCTCCAGCATGGGAATAAATAATTAATAAAATAGCAAGACTGAAATTGATTGTTAGATCAACATAAATGAGGCACAAATAAAAAAAATGAGAAAATAAACCCACACAGAGACTTTCTGCACACAGTGCCGCCCACAGGCAGGCAGTCTGGGATAGCCAGCTAGACAACACCCTGACAGATTACACCCCAAAACAAACTCATAGCAGATTAAGGTAGTACACTGCAAAGAAAATACCCGTGGAGTCTAGAAGGCATCGCTGTTTGCAAAATCACTCTCACTAGTTCACACACATCATTACACCCACCGCGGACTATTAGGTAGTTCCACACCACTAGGTGTCAGGAGTTAAGTTACTGAACGACCCAGACCCTTAACTGAAGGGCGGGCGATTAGAAAGTACCAAACAAAAGAAAACTACAAAGCAAAACACAAATAAATTCACAAAACTCACAACCTAAATACTCTCAAATACATTCACTTTCTTCAAACAGGCTGCGTCGCCATAGTAGGCCCAGGATGGGAGAAAGATGAACTACCTCCGTCGGCGAGAAAGCATGGAGACACAGCAGTAAGGTGCTTCCTTTCGTTGGCGTGGAACTGCCCACAGTCAACAGGCCGGGAGAGAGAATGGTAAATGCACTGCATTTATATAGCGCTTTTCTACTCCTACGAGTACTCAAAGCGCTTTACATTGTATGCCTCACATTCACCCATTCACACACATGCACTCACACACCGGTGGCGGAGGCTGCCATGCAAGGTGCCAACCTGCCACCGGGAGCTATTTGGGGTTCAGTATCTTGCTCAAGGATACTTGGATGAGGTCAGCCAGAGGGGGCACGAACCTGCAAAAATGTGCATTTTTGACATTTCAAAAATGTGCCTGAACTGAAAGGAAACTGCAATGCGCGGATAAGCGCGGCAATTCCATTGTTTCACACAATCTGGAGAAGGCGTTGGAACAAGATGGCTATCTGATCCTCCAGATATGGAGATCATGGAGGATGAAAGACCAGAAGAAGATGCATTAAATTCTGGAGAGGAAAGCCATAGTAACCCTTGGCCAAACCTCGGTGACCTATTCGCGTTTAAATGCAAAAAAGGCTACAACATAATCATGCAATGTAAAATGTGCCTGCCCGACCGAACCGATGTTTCAGTGTAAAGGACCTCAACATCGAATCTACAAAAACATGTGGCGGTAAGTAGGCTACAAATATAGGCCTATATGTTTTGCCTGTTATACCCGAACGGTATATTTATTGTTGTTGGGTTAACGCCTTACGCTGTTAAGCACAATCTGGCTTCATGATATCAATTATTTTCCATCCTGATCACTAACGTTTCAAGTGAAGTAGCCGAAGGTGGGGAAATTAATCACCTCACGAAATTAATCACCGGACTTTAGTTTGCAATTAGCGTCTTAATAAATCATCTTAATTTATGTTGGCTATAGGATAACGTGCTGGATTTGGTTTATGACTCGTCCTTTTTTTACATCAAATAATTGAAAGTGACTAAGTAACTTTTACTCAAAGTACATTTGAAATGAAGTAACGAAGTACTTTTACTTGAGTAGGATTTAAGCAAAGTAAAGACTTTTACTTAATTACAAATTTTCAGTACTTTTTCCACCTCTGCTAATTACAAAACGAAACCGAAAGTTTTCAGAAAAGGCGTTGGCAATTTACTCTCTATGGTCTGTGGTTGGTATGTCTGGCTGGGGTTAAAGAGGTAGCGTAAACAAGCGGTTGAAACCGGAGAGTCTTACCAATGTGATTTCAGTAAAGTCTGTATTACAGCGGTGGCTTATTTGCAGGTAGGTTATGTGTGTGGTTTGGGTGGCGACGTAGAGCCATAGTAGTAACATTCTTTGGTAGGAAAACAAGCACGTCAGAAGAGCTGCGACAGCCGGCATCCAGAGTTCCCACTAGTCAGGGACTTCCTGGAAAATCTTGGAATGGAAACTCTGGAACAGAGTTTTGGAGTGAAAACATTTGGAGATAATAGATTGATTGATTTAAAATTGGCTGCCGTAACCGGGTTTTAGCAAGTGCTCAGAGATTTTTCTGGATGAGCCGAGTTCACTGCATGATGCTTGCACAGCAGATTTCCCCATGGACGGATTGATTATGAATTTACGCATATAGGCTAATTGATTGAATTTAAGAATGTTCGTTTGGCTTTCCTGTGTGTTTCTCAGACTTGGTTGTATAGTGTTTATCTATGGTTTAAGTCTCCAAGCGTTTTTATGATGTTCTCAAACAACTTGTTTTCGAACAATGGTCAGAGAAAAACACCTTCACCCTCTAAGGAAGGACTTAGAGGAAACTAGCCAAGCCTAGGCTACTCGGGCTGGATATCTGATCCAGAATTCTATGGGAAATTATTCTGAACGTTTTGTTTTTTATGAGTTTTAGGCAAACACCATAACATTGGCCTAGGCAATTTATAGGTGAATGTGGCGGAAAATCCAAGCATCAGTATTCAGATGTCAGTACAGGCTATGTCCATGAAAGTTCCCTGGCTGATTTACGTATTTTGAGACATTGCAGGCCTATTGTAATACACGATGTGAAGTTTTTGTATGCCAGGCACACACATGGCTACATAAACAAGCCATACATTTGCAAAGTAATAGTGCAAATATGGGGATGAATACACATTCATTTTAAATTTGATACTTACAACACATCTCAATCATCATATCTTGCGACAGGGCCTATAAAAGGCTGTAGCCATGCTAAAAACAACTCAAGGAGGAACAAAACTAATTATATTAATGGCCAACATCAATTAAAACCATATATTTGCATACACTTCAGACACAAAAACATTTTTCCTTTACTGTCTAACATTAAATTGCAGTATGTTTATTTCAGTTTTAGGTCAGTAAATATAATTGTTTTGTATTTGTTACGACAATAAAGTGATAAAGGATTTAATAGAGATTTTTTTGTCATCAAAAATATATCACTTTGATATCACTTTCAAGCTGAAAATGTACATACACTTCCATAGTATTTGACAGAATGGCCTTGAAACTGTTTCACTTGAAACTGTTTCATGTGCTTACGTCTTTTCAGTGTATTCAGCATGCACATTTTCTATAGGAATGAAATCATGGCTTTGTGATGGCAACTCCATTGCCTTGTCTTAGTTGTCCTTCAGCCACTTTGTAGCTAATTTAAAGGTATGCTTGGGGTCATTGTCCATTTGTAAGACCCATTTGCACCCAAGGTTTCACTTCTAGCTGATGTCTTGAGACGATACTTCCATATAACCACATAATTTTTCTTGTATCATGATGCCATCCCAACACCATCCCAAACGTGAAGTCTGGGGTTGACAGCATAATGTTTAGGGGCTGCTTTGTTAGAAAATAGGTGAAATCATGAAATCAGAAAATGATGCGAACAGTGTTCGGGAGTAACAAGTTACATGACATATTTTAATTACAAAATCAAAGTAACAGTAATCAGTTACATTACTTTGAAAAAAATGTGTAATTAAATTATAGTTACTGTCAGGAAATATTCAGGATTACAATTTCAGTTACAGCTGAATATGTGAATATTGAGGCAATATCTATTTGGGTACAAATGCATACAGGTATACCTACAAATTAGTTATAAAGTGTCTCAAGAACAACATAGACAAGGTATTGGAGCTACCAAGAAGGCCAGGAGACATTGTTAAACACCTAAAGGTAGTAGTAATTGGTTGAAACAGAAAGTATCTGCCCACCAGGAAGCTGAAGCAATGATTGGTTCCTGAAAGTGAAGCAATGTGGAAGTGTTTGGTGCATCAGGCTACCCACACACCACCACACTGCCTGATTTGATGCTGAGTAACACCCACCCTGAATGTATTTAATGTACTAAGAAATAGCCCTAATGCCTAGTGTGTGTTTGCGTGTGTGTGTGTCTGTTTTTGTCTGTCTGTTTGTCTGTCTGTGTGTTCATCTATCCTGTTGTTTGCCTCAAGGATGAAGGATCTACAAGTGCTATTCCTTATTTTGTGCTGCACCAAAGGGACCAAGACAGGTACAGAGAATAGCTTGTTTTTTTGTAGGGTTAAATTAGTTAATTCTACCCAAAACGGGCATGGCTCTACAGTGCGGCCATTTCACTGGCATTTGAGAGTAAATATTTTGGAATGCGAACGAGGAAAACAAAACACATGTGAGCATGTGTGAGACTGACTTCTCTTAGCCCACAATTGGAGCACTGGTGTAAAGAAGTAACATGGCAAAATATATTAGGATGAAATGATTACTTGAGTAAAAGTAGCCCATTCATTTACATTCATTTATTCCACTATGTGGATGCTGTGACTAGCAGGAGAACGGGGTTGGCTGGATAGTGCAGCTAGCCAGTTATGTTTGCGTAGTGCCCTGACTACAACTTACAGAGCAGGCATAAACTCCACGCTATCTATGAAACCTAGCATTTTGTGAATGTTACTTGGGTGTTCATACAGCTCACTGTCTTTCTGCAGTGGTTCCAAAGGTTAAGGCTCCACTAAATCCTGTCCTTGGTGTAGCTGGTGATGATCTGATTCTGCCCTGTTACCTCGAGAACAATGTCAGTGCAGTGGACATGGAGGTGCAGTGGATCATTGAAGGAAACCGCCTGGTGCATCACTATAAAAACCACAGAGACCAAACAGCCAACCTGCTTCCACAATATCACAACAGGACAAGTCTGTTCAAGGATGAGCTGCTGAGGGGTAACATCTCACTGATGCTCTCATCAGTCAGACTCTCAGACACAAACACATACAGGTGTTATGTGAAAAATGGTGGGGGACCTGTTGATAGTACTTTTAGAGTCAAGATTGATGGTAAGAGAAAATTCTGTATAGTTATAGTATATGTTATAGAATTCTTTTTCCTTTCAATTTTGCCTGATTATATTTATTCCAAAAAATGTATTTAAAGTAATCTGAAGGCATAAAAATGTGTACGAATTTGTACAATTTGTACAAGCACACTTTTCTAAAAGCAAATTTTTTATAAGCTACAAGACAAATGTGCTGCATATATAATATTATTATTCAGCCTTAATATAGATTTAATAACAATAGATTAGACAGCAGTTTTGCAGTGTACAGTGCATCTGAACACACAAAGTAAATACAAATCATTAATACATGCACACATGGTGGAGTTAACACCATTTTGTGTCTGGACAGGACTTGGAAATAACCCAGTGGTGTATCCAGAGATTCATAATAATGGTAGTGTCACTCTGGTGTGCCTGTCCAAAAACTGGACATCTAAACCAGCAGTGGATTGGATTGATGGTAAAGGAGAGATCCTTCAACATGCCGAAGACTCAGAATTCTGCTACAGCAATGACAAAACTCTCTATGTCAAAAGAAGTGTCACTGTGCAGGAGAAGCATGGGTCCAACTACACATGCAGAGTGTCATATCTGAGTCACAGAATAGAGGAACCATATACTGTACCTCGTGAGTATCACCCAGTCTCAAACAACTTCTGAAACTGGTGTCTTCTATTACAAAGATTTGACATCTTAGAAGTTAATCATCTTGCTGGTTGAAGTTTTTTTTTGAACTTTTTTAGCCAAGTCATTCGGTTTCTTAATCTTTCAGTGGCAAAGAGGCCTATATTAAAGAGGTATCCTATCAAGCAAGCTAATCATGCATTCTGGCTACTTTTGATAAGTCTCATTAATTTTTAGTTCCATTATTCTCACTAATAGGAAACCCTGCTGAGTTACTGGGGCGGGTGACATATTATGCTTCTGAACTAACCTACTCCATGGCAGGTTAACCACCAGGCTTAATAAATTGGCATGGCAGAGAATTCAGTGTGTCAGACACAAATGTCCCAAAGAAGGGTTCCATCAAGTTGAGATCATTTTTAGATTGTGACTAAGCATAAATTCACTTGGCTACTATTTCAAAGATTTGGGCGTGTAGGCTATGAATAATAAAAAAAAAATTATAGTTTTAGAAATCATGATACTGGCTGCATACTGTGGTCCAGTAGTGCATTGTAATTGAATGACTGATTCTCTGACTCTGACGCTATTGACTAACTGATCTATAATTATGTAGTTGTAGACTATTGTTTCTGGTTTGTGATAACAGAGGTGTAAGAGCTATATCATCCATTAATTGCATTCATTGTGGCTTAGTGGCAGAGCCGTAGAGAGCCACGAGAAAGTTTGTGGGGTATGAAACCTATAACCCCCCTGACTGTATCTGTGTGAGTGTGTGTCAGGCCACTGGCTACCAAATATAAAACAAAATGGTCATTTTCACAAGTCACTCAACTGTAGATCATTATTTTGAGTCTGAAATCTACTTGGCTATTTCCAGTTTCCATTTGTGAGTTTTGATGTGTGTGCACATGTTACGACATGTGCACACACAACATTGACATGTTATCAAGTTATCCCTGTAATCTCCTTCTCTTCTCCTCACTATTCTCAACTGACTGTTTCTTTCTTCTGCTTATTATTTTGTAATGGACAAAGAGGTAAACAGATCCCTTGTAGCTCTTATTTGTCAAAAACGGATAGTCAATCCATCATCAAATTACTTAACAAATCATCATAGGCCTAATATCAATTAGTGTAGGTTAGGTTGGCATATCCTTCGCTGAACTTCAATAAATGTAAATAGTGTGTAGCCTACCTGCAGTTATGGGCCTAGAATAAAATTTGAATGTACAACATGCTGCATTTGTGCATCTGCAAATGAAAGTGCACAAAGCCCTCTAATGACAAGATTTAGGCTGAAATGTGCCAGAGTTCCCATTTCAGTGACACTATCATTAGTGACTGTGATGGAATACCACCTTGGTGTGTAAGATGGCTAGTGTGTGTGGTTATTAGTTAAGATGGCTAGTGTGTGTGGTTATTAGTTAAGATGGCTAGTGTATGTGGTTATTAGTTAAGATGGCTAGTGTATGTGGTTATTGGTTTTAATGGCTAGTGTATGTGGTTATTAGTTAAGATGGCTAGTGTATGTGGTTATTGGTTTTAATGGCTAGTGTATGTGGTTATTAGTTAAGATGGCTAGTGTGTGTGGTTATTAGTTAAGATGGCTAGTGTATGTGGTTATTGGTTTTAATGGCTAATGTATGTGGTTATTAGTTAAGATGGATAGTGTATGTGGTTATTGGTTTTAATGGCTAGTGTATGTGGTTAGTAGTTAAAATGGCTAGTGTATGTGGTTATTGGTTAAGCAATACCACACAGGTGGGAGTGGGTTCAGATCAAATGTAAAATAATATTGGTTAATCACCCATATGCCCTACCACTTTTTCAACTTCAACATACACCTTAGATGGTGTGCGACAGTGGAAGAAGTTCCCATGAAAATGTGGTTGAAGGGGGGTTGCTTTAATGCAAGGATTCCCATCACTCCACCATCCTATCTCAATACTGACATAAAATACATATTTTTTGTCTTTCTGCAGGGAAATATTTTGCCAGCCCTCGACACCATTGGATACTTTTTTATGCCCTCTTCCTCCTGATATTCCCTTATGTGTATTGGGTGAAGTGGCTATTCCACAAGCATAAAGGTATTTTTATGAACTATTCACTAAAGCTGTATGGAAATCAGGGTTTTTTTTGCCTTTTTTCTGTCTATAAAATGGTTAATTACAAATGCATTTGGCCTGGATTCTTTTCCAATACATTTAACTGGGGTATATTAGAGCTGGGACTTACAATTAATTAATTACAGAAAAAGTAACGCGACCCCCAAAAAAAGACGCATTTAATTGCAATTAACATTTTGGACATTTCTCATTGCACGAGTCCTCATACGCTGATAAAGAAAATAATTGAAAAGTTTATGTGATGTTATGTGACACAACCACTTATGCAGACCAGTTGGTGTGACCACACACATTATTGATGTCACTGCCAGGAAATGGCATCTTGGTCTTTCGCTTTAACCGTATAGAAGACCACCAGGCACTATGCTGAAAACTGGCAGAAGCATAAGCCTTGGGAGTTCAACAAAAGGTCACCACAATTCAGTCATATACCAAAATCCATTTTAATTGAAAAATGTTGCTTCTCGTGTCATATATCGATATGCGATTAATTGAGATTAATTAATTACAACGACTCTAATTAATTAGATTAATTTCTTAATCGAGTCCCACCACTAACAACTATATTATTTTTTTCCATTTTATATTTGGTCACTTTTCACAGAGGCACAACAAGCAATTGCTTTAACCTCTGCACAATATGCACAACACAGTTTTGTACCTGAATGATAACGTAAAACATGTTGAAACTGAACTGACATTCATACTCCCTGGTCATGTGTTGTAGGCACACTCATTCACTTCAAGAAACAAGTGTTGAAGGACAATGAAGCATTGCTTCTTGCTAAACACGAACACCGACCCAACTGGGATATTAAACCAGATCATTCAGATAGTTGGCAAGGGTGATGAGCAGATTTATAAGAACATCTCCTTGGAACACATGTTCAGTCTTTCAAATGGTCCTGCTGAAACGGAATCAGCTCCTAAAGTGATAGTACTGCATGGTCGCAGCGGTCATGGAAAGTCCTACACTGTTCAGAGGATTGTGCATGACTGGGCTTCGAAAGCTGATTACTTAAACCAGTTTTATCTGGTTCTTCTCTTGAGGAGTTGGGACCTAAAGGATCAGATGAAAAATTCATTGGTCAAGAGGAAACTAGTAGATTTTGTGAACAGTCCAACAAGATTCAGACAAATGTTTAACAAGACTCTAAAGAAATCACCAGACAAGGTGTTGTTCATTATAGATGGCTTTGATGAACTTGTGTTTTCAGAAGAAGGAACTCAGAATGATTCCTTTAGTCCATTCAGCCCAGCCTCTGTTGAAGACCACCTTCTTTCCCTCTTGAGTGGACAAATCCTGCCAGAATCCAACCTGATAGTCACCACAAGGTCCTCTGCTTTAGACAGACTGAGCCAACTGATACAACAAAGACCCATTTGCTCCACAGAGATACTGGGATTTTCAAAAGAAAATATAAAGGAGTACTTTAAAGGCATAGATACATATAGTTCTGTTGAAGCAAATGGAAAGCTCTTCGCCACTTGTTGCGTTCCTGCTATGTGTTGTATGATCCGCACAATTCTCCAGTCTGACTACAATCCCACTGAGAGACAGAAAATGGCTGAACTCGAAACATTCACCTCCTTATTCTTGCACCTTGTAATGAGTCAGGTGGAGCAACACTATGGTGAACGAAGCCTCAATCCCATTCTGGTGACGGACCTGTTTGGACTGGTTGAGGGAGGGATCATGGCTGAAAGGTGCTGGAGATCTAAGTATCTGTCAGATCTGAAAAGAAACCCTTTTCTCTGTAAACAACCTCGTCAAAATCTGTACAGATTGAAATATTACATATTTAAAGAGTTTTTTACTACTTTGCACTACATCATTCAGGACAATAATGAAGGCAAGGAGAATGTTAAGAACCTTCTCAAGTCAGTGAAGGAAGACACACTGAACAGAAATACTCACCATCTTTCTCTAATTCGGTTTCTGTTTGGATTGTCAAATACTGAAGTGAAGCAAAAGCTTGGTAAAGTGTATGAAAAATTTCTGACATCCATTAAACCTGAACTACTAGGATGGATCCATGAAGAGATGCCAAAAAAGCATGGAAGACATATAAGACTGATGCTTCTCCAGTGTCTCTATGAGCTGCATGAAGAAGTAGTTGTGAGGGATGCTATGGCCCTCTCAGATACTGTCGATACAAGTTTCATTGTGTTGAATGAATTGGATTGCTTGGTCCTGCAGTACTGCCTGCAGTGCTGTCCCAACATTAGATGCTTAAAGCTTAGGAAATGCCGCCTCACTCCTGAGAAGCTCAACCTACTGACCCCCGTTCTGGGTAACCTGGTGAGGGATTTTGTATGGGAGAGCACTTAATGTTTGTAGCACTGCATTGATTAATTTGTTGTGATGATTGGCGTGTGTGTGTGTGCATGGTGTTGTGTGTGTTTGTTGACATCCTTCTGTGACTGTATGTGTGTGTGTGTCTTGAGTTCAAGGTAATTGTTGCAGCCTGTGTTTGCTGGTGTGTTAATTGTCAAATTGTAAATGTTTGAAGGTTGGATGCTGAAGACTTGGCAGACGGTGATGTTAAGGTTTTAATATCATCTCTAAAAAATGGAGAGATTCTGACAAAAGACAGGTAGATCATCAACATACTCAGACTTCATTTACATTTAGCTTAAATCAAAAGAATTTGCACTTTGCAGAACAGAAATGATCTCCATCCAAACACAGGTCTTAATTCCATCTCTTTTAGGGTTTTCTACAGGCTACTCCCGATGGTATACCCCATGCATAGATAGCAAGGTTAACAACATTTCTAATTTTATATTTGCACTGCAAACATCTATAATAATAGAAAATTAGACCGCTCATTTCTTAAAGTTGTCTCCCCCTGGCTTTTCTGCAAGGATCAAGTGAACGAATCAGATTGGCATTTAGTTTTCATTTGATTGTGTTTCATACTATATACACACAGATGAATCCGAGACCGACAGCATCTTTATATCGTTATGCCGAAACAGGTGGATTAGTATGGATAAGGATTGCATTCGCAACAGAATTGTTATGATTTTATTTGATTCGCATTAATGCAGATGCCTCAGTAACATCAGAAACACTAGTACACAGCACAGAGATGACACAACATAAAATGAGCAATATTCAGTTCCATCAAACACACATATATATATTAATGTAAATTCATGTGATAACAGTTGTATGTGATTAATTGATTTACTCTGGTGCTGATTGGTCACCAGTGTCATTGAGTCCAGTGAGCCACAAGTAATTATACGTCTTTCTGCTGTGAAGAACCTCAGCTCTGAAACAGCTGCTGAGTTATTAAAGGCTTTTCAAAACAGCAAGAAGAATTCCTCATTAAGGTAAGTGATCTGGACACTCTCAATTGGTGTTGTCTTGATGATGTCTTACTGTGCCATAAAACTACATGACCCTGATTTTTTTAGAGTAAATGACTTGAAATGAACTGTAGATAATTTGATTTGTGATTGTAATGAAATCTGCTGCAAAGCATGCTGGCTTTTCTTCATCAGCAAACACAAAAGGCCTGCATACAGTGCAGTGTCTGCCATGGTTAGCTACCCAGACAAATGAATTGAATCAGTGTTTACAGTTAATAGAATGCAAACCCTGGGTTCCTTGCTGAGGCGTTTTTGTTTTTGTCCTCGTTGTTAAAGTATTGAGGTGGCAGAGGAGAGCAGTGATCTTCCCAGTGTGTGTTCCTCCATCTCAGTAAATAAAGACAAGGACAGCTTTGAGTAAGATTATTTCTCTAGCACATCTAAACTCGCTTCATAATAAAACATTTTTATACATAACATTTTTAACTGTTTTTAACTGTTTAACTGTTTTTTGTACATTTTGTCCATGCTATACTGTTTCTTTCATCTGTCTCCATTCCTTGTCTTCTTCACATAACCTCCCTTGGTTATTTGCGTCATGCTGTGTTGTTGTGGTTCATGGCAGAATGTCTTTGGGTCTTTGTCAGGGTGCATGTATTATGTGGGACTCAGCAGTCTATAAATGGCCCTGCGGTTTCCCTCATGTCTCTCACCATGGTTCCATCTGAGGCCTCAAGTCCTGATTGGGCAGACATCATGAACTGGCTAAGCAGTGGGAGCTCGAGCAGGTACAGCATCACATGTTAAATTTAAGCTATTTGTTGACTTATCAACTGTGTAAATTCTAACCTCACGATCAGCTGTAATTTGTGCTGTGTGTTGGGTGATGTTGAATGAGAGGCTCGACTCAGGATAGCGACCGCCAAATGCTCGACTGACATTCAAAAATATTCCCGATGTTTCTCCTCATCTATGTGGCGCATTGGCAGAACAAGGGAGACAAATTCTCTCCCTGCCGTCTGTCTGAGTCTGTCTGCCTGCCGGTCTGCCTGTCTGTGTTTTGAGCAAGATAACTCGAAAAGTACTGCACAGATTTGGATGAAACGGACAACGTGGGCATTAGGCCAAGGAACAGATTTTGGTGTTGATCCGGAACACCGTCTTGAATTTGAATTGGGTCAGTGACTCTATATTGCCTTGGCAGAGGTCTGCTTTTCTAGTTTGTTTATTAATTGTGTATGTATATAATACATTATTTAACATTAACACCATCAGTTTTGTTGATCACCAGGCGAACTTGCAGAGCAAATAATAGGTTAATCTGAATTCACAGAGGTTAGGATACCTCAATTGAACAACACAATCAAGTTGATATTGACCTTTTGAAGCAAAGTGATGGATCCTAAAGTTTCACTTGTAAAAGTAGAGTATTTTACCAATCCAGAGTAGACTAAAATCAGCTGATACAGCAAGATAGGGCAGTTACATTCGGTTAGGGCACACTGTTAGACTGTGATCTGGCCTTATTAGTACTAACGTAATAGGAAATATTTTATATTTAAAAATTAACTTATGCATGAGTGGAATAGTCCTGTAAAATTCATACCATACTGTTAAACAAAGAAAATATTCACAGACTGAAAGAAGAAATTCTGTGAAAGGAGCCTTATGCAGGAATTTTGGATTCATTGGGGGAAATTATATTTTCTATTTAAAGAGCAAGTGGTGTAATGATGTCTTAACGGGAGTATTTCAGAAGTTCACTTGTTTTTTCCAGAATGTGCCATTTTTATTCATTTGTTACTGTTATTGTATCAGG
The DNA here is from genome assembly GCA_027481765.1 of Tenualosa thibaudeaui. NCBI lineage: Eukaryota > Metazoa > Chordata > Actinopteri > Clupeiformes > Clupeidae > Tenualosa > Tenualosa thibaudeaui. The sequence continues at coordinate 5,129,579 of JAIFZK010000228.1, read as the reverse complement.
ACGGCTGCACAATAGCCACCCTCTCCTCCTTAAGGAAGGCTGCAGACAGCTGTAGACATTAGATGAACTCGAAGATCACGCAACTCAATGAGCTGTCCTCTTGTACTGCTTTCTGCTGTCTCACTTTCAATGACTGCTTACCAGTAGGCAAATTCAAGATCACGCAGTACTGCACAGTCATTGAAAGTGAGACAGCAGAAAGCAGTACAAGAGGACAGCTCATTGAGTTACAATGATAAGACAATTATTTTATTTTTCATGCAAGATGGTTTGAGCAAGAAAACTGCAAAGTTACAGTTGCTAAAAGGTATAAATGCCACAGATATCCACTTACTTGCATTAGACCTACCTCCATGTTTAGAACTGATAATAGGCTACTAAATGAATATACAAACTTATGTCCCTGTTGTTATTACAGGGAATTAATGTAGCCTATTGTACATTTATTAAAATAAGCACTTCAGTAGCACCAAAGTAGGATCGCTTTCGCCAAATCATGGAATGCACTTCATCAAGGAGGGAGAGAGAGAGAGAGAGAGAGAGAGCAGTTTTGGGCTTCAAAAGTTGGCTTATGTTTGCGATAACTCAGATTTTACAAAGAGCATACACCCACCTGTCCTGAGGAATAACATAGATTTGCACATACACCACACCCATTGCACTTGCCTTTGCTCTTTTTGTTGATTGATGCATGTGTGCATATGTCCAATCCTGGGCGTCAATGAAATAAATGTAGGATGTAGGCCTTTGCCGTAAACACGTTGTGTCATCTTTTGGTAGGCTAAGCTATACTCGCCACGCCACCCATACATCTCTAAGGGAGGATATTGCTGTTTCACATAGGCAGTATTAGTACAGTGTTCTTGAGATTGTTAGAAAATAGCTTATTTTAGCTGGTTTGACTGCCTTCCTTAACTGCTTAAGCGCAACTGGATGATATAGCCCTGCCACACAGGACGTCACTGATAGGCAAGCAGACATCCCAAGAAGGCATCTCCATAACTCCTGGTTTTGCCGGGATTGTTAATTTTTATTGTCTGTCCTGGAAAATGTATCATCACAATCCCGTTTTTTTGTGAAATATCACTACCACTCACAAATTCATAGTTTCACTAAACCTGCTCTTCTGCTGTGCACTGCTATTTTCTTTCCCATTATCTTGATACATTGAATTACGATCTACATAGGCTAATCTAATAATGGACACTTGCAATAATGAAAGTTTACTCACCTATTCTGCTGGCTACTCATGTCCACAAGCAATGTTGAGCATTACATAACATGGAGATGTAGGTCCAGACAAGAGGATGTCAGTAGGGTTTGATCAAAGCCAGTCAGGTAAGTCATATTTATATTTTTACTGTCTATTTTTGAGCACAAACATGGAGATGTAGCCTATAAGCAAAAGTCAGCATCAGAAAATACTTTTAGGCCTAAGGCGTGAGTGTTAGAACTTGCCATTCTTAGTGCAGTCTGGTAGCCTTTTTTAGGCCTACTGGAATATTAGTGTCCAAAATCCTACATTATGCAGTAAAGTATTTTATAAATTTTATCATTTCTATATACACATATCTTTTTCAATTATCTGCATAATGGGTAGCCTGATGCATTTGAAGTTGGGCATGGTACGAGGGTGGATAAATGCCTCAGAGAGATGGGCATAGTTACACTGTGGTATGTTTAGATTTCTTTTAGTGCTCATCCACGCCATCTGTCTGTGAAATCAAGATCGCATACAGCTCCTTTAAAGTCTGCTAAGAACCATGACGGTTCTTCAAACTGCTTTTTAGATTTAATTTAAGAAATAACATGTCCAAAATATTTTCCACAGCATGGAGAATGCTACTACACAGTTACAAGAGTGCCTCTTTACAATAGATGATCTGATGAAAGCACGGTTTATTGTGAATGACCTGATTCAAGATGAGGCTAACAAGATGTTCTCTCAACTCGCCGAGAAATGCCGTAAACTCACAGACCTTAGGTAAGATCCCACTGACACACAGGCCACACAATAACACTCTTGAGGGCTCATAATATATTATATGAATTTAGGTCTCAGTCTGACCACCTGCTTTGATGAACCTGATAGGACTTAAGCCTAAAGTTGTGATACTACTTTTAACTAATGCTTTGTATTGGGTGATCAACGACAGTGACAGTGTGAACTGTGTATGTCATATAATAATGCTTTACAGAAGGCACTCAAAATGCTTTACTCTGGAAGGGGGGCCTTGCTACATTATAGTGAATGTCCACAAAGTTCAAACTTTTATAGGAAATATTGTGATAATGTGGTTGAAAAACTGGTTCAAACAAGATTAATTATAACATCCTCTCCTAGAAGCCTTCTGTCTCCTCCTTGTGTTACTTCCTGTTAGTTCCTTGTCACTTCCTGTTGCTCCTTGTTTACTTCCTGGTCCTGTGCTCCATGCGCTCCTTGGTTTATCATTGCCCTGTGTCCCTGTCCCAGACAACAATACTCCATTCATTAATCACTTTAACTACTTGCCTCACATGTGCTACAGTGCTTATGGCTGGATTTCATTGTGTTTGTTGTTTGTTTTATTGTGTTTTGGTTTGGCAGGCTGGAGGCATGCAGAGAAGGAGGGGAAAGAATATGCTTGTCTCTCAACAAAGTCAAAACAAGCATAGATTGGTAAGGTTCATTTTAATAAAAATAATCGGTAAGGCTATTATGAAATCATACACTACTGCAGTTTTTAATGACCAGTTCATATGCAGTCTACAGGTGACAGGTTACTCCACCTCAGAGATTGCACTCACCCTCTTAGAAAGACCTGAGTCATCAAAGCTCACAGACCTGCTCAGCAAAATTCACTCCATGGGAGATGCAGCAGAAGACCTTGATAATAAGATGGATGCCTTGCTGATTTCTGTGAGCTCCCTAAATGTTGTGAAGGACATGACCCTGAGGGTCAAATGCCTCACTAAGCGCTGGGCTGATGGTATCATCAGACTCATTCAGAATTGCCCCTGTCTGCAAGACGTGAAGTAAGAACAGCATTTTTCAGTTATCATTGTTGTCTGATGTCCATTTATCCTTTTGGAGGCAAGAAATAATATTTTCTTATTGACTGAAAACGTGACTGTTCATTTCTTGTAATGAAAAAGTAGATCTGGTAAAAAATACTTACTCACTGTTCCATATCAGTGTTCTTTTGAATGGTAACTACAATAGCCAGTACCAAGCAACCAAAATATCCATAAATAGTGAAATGTCCTGTCATCAGTAGCCAGAGAAATGAGTGAAACACACTAAACAGGTTATGTACTTTTAAAACCGAACCTCATGTTTGTGTAAAATAATATGTTTTGATTATATAATGTTTGCATAGCATGTGTTAAGTGTATGCATATTGCGTATATCCATGACAGACAGCTGGGGGGATAAGCAGGAGAACTCTGTAGAGCAAACTCCTCTCTGCTTTATGTGGTGGATTTATTTATTTACCACCATCTTATCCTTTAATGGCATATGCCAGGACACCTCAGCAACTATTATTCTGGCAGAACTCTTGTTACTGAAGCCATCAGTGCTTGTTTATTTCAGTTCCTCGAACTCTTAATGGTACTGATGGCTCTGTCACTAGTATCACTTAAGACACCTTTCTGTTGCAGATTAACGTCAGTCAAACAGTCATCAGAAAATGTCTGTTATTCCTTTTCACTGAAGAAAGTTGACAACAGCCATCTCAGGTATAACTTGTTTTTGTCCTTAGTTTTGATTTTCTGACAGCTATAACAGCTCTAATAAGAGACAAGTGAAACAACTGCATGTTAGTTAAATTAAGATCACTCAACGTTATGTTGAGTCGAGCAAAATCCTATAGTGTCATGCAACTCTTGGAAAATGGTAGGGCGATTCCACTGAACTTAATCATGTCCATAAAATCACATAGTATTTGTATGCCATGATGATAACACAAAATATGAAAATTTTCTATGTTTGGCTGAAGATCCTACATGAAACGATTGTACAAATCATTTCACATCATCCACATCACACATATACTGTGGTCAACATTTTATTGCCTTTATGGACGGGACAAAAAACAGTAAGTAATGGCCATAGTGTTTATTTACTTTAACTGTCCAACACACCAGCTTCTATATTGGGCAGGCTTGTATAAAAGATTTCCAATATAGAAGTAGGATATATAGAAGTAGATTTCCAATATAGAAGTAGGCATCTGTGCATATGGTCTGTGTATGCTCTATGGTGCATCTGTGCATATGGTCTGTGTTTGTTCTATGGTGCATCTGTTGTCTTAGTTGCAAATTTTTTTTTATTTTTGTTACTTGAAAATTACTCACTCTGTTTTTTTATTTGAGGAATTAAAGTATAGAGGCACTTTTTAAAAAAATTCACAGTGTATCTGACTCGGATACTGTATCATGCGGTATTATACACACGCCACGTCTTTGAATTTCAGGGTGACTGCCCTCTGCAGTTCAGAGATCTCAAATGTGTCACTCATCATGCCACTGAAGTCTGGGTGTTCAGAAGTTTTTCATCAGATTCACACACTGAGAAGCGCAACAAAGATGTAAGAAATTTATTTTGATGGTCCATTACATTACTCACAACAAACATATCAGGTTTATCTAGGTGGATGGAAATAGCGTTTGCAGACCTTATTGTGTGCTAATGTATCATTTATTATTGATAATAAATGTATTTATAATATTTATGCTGAATGTATTTATGTCTGTGGAAGTTTGTTTTATTCCAGGGTTTTATTAATGAGTGTGATTTATGATGGTGGAAACAGTGAACTTGACCAAGCAATGCAGACTCTACTTTGCATGCCTGAACTGGAATATGTGGATTTGAGTGTGAGCTGCCTGACTGAGATCTGGACCAGGAGGATCCTCTCCGCCATCATTGGGCATCATGGCAAAGACGGAGAGAAAAAGATAAAGTAAAGACTGTGGTTTCATCTCATTTTATTTGATTGTGTTTACTACCTTATGTGAACTTGATTGTTTTTTGTCCACAGGGTAGACATTTACTCAGGGAGTGATGATGGAGTGAATCTATGTTCATCGATCACTGTTGAAAAAGAAGGGGGCAAATTCAGGTGAAACTGCCCTCAACTACTACTGTGTAATTAATCAAAGTCATCCATTAACTATGATTGTGTCTTGCAAATGATTATCAAAACAGCATAAATAAAATGTAATGATTACTTTTAGAGATGAATAACCCTAGTGTAAAAATCTGCTATATATTCCTTATACATGTTAACCACACACAATCCTTAATTGACTGAAATGTTCTATCAAAGAGTTAAAGATCAGTTAGTTCATTTGTTTTTTTTTTAGTAAATAAACAAAAGTTTTTGTTAATGGATGGACATTGGATGAATGGATTGTTCCTTCACACAATTACTCAATGATTTGGGAGTAATCATAATATCAATACAGAAGTTCTCTGTAATGCAGTATAAGGAACTCTTATTTGCATTTATCTGTGCTAGTCCTTGTTTTATGATGACTTGCCCCTGCATGTGTCTGTGCATGTATGTGGTTTTCAGGCTGACGGCGAACAACTGGATGGTGCCTTGCACAAGTTACACAGCACCTGCACTTTCTCATATCTCTGTCCTGTCTGAGACCCATGAGAAACACTCCATGAACTCTATCAACCTGCTTAAGAGGTTTCACGCTTTGAAGACATTAACAGACAGGTAAGAAGAAACTTGGCAGATGTTCTACACATTAAAATGATGAAAAGGAGATGTGTGCTAATGTGTGCTGGTCTGACTTGCTTGACACAGTGAAGATGTAAGACAGATTGGACCAAAATAATAATACCACAACCTCTGTTTAGCATTTTAAGTATGTTAAGTGATTTTCTTCCCAGTGGGTGGGCACTTTGATCGCACTTTATTAAATTCAATTCAGTTTTATTTATACAGCACCTTTTACAATAGTATTGTCTCATGGTGCTTCACAGAAGGAGCACCCAAGAGCTACAGGGGCAAGGAAAAACTCCCTTATCTTTAGTTAGTCTAGAAAGAAACCTTGGGCAGATCCACAACTCAAGGGGCTAACCCAACTGCCAGGGGTCATGCAGGAAAATTACAATCAGTAGCAACCATGATAGACTACAAGTTGTCTATGGTTTCATCCCACTTTACATTGTAGTCAGTCCATAGGTGGTTATCAGGAATTATGGCTGGATAAGCGGCCAGGCATAGTGTTAAACTCACTTTAAAACGATTGGCCGTCAATTCACTGATCGGTCACTACATTTTCTGGTTAGCAGAATCCAGTGTCTTCCCAGAGTGCCTGATAGTGCCTGTAGTACTATAGTGAAATAAAATATTGAGTCGGGGTACAGTACTTTGGCGGCGTTATTTAGTTTAATACCACAGCTGGCTTCAGTCATGGAGATTGTCAGAAAGCATATTTTTTTCCCAGATTGCTGTCTACTGAACTGCTGAAAAGAAATCAGTCCGTAGGACTACATGTTGAGCAAAGCAAAAAGCAGCTGCACAGTAGGATGACATTATGTGAATGTGTCTAAAAAAAAGAACAGGAAATTACCCACATAGTTGACTATATTTTAACCTTTAGTGACCCAGAGGTAGATGGACGTTTACACAACTTAATGGAGTCGCTGCACTCTTTACATGGATTAGAGGAGGTTAATCTGAAAGTGAACAGTTTGACCGAGAGCTGGGCTGATAGGATCATCAATCTCATCCACAGATGCACCAGTTTAAAAAATGTCAGGTATGTGTCATCTCTAACCTCTGCTAATTTTTAGTTTCATCTCACTGGTGTATTTTCATTTATCCTACACTCTGCCTGGGTATTGTGCACTTTACCAGTTTGCCAGGGTTTTGGTGTGTGAGTATGCGTGAGAGGAATGTGATTGACATGCCTGTGCACCTTTCCTTGCAGATTGTCGGCCGGCCTGAACAGAGTTGCTGGTGGCCTGACTGGTTGGCTGGAGCATGGGCCTCTGCAAGAGGATGGAATTAAATTGCTGAGAGCGTCAAGAAAGAACATGAGTTGCAATATTACCATCTCAGGGTATGGTCATCAACTGTTGTCTTTTGCATCTCTTTTTCTCTGTCTTTGTGTATGTATGTGATTCTTGTTGGCGTATGTGTTCGTGTGTGCGTAAGTGTGTTTCTACTGTATGTATATTGGCGAATTTATGGTTATGCGTCACATTGTGTGTGTACATGCAGTTGTGTGTGTATGTGTGATTATGATTGTACACACATACATTTAATCAATTTGATACTGATATTTGTCTATCTAAAGAATCAGCCTTTCCACGCAAAAGGGAAACCGCCGAGAACCAGTGGATATGAAAATCCAAGGACCAGAATGAGTGGCAGATGAATCACCTTGCATGTTAAGACAACTGGTGCTAATGAATTGCTCTGTGACGTAACACAGTTATGTGCAGCACTGAAATCAGAAGATCAATATTTACAACCCATGGACCAACACATCAACATTAACACCCTTTTCTCATGAGCAATTACCATTATAAAAAATCATTTGAGAATTTAAGATATGTTATTGTGTGCTGAGATATGCTGATAATTTAAATTGTACTGCAAAACTTTAGTTAGTAGCAGGCATTTTACAGGACTCAGTTGCCAGACTTGGTCTGATTACATTTGGGACAGCCGTGTGTGTGAACCAAACATTGATTCTTTTCATTGTAACAAGGGTATTTTGGGATTTTAATGTTCCAACGACCTTGTTTGGTGAATGTAAAGCAAAACCAAAGCTTTAAATGTAATGAACTGCACATTAATGCATTTATGTTTGGCTTTAGTTTGTACGGGGAGGAATGCGACTCTTTAGGCTAGGTGCTGTTCGCATGCTTCGAGTGTGTCCCTGAGTTTTGCACATATGTGGAGTCTTGCCAAGTTTAGGAACTGGTCAAGCTATTTCTTACTGTTTAGAACAGATTTACGATTAGACGTTGAGTTTGAGTCTTCTATTCTGCTGGGAAGAAACACACAATGCAACTTTATGGTTAACCACGACTTCTGGTGAAAAGTCAAACTGGGAAAAAAAGTTAAAAAAAAAAAAGTTTAAGGGAACTGCATGCCAAGGACAAAGTCTGATGTTTAAGCTATTTACTAGTCTATATCAATACATGTTGTTTTCTTGATTTGAATAATATATTATTTTGTATTTGTATTATTGCATTGTATTACCTACTGCAACAGCAATGTTTCATGTGGCATATTTGTGACTACGGAGGAGAGGCGTCCTACATTTTTTAGATGTTTTTTGAGTTGTTGACCTCAAATTTGAAATTAACTTTATTCCAAATATAACCCCTGTTTTGGAATGTTGTCTTATGTTGTGGACTATACTGAATAGTGCATTCTCCAGGAGGCTCCATAACAAAACAGCAGAATTCTCCACTTTAAAAATAAAATTCTTTTTTATTGTCATTTTGCCATAGATGGCATTTTGCCCATCAATGGTCCAACTTTGACCTTTCAGTTTTTACTATTTGCCACTGACAATGACATTTGACACCTTGCTACATTGGGCTACAAGGGTAATTCACGAAAAGCTCAGATTATCATCTGTTTTGATGATGTATGGCAGTGCTAGTTTGAGGCCTACATTATATGAATATAAGCTAATGCACATAAAAAAAACAACACTGCTGTGCTATCGTGATTTCCATTTCTCTACATCGTTCATCACAAACTAGTCAGTTCTGTTGCAACAGTGGAAGTGAGCAGGGGCAGAAGTAGAGCCTAAACAACATAGACCAATGATTAATGTTAATTGAATGGGGCATAGTGAAATGAAAATGAAATTAAGCGACAGATGACTGCCATTGCATCTAGGCCTTTGTCCCAGATCGAGTTACCTGTCATGATTGCTAATTACAGATTGCTACTTGCTGTACTTGGTAGTGTTAGTTTTAAAGATTCGTTCAGTTTTGGCTGAATTCACTAGCCTAGCATTTCCCATTGAAATTAAGGAGTGGGACTTTCTCACTTTGTACAGTTGTACACTTATAATACTTATACTTCTTTCCATGTGTGTTATTATTCATTATGCTATGTTTTGATAAACTCTGAGGGGTTATAGGAATCATGATTGAATAGATAGAGTAAATTCTATGGCTAAACAATTTCCTAAAATATCTGGAGAATATCATGAATAGATTATAAGTAGGCCTAGTTTTATTCACTGAAGTGTTGTCAGTGATCCATTTAAAGAATGCACCCTATAGCCTTTTGGCCTACTCAGTGCTTATGGCAAATTTACATTAATTCAGTGTAATTCAATTGATTACTCAGGAAAAGCTAATTTAGCAGTTAAACATGTTTTACCCGTTTGATTCTGTAAGTCTTATTTATTTTGATATGCGTCTGTGATGTGGTGAGTGATGAGTCTGTGAGCTACAGGCCTGTGTAATCCAGAGGAATGTGGCAGCAATAGCAAACATAGACATATAGGCTTGTGAGGGACCTCGACCCGGTGCACTGGTCTTAGATGTGGTGAGAAGAAGTTGATGTTTCCCAGTTGATGTTTCCCAAAAACAGTGAGGGATTGATCAAACTAAATCAAAATTCAATCGTCCACTAATTTATCCAGGTAACGGTAATACACACCAAAGGGCTGGCAAGGTTCGTAGCTAGTAGCCTCACAACAAGCAAGTACATCCACCACTCAAACCTAATGCCGAATGAGACACCCTTTAGCTCAAATTAACCCAATCAGCCTAGTCTGACTATTCCACCTGGCTGGGGGAGGACAGGCAATAATTACATGAAAAATACAGTTTTACAGTTCCAAAATTAACAAGATATTAAAATAGCACCAACATTTGACCCAAATACAAGGTGAAACTACACCCACATTTTTACTACTACAGAATATACTGAATATTCATATAACCCGGAACACCCCTGGTGGGTTAACCTGCGCCCTCTGTACCAACACAGGCAGAAATACAAGCCTATTGCTGCGTGTGCTTCCGCATAGGAGCAGTCATGTCGGTTCAGGGGAGTAGGAAGTGTGAATATTTGTACACGTTTGTTAACCAGAATTTTATACAGCAACTAGGGGAAAGATAAGACATGAAATAGTCGGTACCGCACTACCAGTCAAAGATGTTACGTGGGGAAATGTTATCAACGGAGCAAAATGAGTAATGAATGGTTAGCATGACATCGCGATGTATCCGCGACCCAAACACAGCCACGTTAATGGCGTCCCACGCCAACCACCCTTACAAACCCAGCCCAAAATACACAATAACCCATCACCAAAACATGCAATTCAGGAAACACAATGAGAAACATAAATCCCGTTTACAAGTCCGTGTGTATGTGAATGCGCGTGTGACTTCATCAAGTATCTCTCCCTCTCCTTCCTGCTATCGCGGGCAATGCCAATTACACGCCGCGCGTCTTTTAGAAGAAGGTGAGAAGGAGGATACTTTCTCACAAGGCTATGGCGAAATTTGCTGTCAATTCAAAATGTATTTCCACACGAACCATTTATCACTAGTGACAGGATGGAAAGGCTATGTTATGCAGTTTTGTATGATAGGAAGTACAAAGGAATGCATAGTCTATGCCATTTATCAATTTTTGTGACGATCTTTGTGTGTGTGTGTAGGGGGGGGGGGTGTTGTACGGAACATAGTCAAGTTGGGAGGTGTTTGCTATATGCATATCAGCAAAGTTCATAAGGTTTAATTACAATTTCTCTTGCTAATACATTTTTGCCATAGCACATAACAAATTAGAAATGAACCTTACTGCAGATCTTTCACCTCAGCAAAAACTCGTGGACACACACTATTGAGTAGAGGAAAGTGGAAAAAGTATGTGTTTACAAACAGGAAAATTATGGAATATCCTGATTGTTAATTGTATAAGTGCCTCTTACAGTAAATATCACTGTAAGATTCTTTATAGAATATCAAGTAGATTGGCTTTATGACATTGCTCTCGTCTACTCATTTTCATTCGGCCATGCCTCGACTGTGTTTAATTTGTAATTTGTGAACATGTTGCAGAAAAGGGACTATAGGCAGTTCCAAGGTAGCTAGTACATTCACTTGGCCTGATATTTTGGGCTATGCTATGTGGTGCAACATCTTCTTGCCGAGTGTTTAAATAGGTATTTACTTGCGAGGTTCGGGTTTGCTCCGGTTGGGCTCCTCAAAGCCCTTGCCTCAACATCCTAATGTCTCTTCTTAGGTCCAGAAAGCAGAAAATTACATTTTCTTTTTATTCATTTTTCTTCACTACTTGTGTTAATATTTTCTATTACATCAATAAAATTTTCATTCAGCAAGTGACAACATCATTTTGTTAATTAAGTCCGCAAACCACTTCTTTCTCATTTCTCTTTTTACTTCCGAAGTCACGCTGTGTTTTCAGTTATATCTGTATCGACAGCAATGTACGGAAGGTACACGGACCATTCAGCCAAAATTGAACGAATTTTTCAGTTTTCAAACTGGAGTTTCATGGGGCTAATTTCCGCCAACATTTTATTAAGCCAATTAGGTCCCATGTCTTTACAAGTGAGATAATACATCAACCATTTCACTTTTATGACTAAAACATCGTGTGGACATAGGCTACAAAAAAATCTCAGAAATCAGTGACATTGGTTTTGCTATGTTGCATTTGATCTCTAAAAATCCTATACATTTGCATTGTTTGCCTATTTGTGATCCTCTAATCTCGAGTTTGACAGTTAAGGCGAGACACGGCAGGTGAAATATCGATTTTTTCATGCCCTGGTCAAATTTGAGATTTTGGGCTAGTTTGCCTCCTTAACTTGTTACCTTTCACACTGCCACAAAGAAAACATCGAAATTACACGTTTGAGTGTTTATTTCATGACATTTAGTTCACTCGCGCTATCCATTTTCTCCCAAAATGCTTCCTTCAAACGCGGCATGCAGCGTCTCGTCTGTTTCCTGACATATGTCATGCCTGGTATTGTTTTCATGCTCCGAGCCTCGAGCAGAAGGCTGTGTGATCCAAATATGGGCATTTCCTCTCTTTCAGCAACCAATCCTGACTTTCTGGAAGGGACTTTAAAGGACTAAAGTCTATTCATTGGCCGACGGCTCGTTTCTGCTAACGTGATTCGTTCACAGATGACTTCCGTGTTATCTTGCCGCGGGAAGATTAAAAATGCCTCGTTTAGCCAAGATATCAAGGAGAAAAAAACAAACTATTGCGTTTAGCAAGGTCTGCGAGGGTACAAAATCCGACTGGATTATCTTTCAGTCATCCAGGGAAAAGCGCGTCCGACCGTAAATTGTCAGCAAACCGCGAGGTTGTAGAGGGTGCCACTGAACGTGCGACACAGCAGTGGTTGATAGTGCATGTGTCGCGATTGAATGAGTTGATTAATGATCTTCTCTGCCCAAATTGTGCTGCTGCATCAGGTTTATCAATAAACATTGATCCACAGAACCAGGGCTTTTGTAGTAGCTTACTACTTGAATGCAACAACTGCAAGGGTGGATATAGGCGAAGTGTGTATACATCCACACAACTACAAAGTGAGACCCGCGGAGATGTCGCCTTTGACGTCAATGTGCGCATGGTGCTTTTGGCACATGAGTTGGGTATGGGCTATGCTGCACTGAAAAAGATCAGCACGGTCTTGGGGATCCCTTCCCTTCACTTAAAAACGTACCAGAGGCATGACAAAAGAGTTACAGGTAGGCTATGGAAAGATTGAAGGAATGAGGAATGGTTGAAGACTTTATAATAGTCATATAATAATAATATAGTTATAGCAATCAGATGTATTAGTTAAATACACACATTATTATGGCCAGTAGGCATTAACTCTCTATACACATCCAACATATACCACCAGTAGTAAACATATAGTGCAATATGCAATATAATATAGATAATAGATTAATCATAAATTATCTGATAAAACAATTTCATGGATGCAACAAAGATGAATTCATAACAGGAATACAAAATGGCATCACAGTGTTTCAATTATAATCACAATTAAAGTACATTTACGATCATAAATAAACGAAATTTCAGTATACAAGGGATGAAAAGTAAACAGTTGTGGAAAGAATGGAAACATCTGCGAATGAGTACCTAATTATGTTCACTACAGTCTTAATAACCACTAGGTGGTATGCATGGACTCGGATTGGGAGAACCACCTGTCTGCTACTGTGCTGCCAGGCCGCGTTTCTCGTGGTGTTCACTTTATCTTTGTCATGTGGTTGGTTCTCAGCGGAAATATCCGCCTTCTACAGGCATGCAGCCAAAAAATAACCTAATCTTCCTTTTCACATTTCATGCCTCCATCTTTCCCTTCATTGTCCATACACATTGAGTGTTTTTTTCAAGTATCAGAAATAATATATAATTATAATTACATCTATTATAATTATAATGCTGGTGTGATTAATGGTTTCCAAAGAAACATTAGACAGACAAACAGCTGAAATATTCAGTGTTCAACAGCATTCCCTGGCAAATTAGCAGAACCTGATGGCAAAGGACCTGATGGCGACGGGCATCATCAAGGAGTCAAGCCCATATGCATCTCCGATAGTGATTGTCAGGAAGAAAAATGGAAGTGTGCGCATGTGCATTGATTATCGAACCTTGAACAACAAAACATGATGCTTTGGACTGTCTGTCTGGCAGGGGTTGGTTTTCGGTGTTGGATTTACGGAGTGGATATTACCAGATCCCCATGGCTGCCGAAGACAGAGAGAAAACCGCTTTCATCTGCCCTCTTGGGTTCTATGAATTTCAGAGGATGCCCCAAGGAATCACTGGAGCTCCAGCTACTTTCCAATGTTTGATGGAGAGAGCTGTGGGTGACATGCATCTGCTCCAGGTAATTGTTTATCTCGATGATATAATCGTGTTTGGACGTACATTAGAAGAGCATGAAGAAAGACTTCTTAAAGTGCTTGACAGACTGGAAGAATGTGGTCTGAAGATATCGTTGGATAAGTGTCACAAGTGAAGTATGTCGGACATATTGTGTCTGCTTCAGGAATAGCCACTGACCCGGAGAAGGTGAGTGCTGTTAAGAACTGGAAGATGCCCACTGATCTAAGATCTTTGAGGTCGTTCCTCGGATTCTGTGGCTATTACCGTTGATTTATCAAGAATTATTCAGCCATAGTTCGTCCACTTACAGAGCTTACAAAAGGCTACCCTCCAGCCAGGAATGGATACAAGATTGCCCCCAAGAAACCCTACTTTAAAAAGGAGATCCTTTCGGTGAGCGCTGGGACAAGGAGTGCACCAAGGCCTTTCATAGCATAATTTACTGCCTGACCCATGCCCCAGTGTTAGCATTTGCCAATCCAACCAAACCATATGTACTCCATGTAGATGCCAGTTTGAATGGGTTAGGCACTGTTCTTAACCAAGAGTACCCTGAAGGTTTGCGGCCTGTCGCATTTGCCAGTCGCAAATTAAGTGCCTCTGAGCAGCGTTATCCCATTCATCAGTTAGAATTTCTGGCATTGAAATGGGCAGTCGTGGACAAGTTTCACGATTATCTTCATGGGGCAAGGTTCACGGTGAGGACGGATAATAATCCGCTCACGTATGTCTTAACAAGTGCCAGGTTAAATGCCACTGGTCATAGGCGGTTGTCAGCCCTTGCCACCTATGATTTTAAGATCCAGTATCGTCCAGGGCGACACAACATTGACGCTGATTTGCTGTCACCCCAGACAAGCATATAGATGGGCAATTTATTGACCAATTAGGAGCCACTCCCCAAAGTGTCCCTGTTGTCTATACATGTCTGATGCAGTTGGAGATGGGTGACCTAGAACAGTTGAGCCACAGTGACTTGAGGAAAGCCCAAGATCAAGACCCTGTCATTGGCCCAGTGAAGAGAGCAGTGGAGACTGGTCAGTTACAGCCTGCGACCGAAAGTCAAGATCCGAGTGTAGTCTTATTGCAAAGACAAGGTCCCAAGTTGGTTGTGAAGAACCACCTTCTATTTAGGATGGTGAAGAAATCCTCGGGAGATGAGAAACAACAAAGTGTCTTACCCAAGAAATACCATCACATGGTCATACATTCTCTCCACGATGACTCTGGTCACCTTGGAATTGAACGGACAAGTGAACTTCTCAAAGATAGATTCTATTGGCTACGAATGACTACTGAGATTGAGGAGTATGTCAAGAATTGTGGGAGATGTATCGCAAGGAAGACACTTCCACAATGAGCTGCCCAACTGAGTCAAATCACAAGTACTGGTCCTCTAGACTTAGTTTGCATAGACTTCTTGTCTATTGAGCCAGATTCTACAGGGATTGCGAATGTATTAGTTGTAACAGATCATTTCACTCGTTATGCCCAAGCTTTCCCCCGCAGAGATCAAAGGGCCCTAACTGTAGCTAAGACCCTGTTTGAAAAATTCTTTGTGCATTATGGATGGCCTGCGCGCATTCATTCAGATCAGGGCAGAGATTTTGAAAGTCGCCTCATCAGAGAACTGCTTGGGATGCTAGGAGTCCGGAAATGTCGAACATCACCCTACCATCCGCAAGGTGATGCACAGCCAGAACGATTCAACAGGACGTTGTTGTCCATGTTAGGAACTGTGGATCCTTTCAGGAGGTCACGATGGAGTCAAAGCATCAGTCCACTAGTCCATGCGTACAATTGTACCAAGAATGAGGCTACAGGCTATTCGCCTTATGTACTCATGTTTGGTAGAGAAGCCCGTTTGCCCATTGACATCTGCTTCAACGCTTCTGCTGATGGGAAAGAGCGTGTTAAGTACCAGCAGTATGTGGAGAACATGAAGAAAGACCTTTAGAATGCGTATAGGTTAGCATCTGAGGCTTCGGAAAAGAGCCATGAGAGAAACAAGAAACAGTATGATAAGAGAGTGAGACACCAAGCTTTGGCAGAAGGGGACAGGGTATTAATAAAGAATCTTGGATTGACTGGAAAGCATAAGTTACAGGACAGATGGAATTCATTGCCATACATTGTGTTGAAAAAATTGCCAGACTTACCGGTGTACCGCCTGAAACCAGAAAGAGGTACGGGAGGTATACGAACCCTTCACAGAGACCACCTGCTACCTATAGGAGAGTCTGTGAGGTTTTCAACTCCTGAAGAGAGTGAACAGAATCCTCGTAGGCCGGTGACCAGAACCCAGACCGAACAGAGACAGGTAAGGAAAGAAACGAGCACTGAGGTCAGAGAAGAGGATAACCAGATTGAGTTTGAGGAGTCTTCATCGGATGAGGATTATGGAGAACCTCATTTCTGTGTGAGAGATGATATCAGAGAGTTATCCAGTCTGCCACTATCTGTGGTGATTGGGAGAGACACACCAGTTATACCGGAGCCCAGTGTGTTAGAAACATGTCAGATAGGCAATTAGGTCATGTTCCATTTAATGATTTAAACACAAACAGCAATGCTTTAAAGTCAAAATTCTGTAACTTACAGGTAGCCAATGCATGGACTTTAGAATTGGAGTAATGTGGTCAGTTCTTTTTGTTCTTGTAAGAACCCTAGCAGCTGCATTTTGGACCAATTGAAGATGTTTGATGGTCTTTTTAGGAAGACCAGTGAACATACCATTGCAGTAATCAACCCTACTGGAGATAAAGGCATGGATATGTTTTTCTAAATACTTTTTTGACATTAGACCTCTTGGTTTGGAAATGTGTTTTTTAGGTGATAAAATGCTGACTTAGCGATTGCTTTCATGTGACTTTAGTCCGTTTAGATCACTGTCGATGACAACCCCAAGATTTTATTTTGCTTGTAGCCCCTTTGTGTCGAGGACAGTGGCAATCTTGAGTCTTTTTTTCCTTTTTCCAAATATAATGACTTCAGTTTTGTCTGTGTTAAGCTAAAGGAAATTATGTGACATCCAGTTGTTTATTTGGTCCATACACTGACCACAAGACATTCAAGTGGGGCATAGTGATTATGTGACAAAGCAAAGTAAATTTAGGTGTCATCAGAATAGCTATAATAAGAGTTGATTGAGTTGTTTGTGATAATTTAAAGTAGGAGCACATAAAGGTTAAAAAATAATGATACATATATATACGTATGCCATTTACAACTTTAATTAGAGCTGATTCATTGCTGTTGTCATGGAAACCTGACTGAAACTTATCAAACAGATATTTGATGACAAGAAGGCAGTGAAGACAGTGATCTCCCTAGTGAATTGTAGATTGGATATGGGCCTGTAGTTGTTAAGCACTGAAACATCTAGGTTATTCTTTTTCAGTAGGGGCTTTACAACTCCTTTTTTTAGGAACAGGTGCTAATTGTGATGTGGGATTTGTTAACTTCTCAACAGTGGAAAATAGCACACAAGCATTATTCATGATCCTGTTGATATGTTAATGTTAATAAAGAAAGACTGTCTTGCTTTACAAATTTCATAGTTATATTTGCTAAGCATCTCTTTATGGATTTGGTAATGGATGTGGAGATTAGATTTGCACCATTTTCTTTCACTTCTTACACTCTCTGTTTAGCAGTTTAACCACTGGATTTTGTTTCCATGGTGCTTTCTTCTTGTCTGTTTTGATTTTTAGTGGAGCAATATCATCCATAATTTGTGTAATTTTAGAATTGAAATTGGTCAGTAAGTCATCTACAGATTCTGATGGTTGACTTAAGGTCTGTGAGTGTGCTTGCTCAAAGAGAAGAGCCATATTATCATTTATGATTCTCCTTCCTACAGTCATAGCCTTATTCTGAATGTGAGGGCACATACAAACATCAAAGAAGATACATAAATGATCAGATAAAGCCAAGTCCTTAACAGCTGTAGAGACAATAAGACCTTTTGTGATGACAAGGTCGAGACTATGACCATTAGAGTGTGTCAGCACCTAAGTGTTAAGTCAAAAGTGTCAATTAGTATGAGTAGTTCCTTGGCATTTGTGTTTTCTGTATGCCTTGTTTCAAAGTTATCTGATATTAAGAAGAGCTAGTTTTACAGTAAATGTGGGGGTCTTATCCACTCAGATTGTTTAGAAACAGGCAGGAGATTAGGTTGCTTTCGAAATCATCTTTTTCCTGTGAGCACGGGAATAGAGAATGACATGGGCATCCTGGGTCCCTGCATGTTTTCAAAACCACTCTCAGCACAGGGACCCACAGCACAATAACATCTTGTTTGTTGTTTACTTGAAATATCCAAAGATACTCTGATGTAACCAATAGCTGGTGTTGCAGTGACTAATCTAATTTAGCACCTTGATCAAAAGTTTTACATTGAAAGCAGGTTTCAAAATGGTACGAAATCCACTTTAAAAAACTAATGCTAAAAAAATTGCAAAAATTGCAAACTGAAATTGTGTACATTTCAATGCTCCACAATGTAATCCACCCTATCCACAGTTCATAGAGGAAGCATCTTGTTGTGGGGTTGTTTTCCTGCAGGATGGGCTGGTGTACTTCACAAAATATATAGCATCATGAGAAAAAAAAATTATGTGCAAATTTTGAAGCCATATCTCAAGACATCAACCAGGAAGTTAAAGCTTGGGTGCAAATGGGTCTTCCAAGTAGACATACCTTCAAATGAGTTACAAATGGCTTAAGGACAACAAAGACAAGATATTGGAGTGGCCATCATAAAGCCCTAATGCAAACCTATAGAAACTCTGTGTGCAGCACTGGAAAGGTGTGTGCAAACGACAAGGCCAACAGTTCTGTCAGGAGGGACGGGCCAGAATTCCAGCAAGGTGTTGTGATAAGCTTGTGGAAGGAAACCCAAAACCCTCATATTTACTGACCTAAAAAAAAAAGTTTTCTCTGAATTAATGTTCAACAACAAAGAAAGATTTTTGTGCTCTTTTCTTAAGTGTATGTAAATATCTGTTTTCAACTGTAAAGGCTGCTGTGTACAGGTGTGATTACGGAAGTATGGGGTACTGATTGCAGGAGAAACAAAGAGGAGCCGTTGGACTTGGCAGTAGCTGTGTCTACACTGCATCAGACTGGCTTGTGTCTGCCTGGATTCCATGACTTCACTAGAATGAGGAAGAGGTTACAGACAGAAAGAAAAAAAAATACACAAGTGAACATTTTCCCAATCAACCATTCTTCACACACACACACACACACACACACACACACACACACACACACACACACACAGGCAAAAAGATCAGTACACAACACACAGAGTTGAAAATAGTACAAACCCTTTTAACTGTGAAGGTGAAAGCAAATCTTCCCTTATCTGGTTCATCATCCCCAACCCAAACAATTTTGTCTCCAACAAGACCGTTTCTACCACATGACACCCTGGGTGAAAAGAATTTGTTTAAATTCAACAAACGTTTGTACAGAGAAACTGGCAACAAGGCACAGGTTTCACATTATCTATGACACAATACAAATGACTAAAACAAGCAACATGTGACAGAACTGATTAAGTACAAGTAAGCATATATGTATACCATAAAGGAAATTTGTGCTCTGCATTTTAGCCTTCCAGCGCAGGGCGAGTAGTAGTGAATACACACTGACTCAGAGCTGTAAGGGGTCACATGTTTTGGTCCAGGGCACCTCAGCCATGGCATGGAGCTGTGATATGTCCCTTGCCCACATTTTCCCTACTGACTAAAGGTTGGGGGTGAAGCCACCCACTCTATGGTTGCAAATCTCATGCCTGAACCAGTAGGCCATGGCTGCTACTTCACACATTGGCTGACTCACAGTGTCCTCCCTAACCCTGAGTGTTACCACTACACTGAGACTGAGCCCTCAAAGACACAACTGGCATAAATCAGCCAATCATGAAGTCAATTACTCCGCCAGTGAAGTTCAACTCTTTGAGGTTTTGAGACTTGGGGCTTTTAGAAGACCTTGGCTGAATCCTTCATCAATGGCTTAATTCTGGGCAGCCAAGTCTGAGGACTCAGGGCTTAGGGTAAGGACAGATTTTGGGACGTAGCCATTGGGATTTAATCATTGAACACACGGGAGAAAGGTAACTCATTCCCTACTGACCATGGTCCCCGTAAGTGTTTGCTTCCTGAGTCTGTCTACACCCAGAACTGTTTGACCTTGCTGACTCGTTTGTATTGGATCCTCTGTGGATTTTGTTGCCTTGCTCTTTTTTTAAGACCCTGGATGGACATTTACTCCCTGGATCTTTTGAGCTTTTGGAAATTGTTTGTTTGTCTCAGTTGTACCCTGCTTGTATGTGCTCCCTGGATCTCCTGTGCTTTCTGTTTGTATTATATTACCGGTGAGGACTCAGGGCTTGATAAGGAGAGACTTTGGGATGCAGCCAATGGGATTTAACCATTGAATACATGGGGGAAAGGTAACTAACCTGACCTCCTGTAGGGTGGAGCAGGCATTTCTGAGGGCATTAATACTCTCTTTAATGCCATCACTCAAGGTGCTCATTAACAGGTCCACTTTCTTCAGACCGTGCAAACCAGTAAGAGATAACAGGAAAGTACTGACCGCACTGCTGTAAAGTCACAGACATAAAAACACAGCAGATACATCAGCTTTCATTTCAAAACTCACCAGCATCACAGAAATATTTACAAGAATATTTACAAGCTGTGCAAACCTACAATTCTAAATAAAATGCTCAACACTGAACCAACCGATCTTCATACATACTTCCTACATACCTTGCTGATATACCTCTAAGAGAGTAAAATGTAGTGAAGAACTGTTCCCAGTCCATTTCTCTGATTGGAGACTCTAAGTGGAGAGTGATGCCAGACAGAGCTGGAGTTGTATAAGAACTTGAGCTAATTCTCCCATCCATAACAGACAACCTGAAATGAACAAATCCAGGCAGAGGTTACACATAATAAATTAGTCTGCAATAGTCATCAAACTCAAATACCCATCTCCATGTGTTAGTTATGATTCTTACTTTAAGCTCCCTGCTTCTTTCTCCACACAGAGGCTGGAACACACACTGCCCACAACTCTATTGGCCGGGGTCTCGAGGGTAACACTGTAGAAAATGAACAGAATTAAACACTGCTGAGATTAACCCATTGTAACACGTTTCCAAACTGAAAAACCAATCACAACTGCTTGACCACTAGTAAATACACCTCAAAGGTTTATACCCCCAGATTTTATATGGCACATGTACAGCGAAACTTTGGGAAGCCCTAACTTTTTCTAGGAATGATCTTGACGTTTTAAAAATCATTTTGAGCCCTACTTATGTATCTAATGCCATAAAAATATTTGGAATGGGTTTTGTATCACCACATGCTTGAAAACAGAAAATTCCTCTTCATCATTTCATTGTGGTTACATCACTGGGATTCGAAACCCACTCCCACTGTTCACAGTGCAGTCTGGATTTACCTTTGTTATAAGACATGACTGTAATTTGGTCTTGGCATAGCATGATGTGAAATTCAAAAAGAATTCAAAATGCTTTACAGTATGCTTTACTAAACCTTAACAATCTCTTACAATGCTACATGGATTATACACTGGATTTCAGTAAAATGTTTTGCTTACAATATTTTATGGAGATTAGAACAGAAGGAAAGGGTCATTTTGGCCAAGTCCACAGGGACAGATCTCATCCACAGCTTCACTTTTTCCACACTGGGTATGGAGAGGAGAACTTGCACACACTCAACCAGCTCTTCTAGTCCCCTGCATGGGAACAACACACACAGGCATGACACAGAACAGGATACATGTCACTGACCTCACTTCTGAGAATCCTGAATGAAGCTAATGTCATTTTGGTCAATGCATCCACATTTGTGGACAAAAACCCAAAAGAGACTGTAATGAGCATTTCCTCCCTTTTAGTATTCATTAAGTAGCAAAACATTAAACTCACCCAGAACTGATGGCATGTAACAGACAGGTTATAGAACTAGATAACAACTAGATAATTTCTCTCTTTAGAGATGTGAAGAGAAGTTTTGAGCAGGGTAATAATGGACATTTGAAGGTTGCATTATGAAAAATTTGCTTTAAACATGTGCAATGCAAAAACATGAAAATGAAATACTGTCATTGTTCTTACTGGTCGGTTACATCCTTTAGTCTGATAATCTTCTGGAGGAGGTCTGATGATTTCTCTTGACTGGATACGGCTGAGGTTGACAGGATGAGAGAGACAGATCCAGTTTCCAGGCTAAAAACAAAAGAAGCATTTCAGTATATCTACTGAAAAACACACCCTATGGGATATTACCTTATTTTATTGAAGTAATATCAGCTGAAATATTTTTTTTTGCTCCTCTTTCATTTCTTCACAATTTTTCCTTGCAGAAACACACACAATATCGCCTCCCCTTGGTAGAAATATGTACCTGTTGATGTTACTTGTCTCACACAAGTAAACCTTAATCCTTTGCATCCTTTGCACATCTTAAAATGTTACTTTACCAAAATCACTAAGAGACACACATTTGTTGTTGCTAGTTAACTAAAATAGGTTATTCAAGTTCACCCAAGTATTACATTTTATAGTGGGGGTGCTCTATGCAATGCAGAACAGTTTACTAACAACCAACATAAATACAATGAGTAAATCTCACCAAAAGGCCCTTTCAGTGACTCTCCTTATGGTAAGAGAAGACAATTTACTTTTTTCTTGACTTTCTTCATCAGCTATGACGGCTCTGAAATAAGGGAGTGTTAGAGTCATTGTTTACCAGTAGCACAAGGAATGAACATTGACAGAGAGCTGAACTATTACTTATCTCAATATAACTACTATAATGTACACAAATTTAAATAATTTCAATAAGGTTATGCTGTAAATCCCTTATCCATAATGTGTAAGAACATAGTATGGTGCTGGGTCATTCCGTGTCAAACGGACCAATTTTGATGGATTTTCCCGTTCAACCCCTTCAGAATTGCCTGATTCTCAGATATTATGGTCGCACACATCTCAAAGTGCAAAATTATACCTCAGTAACTCTACAGCAATATTTCTACAGAAGTTACATCGCTCAACTGACAATCGGGTGACCTGGGTTTGATTCCTGATTCCCACATGGCGAGTCCATAAAAATGTCTGCTACTTAAAACTATGCCTTAGAATGGGCGGTGGTAGAGTAGTGATTAAGGAACCTGGCTAGCCTTTAAAGTTGTGGGTTCGAATCCCAGCTGCCACCGTTGTGCCCTTGAGCAAGGCACTTAACCTTTGCTCTAGGGGAGACTGGCCCTGAACACTTGATAGTTGATGTAAGTCGCTTTGGATAAAAGCGTCTGCTAAATGCATAAATATAAAATATAAATATAAATATAGAATGCACCCACCCCCAATTCCAAGAAAATGCCCGGCAACTTTAGATTATAATATCACCAAAATTATTTGAGATTCAAGCACAGGCTTTGGTATGCAAACTGTCCAGGTACTAAACTGTGTCTGCAATCTATCAGAATCTTGCCATCTGTCACACCAGTGAAATCCTGAAGACACAAACATGGGTTTGTTTTGTAAAGGTTTAAATTTTTATGATCCCCCTGGAAAAACAGCTTTGGCTGTAAACCCATTTTTTTCATTTTGTGCAATAGTCTATCAGTCTGTAGACAGCTTTGGACTGGTGAAGTTAACTTAATTCTTTTACAGTCTCTTAGGGACATGTCCAAAATTAGAAAAAAAAGTAGTTATTCGTGAAAAGCTCACATCATCAGTTTTGTGAGACCATTGGTTGTCTCACTATCATCAGCCAAACATGCATGTTCCCCTGTGGGCATTTGTTTACATACATCATGTGATATTTTGTTTATGTAGCCATCACCTACATGTGCCTATGTTATGCTGTTTGACTTTTTACAGTGTAGTGAATTGTTATAACACAGTGTTGTTTTAATGAAGCTTTTACCCTCTGATGAGGTATCTAACTTTTGCTAGACCAGGCCCCACAGAAGCAAAGAGATTTTATTTTAAATGTTGGATTTGAAATGTATCTCGTGTATATGAAATGTACACGTGTTTGTGTTTGGTAGCATTTTAATGGTCTCAATGTGAGAAGTAAAAAGGTCAAAGTCAGAACTTTGGGAGAAATGCCCCTACTGAGAAACAATTCCTTTCCTGCTGCTATAAAATTTATAAATGCTCTGTGATGCTAAAAATGGTATCCAAATGTAGATAGTGCCAATAAACATGTAAATATAAAGTGTTCTGCTCTGGTTGGATATTTAAGGAGAGCACAAAGACATAGTCTTTGAGTTGCTCTGCTATTATCAGACCTCCCATGCCTTGCATGTAGCCATTTCTCTTTCTACTGATTGTATGACCATTTTGGTTACAATAAACTATTAAACTGTTAATCTGTAGTATTACCTTTTATTGAGATACTTTTCTAGTAGGCCTAAGAGCATAAGAGGTCTGTAGTCTGAGATTCTTTGAGTTTCTAGACTTAGAGTTATATAGTGAGTGTCACTGGGTGCTAATCCACACTCTAACCTCTGAGATGAATAGAAAAGATTGAACGTTATGTTCTGCAACTGCTAGCTGCGACTACGTTCTGGACCTCTGAACATTTCAACCCTGGTGCCAGGTTGTTCCCACATGTTATGTAGTTTTGTTGGATGGCTTTTATACCTATATCTCCAATCACTGAACTATTTTGCCAGACCCAGTTCTATTTGATTTGGTGTGCTACCGATAATGGTTAATGTTTAAACTTTCACCTAATGGTTATTTTATAAATTGGAGTCAGATTGGTTAAAATTACTACGTCAGCTAAATCTCATCTAAAGCTCCAGAAAGACAGAGTGTACATTTGGGAGACAAGGCACAGGCCTTCTCCTGACGGTTATAACAATTCAGGTTATTGTTATAACCTGACATAACAATTCAGGTTATTGTTATAACCTGATGGTGTTTAACTTACTTAAGGTCCAGTAGCTTGGGACAGGCATGTATGCAGTAGAGGGTTTTTGATGCCCAGTCCTCTGTCAGGTAGCTCACTTCAAATTCTAGCCTTTTCAGGTCAGTCAGGGAGTTAAGGTGTTCTCACAATAGGCTGTCCGCCTGCCTAAAATAATTGTGTGACAATATAATTTCTTTTGTTAAGCAATTTCAACACAATTGCAGCTACTGGCAAGGTAAATGGCCTATTAAGAGGTACATCAATGTACTTGATAAAACCGCTGTTCTATACAAAGTGGTTGTAAATAATAACACAGGTTTGCCAGAACCATACCTTAGCTTATCAACCTTCTGTAGAAACTGGGTCCAGTCTTCAGAACTTCTGTAGGAGATTGAGTCAGATGCAGACTTACAGGTGGCTTCAGGTGTAGGCAGTGTGAGGGAGATGAAAAGCACTTCTGGACCTGCCTGCTGTGTATTATTGGGCTTTGCTTTATGGTATCCAAAAGTTAGACTAAAACCAAGACAAAAAGATTAGATTAGCTGAGATTCAACTTTATTGTCATTACACATACAAAGTAATGAAATACAGTTTAGCATCTAATCATAAGTGCAAATAGTAGAAAGTGCAATATGTACAGTATGTGCAGTGAAATATATACAGTTAAGAGCAGTTATGCACAGATAAGGGCAGTGTAAAAGTGGGAATAGTTATGTGCAGATTATGTACAAATAAGTTATGGAAGCAGTTATTTACAGAAAAGGCAGTGTAAAAGATGGGTATAAATTAGCACTAATTTACAAAAGAGCAATGTGCAGATGAAATTTGCTAATAAACAAATGTTCTATACTACTCTACATAGGTATAAAACACTTAAAAGTAAGTTATTGTGAGATTCATTCGGCTGGTGATACAAACCCCTTGTTAAATCAAGCCTTGTTAGTTTGTATATTTATACATGGGGACCTCTTCTTCTGTAATTTAAATAATGCAGACATGATTTGATTCTGCTAAGCTAGAGGTGACCAAAAGCTACTACTCGATACACTCTATATGCAGAGTGAGTTTCACAATGCCTGGAGTTTTGGTGTCCTTGGGACAGACAACCAAAAATCACTGGGATCAAAAATGGGAAGAAAGGGAACTTGAGCAAGAAAGGGAACCTATATGCTTGCTGCTAGCAGTGGTCATAATGATGAGTATGACCATATGTGTAGAAATACACTTTTCTATTGTGACTAATTGTGACTAAAAATGTCAATTACCCAAAACCACCAGATGGGGCAGGGTAACCAATATGAAGGAGACTAGCATTAGATATGTGTTCAAATATCAACAGTGCCAAGTGTTAGAAAGAACAAGCAAGAGATGAGCAGCTCCCACTCTTATCCACCCTTTTTTTATCAGTTTCTTTTTTTAATTGTTTTTACAAGTATCCAGCAGAATCCACAGAATCTGGCGTTTTTGAAAAATATCTACTTTGTTGAGCATTTTAAAAAATATCCATTTGAGGTGGCAAAAACTCTTGTAGTGCCTATCTGAAGTTTTAGTATTCATACTGATAAAGAAAAGAAAAAACTTTGTGTGAAATGTAAACAACCTTGTATTGAAATATGGATCACCCTTCATGATTGTCAATGTGTTCTTTTGTGTTGTAAGTTCATGCCAACCAAAAAGGGGGCACTGGAAAAAGGAAAAAAAGGAAAAGGAAAAGCACGAGGGCTGTTTTTGAGAAGACGATACAAAAAGGAAAAAAAAAGAGAGAGAGTTTATTAATGATACAGGCCAGTTGGCTGCTTGTTAAGTAGTTTTTCTTTATCCAAAGGGATAGTTTATGCATAGATACAGTTCTAAATCCAACCTGTTATTGTGGGAGAGTCTGTTAGTAAAACTCATCTGGCTAGTTTCACCAGCACCATTGTGTTAGCTGGGTTTGAGCACTGTTGGCGGGAGACATGACTGCCACCATTCGCTTCGAGGCCTGGAGGACAGCCGCTCAGGGGAGAACGACAAGTGGACTTCGGATTCCCACAGCGCTAACTTCCTGCAAGCCCTGGTAGTCGTGAGTGAAATCTTTTCCACGGCTATTGCTGCTCTGACTCAGCGAGGTGACTATGGTATCATGAGCTCCAACGAATGCGCTCCAACGTATTGAATGTGCACCAACTTTAGTATACTGGCCAGTAGGACTGAATACGTTTGCTTACCCTGTTTTTTCCAAATTGTGCGGACTGTTTAGGTCTGCGGTGAAAGACTTTGGGGGTGGTAATAATTTGTGTGCTCGGGGTGGATGAAAATACTTGTTAATAAATGCATTCTTGTTCTTTCTACTGCAAATTTAAAACTGTGTCCGAGTGTATTGATAACACAATCAATAGTGCTAGTGTAGGAAATAGTGAATACCATATTAGGTTTAAAAGGATAAAAGTTCCTATGGTGGTGCCTCCCATCATTGTTTATTTCTACACCCTAGACCTAGAATGAGCCAGATTAGGAGTGGGAGGGCTACACTCTGCTTATGTGTAAACCAAATGCCCAAATTGATAAAAAAATATATCAGTTGATAAAAATATCTACATACGCATAATTGTGCTTTCTGCTGTGAGAGGATAACCCAAAGTCTGTGTGCAGAGTAGAACTATCATGCTTTAAGTTTTAAACCCCTGAGTGTATGCAGCGTAGGATAAGATAAGATTAGGCAGTCATTCATGCATGATAAGCCTCAAATTATCACCGATAATACTGCCGCCTACACTGATCTTAAGTGGTTGATGCTTTTGCTTGGCACAAGCACAGCATTGGCACTGGTAAATATGCTACTATTGTTGAAATGTTCATATAGGTCTAATGAATCTATGCAGGGTGTCAATCTGGAAAAATCCCATGCATGCATTTACCAATGTTAAGTTTTTATGAGAGGCTTACATGAGAAGCAGGTCATCTCTCCGTGCAGAGAACGATGAGCAGAAACTGTCATCATCAGCTGTATCAATTTCCAGGCTAGGAGATAGGAAATACAAATTAATGTCAGAGCTGAGGCAAGAACATTTTTTAATCAAATAATAAGAATTGGACTAAATATATCTATAACAATTAATGTTCAATTAATTTTAGCAGTGGTCATAATGATGAGTATGACCATATGTGTAGAACAAAAACTCTTGTAGTGCCTATCTGAAGTTTTAGTATTCATACTGATAAAGAAAAGAAAAAAAAAAGAATCTTAAAACTTTGTGTGAAATGTAAACAACCTTGTATTGAAATATGGATCACCCTTCATGATTGTCAATGTGTTCTTTTGTGTTGTAAGTTCATGCCAACCAAAAAGGGGGCACTGGAAAAAGGAAAAAAAGGAAAAGGAAAAGCACGAGGGCTGTTTTTGAGAAGACGATACAAAAAGGAAAAAAAAAAGAGAGAGAGTTTATTAATGATACAGGCCAGTTGGCTGCTTGTTAAGTAGTTTTTCTTTATCCAAAGGGATAGTTTATGCATAGATACAGTTCTAAATCCAACCTGTTATTGTGGGAGAGTCTGTTAGTAAAACTCATCTGGCTAGTTTCACCAGCACCATTGTGTTAGCTGGGTTTGAGCACTGTTGGCGGGAGACATGACTGCCACCATTCGCTTCGAGGCCTGGAGGACAGCCGCTCAGGGGAGAACGACAAGTGGACTCTCAGATTCCCACAGCGCTAACTTCCTGCAAGCCCTGGTAGTCGTGAGTGAAATCTTTTCCACGGCTATTGCTGCTCTGACTCAGCGAGGTGACTATGGTATCATGAGCTCCAACGAATGCGCTCCAACGTATTGAATGTGCACCAACTTTAGTATACTGGCCAGTAGGACTGAATACGTTTGCTTACCCTGTTTTTTCCAAATTGTGCGGACTGTTTAGGTCTCGGTGAAAGTCTTTGGGGTTGGTAATAATTTGTGTGATCGTGGTGGATGAAAATACTTGTTAATAAATGCATTCTTGTTCTTTCTACTGCAAATTTAAAACTGTGTCCGAGTGTATTGATAACACAATCAATAGTGCTAGTGTAGGAAATAGTGAATACCATATTAGGTTTAAAAGGATAAAAGTTCCTATGGTGGTGCCTCCCATCATTGTTTATTTCTACACCCTAGACCTAGAATGAGCCAGATTAGGAGTGGGAGGGCTACACTCTGCTTATGTGTAAACCAAATGCCCAAATTGATAAAAAAATATATCAGTTGATAAAAATATCTACATACGCATAATTGTGCTTTCTGCTGTGAGAGGATAACCCAAAGTCTGTGTGCAGAGTAGAACTATCATGCTTTAAGTTTTAAACCCCTGAGTGTATGCAGCGTAGGATAAGATAAGATTAGGCAGTCATTCATGCATGATAAGCCTCAAATTATCACCGATAATACTGCCGCCTACACTGATCTTAAGTGGTTGATGCTTTTGCTTGGCACAAGCACAGCATTGGCACTGGTAAATATGCTACTATTGTTGAAATGTTCATATAGGTCTAATGAATCTATGCAGGGTGTCAATCTGGAAAAATCCCATGCATGCATTTACCAATGTTAAGTTTTTATGAGAGGCTTACATGAGAAGCAGGTCATCTCTCCGTGCAGAGAACGATGAGCAGAAACTGTCATCATCAGCTGTATCAATTTCCAGGCTAGGAGATAGGAAATACAAATTAATGTCAGAGCTGAGGCAAGAACATTTTTTAATCAAATAATAAGAATTGGACTAAATATATCTATAACAATTAATGTTCAATTAATTTTAGCAGTGGTCATAATGATGAGTATGACCATATGTGTAGAACAAAAACTCTTGTAGTGCCTATCTGAAGTTTTAGTATTCATACTGATAAAGAAAAGAAAAAAAAAAGAATCTTAAAACTTTGTGTGAAATGTAAACAACCTTGTATTGAAATATGGATCACCCTTCATGATTGTCAATGTGTTCTTTTGTGTTGTAAGTTCATGCCAACCAAAAAGGGGGCACTGGAAAAAGGAAAAAAAGGAAAAGGAAAAGCACGAGGGCTGTTTTTGAGAAGACGATACAAAAAGGAAAAAAAAAAGAGAGAGAGTTTATTAATGATACAGGCCAGTTGGCTGCTTGTTAAGTAGTTTTTCTTTATCCAAAGGGATAGTTTATGCATAGATACAGTTCTAAATCCAACCTGTTATTGTGGGAGAGTCTGTTAGTAAAACTCATCTGGCTAGTTTCACCAGCACCATTGTGTTAGCTGGGTTTGAGCACTGTTGGCGGGAGACATGACTGCCACCATTCGCTTCGAGGCCTGGAGGACAGCCGCTCAGGGGAGAACGACAAGTGGACTTCGGATTCCCACAGCGCTAACTTCCTGCAAGCCCTGGTAGTCGTGAGTGAAATCTTTTCCACGGCTATTGCTGCTCTGACTCAGCGAGGTGACTATGGTATCATGAGCTCCAACGAATGCGCTCCAACGTATTGAATGTGCACCAACTTTAGTATACTGGCCAGTAGGACTGAATACGTTTGCTTACCCTGTTTTTTCCAAATTGTGCGGACTGTTTAGGTCTGCGGTGAAAGACTTTGGGGGTGGTAATAATTTGTGTGCTCAGGGTGGATGAAAATACTTGTTAATAAATGCATTCTTGTTCTTTCTACTGCAAATTTAAAACTGTGTCCGAGTGTATTGATAACACAATCAATAGTGCTAGTGTAGGAAATAGTGAATACCATATTAGGTTTAAAAGGATAAAAGTTCCTATGGTGGTGCCTCCCATCATTGTTTATTTCTACACCCTAGACCTAGAATGAGCCAGATTAGGAGTGGGAGGGCTACACTCTGCTTATGTGTAAACCAAATGCCCAAATTGATAAAAAAAAATATATCAGTTGATAAAAATATCTACATACGCATAATTGTGCTTTCTGCTGTGAGAGGATAACCCAAAGACTGTGTGCAGAGTAGAACTATCACGCTTTAAGTTTTAAACCCCTGAGTGTATGCAGCGTAGGATAAGATAAGATTAGGCAGTCATTCATGCATGATGAGCCTCAAATTATCACAGATAATACTGCAGCCTACACTGATCTTAAGTGGTTGATGCTTTTGCTTGGCACAAGCACAGCATTGGCACTGGCAAATATGCTACTATTGTCAAATAATAAGAATTGGACTAAATATATATACAAAATTAATGTTTAATTAAATATTAATGTTTAATGTTAAAATTAAGTAGCAGTCTCATTAATCTGCACACACCAATAGGCTTACCTTACACACTGAAAGACATGCTTTACACACCAACTAACATAACTTGAAGTATTTGCTGATAATTTATCATTTAGGCTTAAAAACATCTTACCTCAAAGAGAGATTCTTTGTCCTTTGGTACATATTTAACAATTTAGATACAGTTCCCAGTGGGATGTTCTTCATTGATGAAAACTGTAAATTCATAGTCTGTTCTTTCTGCCTAGATCTGTTAAATATTGACATAAAACATTTTCAACAACAGTAGAAATGCTAAAATACTTAACCCAAGACATTGCAGTGCAGGTTGAGACCATGTGGTGGATGAGACAATTAGAAATTTCACCTTAAGAGTCCTGAAGATGTTAAAAACTCCTCAACGTCAGTTTTTTTCAAACCCTCTGCAGTCAGCCTTAAAAACATAGGTTACATTTAGGCTACCAGTAACTTAATGAACAATCTAAATGATCTGAATTAATAAAACAATCCAGACAAAACATGCAAGCTAATCATGGGCAAGTTTGGGTCCACTGGAAAGATATTTAGACTAAATGTTTTCATAGTGAACATCACTGTGCAAAGACTGTTGTCAGGTGTAATTAAACCCATGCTTCAACAGAGAACGTCACTATATGAACCGGCTATGGACAGTGCATATGCCACTAAACACATTTATTTCAAATGCTAGAAAGGCGCTCAGCCTTGCCTCTGAAGCAACCGACTCTCAAGAAAGCGTTCTATCAAGGAAGTATTCACAACATTGAGAAACAGCTAGTAGCTACTAAATGAAATTATTGTCGCGTCATCAACAACTGTGGTATCTGTGTGCTAATGGTAGGCAGATGTTTAGTATTTGTGCTGATAGATCCAAACAATTTCCATTTATTTGAAACAGGTTTCAAATGTTGTTAAAAGGATTTAAATAATGTGTATTGGTCGTGCATGCAACTCTCAATCTACAGTGTAAAATTAAATGTACCTGCCATTTAAATTTGATAAACATGTTACCTTACAACTTAACTTTTACAGCTAGTGCTGTGGTGGTGTAAATTTGAAATAACTGTGTGTTACGTTGGAATGTATTTACGTGGTGCAACCAGTTAAGATTTACTAGGCCAATTTATGTTGTAACCAAGCTAAGATGGAACTTACGTTCAGCTGGTGCAACATGTCTAATGAGAGAGAGAGAATAATTAGGAATTCTGCTGCAGACTCACCAGAGTTCATTATACTGTAGATTAGCCCACACAGGTTGCAGTAACTTTAGCTTCTCAGCTGTGATGTTGCAGTGTCTGAGATCCAGATGCTTAATGAGGGGATATGCTTGAAGGCAGTACTGTATCACCAAGCAGTCTGAATGTGTCAGTGGAATGTACAAAAAGGAAATGTCCTCCAGAAGCTGCACAACTTCCTTGACAAACTCTCCCTCGTGGAGCTCATGGAGACAGTGGAAGAGGAAAAGAACAGATTTGTTTGAGGAAAATGTATCCTTTCTTGCCAGGACCCACTGTTTCAGCTGAGTCTGAATCGAGAATGAATCATGACTGGATGATGAACTGGAACCATAGAGTATTTTCTGCAAGGCCTTTCTGACTGCCTTATTGGACAAACCAAACAGGAACTTCAGAACAGGCTGTAAGTGAGGCTTGGGAATTAACAAGTCATTCTGTGCTGACATCAGGAGGTCCTCCACTTCCTCTCTCTGTAACTGTTCATTCTCCAGGATGGCATAGCGGAGAGCAGCAAAGAACTCCACAAAGCTCTGATGTATGAAACGGTACATCTTCTTCTCCTGTCCAGGATTAATGCACTTTAAAATACCAATCAGTTCTGGAAACTGAATGCTATCCCACTCAAACTGGTTCTTCCCTCCCTGCATTACCCTCTTGGCCTGGTCACAGAGTTGACTGAGGACACTTCTGATGTTACACTGACGTGGCAGGAGAATGGTGAAATAATTTAAAAATATGGAGGCAATTGTTCTCTGTTCCTTCATGTGACCATGGCAAATGATCCAACATAAAACAGGATTAAAGCAGGAGGTGAACAGCATGTCATCCATTTTAACATTCTGGAATTCATGTCCATTATCTTTAAAGAACTTGGTGAAATAGCCCTCCACTCCCTTCTCTGTGAAGCCTAGGATCTCAGCAAATTTCTTTGGCCGTTCTTTGAGAAGATTGTTTAGTCTAGCTGAAGCAGAGGGCCTCGTGGTGACCAGCAGGGGGGACTCAGGTAGAATACGTCCACTCAACAATCCATTGAGTACAAATTTAGTATGGGCTTGGGTGAATGGATCTGCTGGAGATGATTTGGTGTCTTCCTCAGATAAAGTAAATTCATTGAAACCATCAATAAGGAACAAAACTCTGTGTGGGGACATTTCTAGAGTTTTCTTAATTAGATCTGTATGACATTGATCATCATTTATTAGGTCCAATAATGTTTTTTTCTTTGATGAAAGAGTCAACTCATCACATTCCAAAAGAAAAACCAGATCAAAATGGTCAAGGTAGCATTTTCCTGATGCCCACTCTCGCAAAATCCACTTTAGTGTACAGGACTTGCCAAGTCCAGATTCACCCTGAAGAATGACAGAGCGGTGGTCATCACGACTCAGGAGCTGTTCCACACTTATGCTCCGATAGTCCTTTTTGCGGTGGATGTGTGCTTCCTCACTAATGTGTATTTTTCTGTGCCCATGAATGACCATAGGTATAATGAAATAATCAAGTTCCACATTCCATGCATTTGTTTGGGTTTTAATATC
This sequence comes from Tenualosa thibaudeaui, assembly GCA_027481765.1. Lineage (NCBI taxonomy): Eukaryota > Metazoa > Chordata > Actinopteri > Clupeiformes > Clupeidae > Tenualosa > Tenualosa thibaudeaui. The sequence goes on along the minus strand of JAIFZK010000228.1, from coordinate 5,095,714 downwards.
AGTTTTGTAAAAGTGAAAACCTGAAAGAACAAAACCAATTAGTTGAAATACACTTTGCTTCATTATCTATTTCAAATGGAACTGATTACATCCTCAAACAAAAGCTAAAACAAAGATCTGTAAGTATATTCTACTCATTGAGCACCAGATGTCAACAGTTGAAAGTTCAGAAATTTGATTTCTGAAAGCTATTTAATAATTTTTAAAATAAATTCATGCAAATCATGCAAATTCCAATAGACTGTGGGTTAATGCAGGGCCACCATTGTCAGTATCGCCAGTATTGCCGCGGTGACACTACTTTACAACCTGGTGTTGCCTGGCAATACTACTTTTTGGTGCAACATCAAAAGCTTAATGCTCACATGGAGCACTTAAATAATACAATATGTAATGACAAACCACTTGCTCTATAATAAATAATCAGATTGAATTCTGTCTGTAGCCTAAAAGAATGTGATACATTGTATAATGTCTGCACATAGCAGTGCAGTGGCTGTAAAATCTCTCGTAACAATATTGTAACAATTAAGGCAAGACAAGCCGAGATTTATTTCTATAGCGCATTTCATACACAAGGCAGCTCAATGTGCCTCACAAAGAAAGAAAAACAGACATGTTAAAAACAGAGACTGAAACTATGAAGCTAAGCTTAGTCTTAAGTCTAGATTTAAAACTGGATATAGTGGGAGCATTTTTTTTTCATCAGTCAAGATCTGAACTGCACAATTCTGTGACTCACTGGCAGTCAGTGCAATGACCTCAACACTGGGCCAATGTGCTCATTTCTTCTTGGTCTTGTTAGAACCCTGGCTGCTGCATTTTGTATGATTTGGAGCTTCTTTGTGGTCTTTTTTAAAAAGTCCTATAAAAAGGTGTGGGATAGTTTTTGGGTATCCTTATGTAATGTTTTGGAAAATATGTATATGTGTGGTGAAATCTGTGTACATTAAAAGATGAGAACAGCAAAAATATAGGAGGTCTGGTGCCTAAGGAATGTGTTTGTCTAGGAAACCTATTGTCTAAGGTGCAGGAAGGACAACTATAACGATTGTCAAATAAGATAGCAAACAGAAAGTGCTATGAACACATTTAGAATGCTTACATCTGCTGAAACAGAACAATGGTCTAGGTGCCATGGTTTTGCGTGTGAGGAATGTGGGGTATGTGTGGGGCATAAGAAAGGGATTTCAGTCTCAGAGAAGGTGGATTTGTTGCTTGACACAGCTGGTGTTTAGGTAACTTGTCCCAATGCTGCAAATAAAGACTGCAGTGATCCACCTACTTGCCTGCATAGTATTTTCTGACCACAAAGGCAGTTACAGCAGGCAACCCTACTAGAGATAAAAGCTTTCTTCAGATGAATTTCTGACATTAGACTTCTTTTTTTAAATGATAAAAAGCAGATTTAGAGACTGATGTAATGTGACTACAAAAATTAAAATTGCTATCAATAGTGACACTGAGATTTTTAACAGTATCCTTTGTTCTAAGCCCCTTTTTGTTAAGTAGGGCACTAATCCTAAGCTTTTGCTCCCTCTTTCCAACTTCAACGACTTCAGTTTTGTCTGAGTTTAGTTGAAGAACGTTTTGTGACATCCAGTTGTTAATTTGATCAAGGCATTGATAAAGAGATTCTAGGGGGCATAGTCATTAGATGACAGAGCAAGGTAAATATGAGTGTCGTCAGTATAGCTATGATAACTGATTGAGTTGTTCGTAATGATTTGCCCAAGGGGGAGCATATAGAGATTAAATAGCAATGGTCCCAGAATCGCAGAACCACAAGTCAGAGTGAGTGGGACTGAGGTGCAATTGTTGGCAGAATATCCAGTTGAGAGGTGAATGAGCAGAGATTTTGTACTGTTTCTTTAAGACTTTGTTATAATCAACAAGGTTGAATTCTGAACATTACATCTGAAACCCCATTCTTTGTGGCTGAGACATTATGTTCTGTCTTATTTTTTCAATTCTGCTAATTTTTTGTCTTTCAGTGGAATATCATCCATTATATGAGTCATTAAAGAGTTACATTTGTTCAGTATATCATCAACAGAGTCTGATGTTTGACTAGAGGTTTGTTATAGTACATGTTCAAAGAGCCTGGCAGTATTTTTATTTATATAAATCTACTTTAGAGGTGGGGGGACATATGAACAACAAATGATCAGAAAGAATGAAATCCAGGATAGTTGTGGACATGTTAAAACAAAATAGGTATGGCCATGTAAGCGTGTTGGTCCTTGAACATATTGTGTTATGTTAAAAGTATCTAATAGTGTTTTTGTTTTCAGGATTATAAACGTGCAAAGTCTCCAGATATCACAATGCAGTCAAACTCAAGACAAATGGTTGATAACAGTTCACAAAATTCATCAAGCAATGCTATACTGGATGCCCTCGATTTGTTTTGTTTCTTGTATGGGTCATGCTAGTCACTAAAGTCACAGGAAACTGATTGTGAGAGCTATTGTTGTAGCCAACGCTCATTATTAAATTCATGGGGCAGAACGTGAGTGATGCCTGGCCGGAACTGTAGGAGGTGCTATTGATATGGGCTATCTTTTGGGTTGGATATAAGAAGGTGCCCGGAACAAAAAGCTGTGATGTATTCAGTCAATCGTTTCTAGAACGGTGTGGGGTAAGCTGAACAGCATACATCATGTTAGCAGCAAGAAGATGAGAGCCCATGTGGTTTGGATGAATTCTGTCGGGCTTAATAACAGTTTCTTTATGCCAAAACAAGTTAATATTATCAATAAAACCAACACCACGCTCTCTGCCGGTATACTGAAGCCAGTTATTAAGGCTAAGATGTCTGCTAAAACATTCATCACTGCGCCCTACAGTTGGGATGGGGCCTGAAATAAATGAGAGCCAAAAAATTCATTTTCATTATTTTTGACTCACGATGGATAGTGCCATTTGACCCCATGTGAACGATAATGCTAGTGATGAATGTTGGCAGCAAGAGGGCAGCAACTCACATTGTTTTTCGTGCCAGGAACACAGTGGGTGACAGCATCAAAAAATCTGATATTCCTGGTTATGAAGTCACTAATGATGTGTGTGGTCGGAGAGAACAGAGGATGAGGCCGAGAGGGCCGAGGACCACCAGAAGAGCCTGGTTGCTCCTGGATTGGGTCAACTCCCCGCAATCACTGTCCAGCCAGCCGTGATAAGGGCAACCTCACCCGGGAGACACTACCTGTCATAGATGGGCCATCCTGGGGAAAACCACAATCCCAATCCCCCTTGGATTACAGAGATTACATTTCAGTCTTGTGTGACCTTTTTGTAAGATATTAATTTAAAAACAGTTTAATTTGCGGCTTGGCTCTTTTAGCTGCTAGCATATGACAGCAAAAAGACATATTTCAACAATTAATAGATAGCTTACATAAAGAAGGCTTGCCAATATGACAATATTTTTGTCCTGTTAATACTTCTGAAAAAAGGGGGGTCCAAAAATGTTTTTTTGTGATAAATGAACCTGCAGTGTCTCTTTGGCCTACAACTGCCACAAATGATAGGGAGGTAAGAGACTGTCTTAAACAAATTCAAAATTAGCCTTGAGTGGTGTAAAAGGATGACAAGGTTTACAAGCACTTCAGTATCCCTTGACCCGATGTTGCTGAAATGCACACAAATTTGAACATATTCGGGATGCAGAAGTCTCAGATGGATTGTCAGTCCATGATCAAACTAAGGAAGACTCACTCATGTTAGAGTCTCACAGTCGGGGCCAACTTTGACACGCAAGGCTGTAGCCTCTATGTAAACCTCTATGGATAATGCATCTGGTTTTATGCCTAGTAGATAATAGCCTACTATTCATTCAATTTAAGTGAGACAAATTTATCCCATATCAAATTTTACCATATTGATGGTACCATATTGATGAACTAATAAATGTATAGTTATGATGTTCAAAAAATTGGCTAACTTTTAAAATGTTTTCCAATGACTTTTCACCAGCATTTTCATACTATGTACTATGTAAGACAAAATTTGGTCTACAAAAAAAGTTGTCCGACTCAAAAATGAGTCCGGAAAAGAGGTTGTCCTATATTTGGGCAAATATGGGAATTATGAACAATTTCCTGCCCATCAAACAACCTGGAATTGTTGTTGAAAACATCAGTTAAATAATACAATGGCGGGTTTAAATTGGGCTCGGACTCATAATTAAAGTTTATGGGATGGGCTAGGCTGGGCTCAGAAAGAATGTGCACGGACTTGGGTCAGATCTGACTGATTTTTTGGAGCCAATCTAAGTTCTCGTGCTGGGTAGGGCATAGCTCAGTTCAGCACTCCCACGATCAGTGAGTGACAGAAATGGACAGCATCTAAGATGCTGCCACTGCTGAGGAATTGAACCCTTGGCCACAACTGGTCCCCTTAAGGCAGAAGAGGGGACAACATAATCATGAGGTGCTTCCTGTGCCTGCCAAAGCTGACCACTGGTTCTGCATACAAAATCTCATCATTACATTAACCTGCAGTATATTACAATCTAATCTAAACTAATCTAAACAAAACTAATCATGACTGCGGGGGCAGTAGTAGCATAGCGGTTAAGGAACCTGGCTAGTGTGCAAGTAGCCTGAAAAGTTGTGGGTTCGCATCCCAGCTGCCACTGTTGTGTCCCTCAGTAAGGCACTTAACCCTAAGTTGCTCTAGGGGAGACTGGCCCTGAACAAAAAATGTAAGTCGCTTTGGATAAAAGCGTCTGCTAAATGTAAATGTAAATGACTGCACAGCAGGCATATAGGTGTTAGTTTTTCGCAGTCATCCGTTCCCAGGTCACCAAAACACCGGGCACTGTGAAACTCACTGGACACGTAGATCCACTTAAATTTTAACATCTAGTAGCATTTGACCCTGCCCTTGTAGCCCCAGTAGGCCCACAGCACATCCAAGCTTTTGGTCCACCCCAAATTGTCTGCTTTTTGGAAGGAAATTTTCAGTCAACAGTTTTGGAGTCACCAACACATAAGGTTAATGAAACTTGGTTGGAATGTAGCCCTAATAGGCTAATAGCATGTAAGCTATTTTGGTCTGCCAGTATATCTTCACCCCTTGTGTTTGATTACACAAACCATTATGTAAAAGAAGGAATCCAGGTGTTTTGTCCTGTGTATTTCTCATAGGGGCAAATCTGTAAGATCAAAAGATGTGTCAAGAGTATGAATGGGCATTTTCTCTGGATGGCACATGCAGCGATGTGTGGTCATGTTATGTACCTCTAGGTGGTACTTCTAGTTTGTAATTTGAGTAACTTAATGGCAATTTAATTTTTAATTTTACTGAAGTTTCTTAAAAGGAAATTAAGTTGCTTTTGAAAGAAGTAACTATCAGTGTACTTGAGTATAGATTCTCAGTACTGTGCCCATCACTGCCCATTCCTAACCTCATAAACCATCGTAAAAAAAAAGAATGTCATCCCAGCGCATGCATTCAGGTAGTCTGCCCCCTGATTGCTGAACCAAAAACATGTGACATGACATTCGGTTTGATAAACAACTGCACATAGTCTTCGGAAGCTGAATCATTGGGCTTGGGCCGGAATGAAGGCAATGCATTCTGGACTTGAATTAGTGATGTTTTTGGACAATCTCATCTGAACATCACTGTAGACCATATTGTACTAAAACTTGTGGCTGGCTTTAGAAGTCCAATCTCTGGGCTAAACGAGATGTCGGCCAATGGCCATTGCGCTTGAACGGGGACCAGACTGTCAAAGATATCCGTCGGCTGTTCTTGTCGATATTGTTAGACGCCATGTCAGCCAGCCGGTAAGTGAGCCTGCCATTTCAAATAAGCCCTTTGGCTAAAGGCATCAGAATTAAGGCTCATGCTGTCCAAAGTGTTGCCTAGCAGGTAAGTTGGCTTCAGTGCCTGAAGAAGTCAACTCAGATCAAAATCAGATTTTGATGACAACCATAATGTTTAGTTGCTACAATTTCACAGAACTACACATGTGCATTCACTGTTAAAATACCTGGCATCCATTACACATATCTCTGTTAGAATTCTGTAAGAGCTTAATGGAAACAATTAACAATTTCATGGTATGTCTCTTGAAAATCAAGGTCTATTCTGAGACATGCTGTGTAGGAGAGAATGAAGCCTACTTTCAGCACTGTTTCATGCTTTGGCTGCAAGGGACATCATATTTTATGACCCAAATTAGCCATTAGCTGACATCCTTACCCTCAGTTACTGATTTCATCCCCACACGTCATGTTAAGGTGATTTACTTACGTCTTTTTTCAGAGTTGTAACACATGATGAAGAGTGTGAAGAATATGAATATGAATAGGAATATCATTAGAGGCACAATGGGAATCCAATGGTCTCGTTCTTGACCAAACAACTTTCCTGTCAGGGAAAAAGACAAAATAAGTGCATGTAGAAATCTTTGTCACTTTCATAGTTTCATGAACAACTCTTTCCTCTGCACATTTACAATCAGTATTATTCATACAACTGGCCTCATTGGCTCCATCTCTTACGATTGACATTAAATTGTTTCTTTTTTTGGTGGTTCAGATGTGACACTTTGCATGTGTAGTCGTATCCATCTTCTTCCTTCACAGTCAGGTGTCCATAGACATAGAGGGTTGTGTCATGACTCTGGCAGTAGTCTGGGTCTTCTGTAGTCGGAAAGACTTTCCCTTTGTTGTCCAGCCATTCAATTACAGGTCGAATGGTCCAGTTTGTAGATGTACACACCAGAGTGACTTTACCATTATAATGGCTTTTGGCAGTGACTTCTGGCTCATTTCCTAGCTCTGTCCAACCACAAAATAGATCAAATTAACATCCCATTTGTGGAAACCATTAGCTCAAATACAAACTCTGACACTGTTGGCAACTCTGGCAAGCTGCGCACTACAACTGCCCTGAAGAGCACCTTTACCTTACTTGCACTGTGGTAAGTTCACAAATGCATGTGAATGGATCTGTCTCAGACTAAGATGACATACTAAGTATTTCTCCCTCACATTATGCACGTACCATTAACTTGGACCATAACCTCGGCTTCATCAGTCCCCTCATCAGCTGAGACATAACACTTGTATGTGTTTGTGTCTGAGAGTCTGATTGATGTGAGCTTCAGTGAGATGTTGCCCCTCTGCAGCTCATCTCTGAACAAGCTTGTCCTGTTGCGGTATTCTGGAAGCAGGTCATCGGTTATGTCTGTATGTTCTTTGTAGTGATGCACTAGTTTTCCATTGATAATCCACTGAATGTTCATGCCCTCTGCATTGACATTGTTCTTGAGGTAACAGGGAAGAGTCAGGTTGTCACCAACTACACCAAGGACAGGGTCACGTTGAGCCTCAACTGCTGGAATCACTGCAGAGACAACGAAGTTACTTTACAGGTCAGGATCCAGAGGGCTTACTAGGCATACCCTCCTCCACCACCACCAACACCTCCCAATGAAACATTTCTTTGACAAGTATGGATATGGTGAATGCTGAATCTGAATTAAGTGATTAAGTGTTTCCTGCAGAATATTAGTTAGTCGGGGGGGGGGGGTGTTCGGGATCAGAGACTAGTGACTATTATCATTGGAAAGGTTATGTTGTGCCCTTTCATATGATATATGATAGGAAGTACAAAAAATAAATAGCCTATACATTTTTTGGGAAGCAAATTTTGAAATTATTTTGCGATACAAAATCTTTATCCTTTCTGGGGACGTAGTAAAGGTGGGAGGTGTTTGTTGTCAAGGTGGCTGCCTTAACTATAAAGTGCTGGTGGAAACCCTGTAAATTGAATATAAACGGATATTTCACATTTCAGAGGTGAAAATGAATGAAGAGGGATTCCACACAGCACTTTACATTACATATATATTTCTTTAAAAATGACAGCTCAAATAAATCATAATCTTATGGCTTACACCATATCACAAGTAGCAAAAGACTGAATTCATGTAGCCTACTATATTAATAATCACATGAATCACATAGCAAATAATTGTAATTTCCGGTAAATCTCAATCATGTCTGTCGGGTCCCCAAACCTTATAACGGCACACACACTGCAATCGTTGTCCAGGCAATTCATGTTCTTCTGAACAAAATTTTGCATTTAATCTGGTGTTTTGCATTTTTGTTTGATGTAAGTCTCTGTCAAATATGCTACCAGGGTTTGGGGAGGGGTGGAATCATGATCAATAAACAGTTATGCTGTGAGTTTTGTATTTTTAAAAGGTGGTGGGTCAAGAGATTCTCATAAATTTCCCTATTCACCGTTACAATTTCATTGATAACACAGCGTTGCAATTTTACTTATTGAATCCCCTTGTGCCTGTTGGGTATATCCCTCTACTATGCTTTAAACTATAACCTACTAAACTCACAGCATATCTCATGACAAGGGAGGAAAGAGTAAAGGCTGATTCATACGCGTCCTACTCCATCCATATGCAGGCATGCAAGCCACATGCAGACCCTCTCCAACATGCTCTCTGAAGGCTGACAGATACCTCCCCAGTTTTGTAGCTATCAGTCAAAATGACGCAAATCGCATGGAGAGGGAGCGTGTGATTGGTCATCTCCCTTTGGTAGGTATAGTTAGCAATAGAGTTTTGAAATCAGCACTTCGTCAGCAGTCATTAGTTACTGTGAAAAGTTCACAAGATAACAACAATTGGCTGGTAGAAACCTCATAATTTGCTCATTGATAAATAACATGAACAACTTGGTTATTGAGAAGTACTATGTCTCTATTAGCAACATTAACAAAATGATAGAAATTACTTTTTAATCATTGTATCAGTATGTGGGTAGAAAAGGTCCTCTCCAACCAGTATCTGGTGGAGTATGTTGGTGTTTAAACGATACACAGACACACATTGGAAAGCTGTGAAAGGTAAGCCCCTCTGTGAATACAACTGTGTGTGCATACTGATGGTGTCCCATGAGCAAAAATTAGGCTTGAGGGTCCGATTTCAGGTGTATTCGAAACGTTCATCCCATTCATTCCTTTGCTTGCAACGCTCCATCATCTTGAACTCAGAATGATTTCATGTGAACTAACAACGTGCGGACGTCCCATGCTATAAATAATAACAGCTTTTAAAAATAGATTCTGGAAAAAAACACTCCAGGTGAACTTTTCTAAAACTCTCCCATCTAGATATCATTATAACACTTGCTCTTAACACAGAAAATATGATCACTCTAATAAGTTAAAAAAAGAATAATTCCTACATTCCTGCATATAGCCCCTTTAAAGGAAAAATCCGGCGTAAATTAACTCCTATCCCTGTTGCTCGAACTCAGTGAGTGCTGCCATTAGGAAGAGGAACAAGAAGATTTGATACAACAAAGAAAAGCGAAACGGCAGCTAACGCTAGCTAATTAGGGTAAAAAACTTGGTTCCAGTTTTCTGTGGCCCTTTCAGTTAGTTCTAGCTGCTGTTTTCGTAAATTCAGTTATGTTGTACCAATTGTTTTTTTTTTCACTATTCCTACCAACTCGATAAGTTCAAGCAACAAGGACATACATGGTTTAATTTACACATGCATGCATGCGCTGACACATGCACATTTCTCAGGATGAATTTATTTACCTGCTTTAGCCATTTCAGTGCAGCAAAGGAGTAATATCACATAGAGACACTTCATCTTGTAGGTAGACAATCAACTAAAACAGACAGAAAACACATAAATCAGACATACACACCATTGGACCATTGTAAGAATCTAAGTCTGTCACCATAGGATGGCCCCCAGTGAAGTGAGCAGGCCAATTTTCAGTTTCAGACCCCCAATAAGGATCGGCTTGTTCGTTGTCCCCATTACTGCTTTGTGGTAATTCTAACTGTGTATCCCCTGTTGCCAACATCGCCTCTGCACTATCAGAACTTTCAGTAGGGGTACACATAGTGGATTCCTGTACTGCTGACCTATAGGAAAACAGGACAAGTGGTAGCTGTTTATCCCAATCGCGCTGATCTTCTGAGGTGAGTATGGCTAGCTGGGTGGCCAGTGTCCGATTAAACCTCTCGCCCAGCCCATCACTTTGTGGATGTAGGGGGGTTGTCCTGGTCTTCTTGATCCCCAGGCGGATTTCATGTGGCCTTTTCGGTTTTCCTGTTGGCGCATCATCTGCAGCGTGTCGTCCTTCTTTTATCCATATCTCTGCGAACCTCTATACAGGGAACGAACACACGCCTGGTCCATTAATAGCGATGAAAACAAGACCGTTCAGTGCTGATGCGCTCATCAGTAAGGATATGATTCATAGCACTAAATCCACGTTCACATTCTGCTGTTGACACAGGGGGCGTGGAGACGGCAGAAAACAAGTTGCGGAGATTGTCGTTCACGAACGACGACATTACCGACAATTCGGGTCAGGTTGAAAGTTAGCAGACTACCAACAATGTAGATTATAGCTGTGTAAGAAACTGCCACAAGCTGATTTCAATATTAATTCAATTCAATTTCATTTTTTTGACGCGGTTTTATCCCCCCCCCCGAGGATAAATTTCATTCGGCAGAGGTAAAAACCCTGCATATATCAATGACTACGCTGTTTCCCGAGTCAGATAAGATGACTGACTTCAGGCGTGAGTGATGAAAGCTACATTAAACTGTAAAGTATCCTGAGCAGTGTACAAGCTACTTAAGAAGGGCGACATACCGTGAGGGTTCTCCCATTAATTAGACAGCATATTTCTATCCAGTTTTCCGCAGTTTATACCAGACGATCCAGTGGCTTCCGCGTGTTTATAGTCACTTTACTATCGGTTTCGATTACGTCATGTCCGTTGTGCAATACAGTAACGCCGATCCATGGACAGAGACAGAGGGCATAGCATAATCCAAATACCGACAGGACAGGTTTACTGCCTGTCATTTTTACAACCTAGGCAACAGGTAGTGGAGGTGCCCTAACAAAATAGCAAACCTCAACTACGCTACTAAATAAACAAGCACAACTAACTCTCACACACATCTATTGAGGCCAATCTCACTCATCAACATGAGTGTGAACATGAAAACTGGTTCAATATAGATCTGTTACTTGATTAAAAGACTAAGTAAAAATAATGGAAACAAAGAAAATGATGAATTAACAGTGCATTTACCTTAATAGCCCAAACTGTAATGAACCCCTCCCGCATTGTTAGCATGTAGTTTTATTTCAGTAGAATTTTATTAGCTCCCAGTTTCAGCTTCTCATTTAGGAGAATGTAGTATCTTGTATTAATGTATTTGTCACTGTACATGTGGATTGGAAAGAGGTGTCTGTGTGCTTTTAGAGCAATGGACAGTCTGTATTTGCGTATCCTAGTTCAAATGGTGTGATGTTCTCTTTCTTGAGGATTTAAAAGACAATGGTTTGTGTGGATTGGGCCTAAAAGCAATGAACCACATTACACAAAAAAATCCCAGAGGATGCACTGTGTCGTGAAACCATAGCACCTCTGCCTTGCCTGGGAGTTAAAGGAATGCTGGTGTTTCAAACACCTAACTCCTTGATGACCTGGAATTGTACAATTTAAATTCATGTCCTGTCCATCCTGTCAAATCCATAAAGCATTTAAAGGGAACATTTCTCAAGAGGTGTAAACTGGTAAATTAACTTAAAAACAGCATCATTTTGCCTGGTGTACCTTTAAAGGAATGCTGGTGTTTCAAAACTTTCTTCCTCAAAGCCACTTACACCCTTTAAGAAATCAATGATCCCTTGAGATGCTTTATGGATTTGAGGTCAGGCTATGAACTTAAAGGCTGCTGTGGACAGTGCCATGTCATCGATGAGTAAAGAAGAAAGGATTAATTAAATAAGTATGTATAAAATAAGCAAGTATGTAGGCCTTTAAAATAATCATTAAGGAAGTATGATTTCAAATGCAGGACATTCAACACATGGTAAAGGTACTGAGTATAAGACACACAGGGAGGAATATTTATAGTTGGCAGTAGCTGTGTCTACACTGCATCAGAGCCTATGTTGGTGTTTTAGTTTCTTCGACTTTATTGGAATGAACACAAGGCTACAAAAAGCACAACATGTAAAATCTTTCTTATTAACTCTACCTTACACACACACACACACCACTCATATTATACATAATACACAAGCACAAAAATGTCAGTACACAACACACAAGACAAAGATAAAAATGTATACACCTTTTTAACTGTGAATGTGAAAGCAAATCTTCTCCCCTTTTCGGAATCATCTCTTCTTTTTTTCCATCATTTCCAAACCAAACAATTTTGTCTCTCTAACAAGTGTGATTCTACCACATGACACCCTGGGTGAAAAGATTAATTCATTTAACACAAATATTTACAGTGAATTTGTCAACAAAATACAGCTTGAACCTTCGAAGAGTGTCAGACAATAATGAATCCCAATGCCCCCTCTTAAAGTCCTAATCCCTTAAAGAGACTTTACTGACATGATTTGGCTTCATAATTGGATTACAAAAGTGGGATTTACCCACTGTATACATGCCTATTTCCTGGACATGGGGGGAGGTAACTAACCTGGCCTCTTGTAGGTTGGAGCAGGCATTGATGCTGCGTGTAATGCCATCACTCGAGCACTTCATAAACAGGTCCACCTTTTCCAGACCATGCAAGCCAGAAAGAGACCTCAAGAAAGCATCGATATGACTATCCACATGTGCACTGCTGTGAAATTCCATGCAAAAAAGACACGATAAAGCAGTTTTCCTTACAAAACCCATGGACAACATCAAAGAAATACACCCATTTGTTGACAGTTCTGAATCCATCACTACTTTAAAATCCTAAAAGAAATTTTACAATGCACCTAGCATGCTAAATAAAATGCAATATATATTAAATCAAGAGAACATCATTCATGTATGATTCATACATACCTCCCTGACATACTTCTAAGAGAGTAAAACATAGTGAAGAACTGTTGGGTTTAAAGGGTCTGACTGTGATTGGAGAGTGATTCCAGACAGAGCTGCAGCTGCACACGCATCTCCCATCCATAACAGACAACCTGAAATGAACAAACCCACTGCAGGGGGCACAGAAAGCAACAGAACTGCACACTTAGTACGGTAAAACCAAAATCAAAATTGTCTTTGCAGCCCATTTTTGCAGCCCATGACTAATGACCCAGAAACCAATCAGAGCACTTATTCAGCATAGGGCATTCGACATCAATGCCATCCTTAAAAAGGCTCAGCAGAGAATGTACTTTCTACGGCAAGGGCGGAAGCATGGCCTACCGCAGGAGCTGTTGGCCACCTTCTACACTACTGCCGCTGATTTCATCCTCTGCTCATCTATCACAGTTTTTGGCACAAAACAGGACAAACCTAGATTACAACACACATTCACTGGTGCCCCCCTGCCCTCCCTCTAGGTCTTGTACACTGGAAGGACCAGGAAATGGGCACAGAACAGCACACACTCTCTTTAACCTCCTCCCCTCTGGCAGGTGCTACAAATCCCTGCACACAAAAACCAGACACAAGAACAGCTTCTTTCCGACTGCCATCACTCTCCTGAACTGTAGATAAGTTGGGCAACCCCTACTTTGGCCATTCACCCACTTCTCCTACACATTGTGTACTTTATCATTCCAATATGCATCTTGCACAGTACATTTGCACTATGACCTTTTGCACTTTACATCCCACTCCATGTGTACTCAGTCTTGAATATTATGTCTTATTTGTGTATTTGTACTATATTCAATTCGGTTTTATTTATACTTTTTACAATAGTATTGTCTGTAAGAATTTTATATAATTTTATATGATTTCTTGTTACTCCTTTCTGACTGTCAAATCAATAATCCTCATCTGTGTACTGCTCCAAGTTATCTATTTAGCTGTCTGTACAAAATGTTCAGTCAACAACTTGTGTAGCATGGTGGGGACCTTAGAGGTCACCTTGACTAGTGAGTGTGTCCCTGAGTTATGTACTTATATGGAGTTCTGTCCTGATTTAGAAACTGTTCAAGTTATTTTCCACTGTTTAGGATAGTTTTATGATTAGCCCATTTTCTTTTACCGGGTGAGAAGGATCCAGACGAGCTATGCTACAACGTCTTGGCTATCCTGTCTCAACCTCGCAGGCAGACAGAAGAGTAACTTAGTCTGACAGTCTTTAGACTTCACTCTGTTACTTCAGCTTTTTATTTCGGTTATTTCATCTATTATTCCATCCATTCAACAATTGTAATCCAATTTGTAATAAACCATTGATCCTGATCCAATGCACGGTGCTTTACAGAAGCAGCACCCAAGAGCAACAGGTGCAAGGAAAAACTCCCTTATGTTTAGTTAGTCTAGGAAGAACCCTTGGGCAGATCCACGACTCATGGGGCTAACCCAACTACCAGGGGTCATGCAGGAAAATTACAATCAGTAGTAACCATGACGGACTACAAGTTGTCTATGGTTTTAGCTAAGGTTCATAATAATAGTTCCAGAGTATTATCCCACTTTACATTACATGGTAGTCAGTCCATAGGTGGTTATAAGGAATTATGGCTGTACAATGTAACAGCGGCATAATGTAGTATATAATGTTAATATGTGCCTATTGTACAGTATGTCAATATTACTTTTTGTCTACTGAATGTATAGTATATTACTATGTCTATATGTTGCATGTATGAGAGGTAACATCTACCATGTATGTAAGTATACTGTACTTGGCCGATAACACTGATTCAGAATCCCATTCACAAACAGTGAAATCAGCCACTCTGCTGTCCAAGGACATGGCATTGCCCTTTAAAACGGATTAAACAACTACAATCTAAACAGGCATTCAACCACTTATTATGAATTGGATGTTGGATTTAAGTAAAGTGTTAAATATTTAACAGTACTATAGTAATATCAAAATATTTAGCTTACAATATTTTTTGGTGATTACTACAGAAGGAGAGAATCCATGCAGCCAGGCTCATGGGGATAGAACTCAGCTTCAGCTTCACCTTTTCCACTTTCGGTATGTTGAGGAAAGCTTTCACACACTCAGCCAGTTCCTCTGTGTTTCTGCATTTGGAACAACATAAACAACAGTTCCTCTGTGTTTCTGCATTTGGAACAACATAAACAACAGACATGATGCATGGATCTGAACTAACTTCTGGGAATCCTCCCCAATTCTTTAATAACACTAATTACATTTATAAAATTTAAAGCTAATTGCATTTTTTGTGTGTATAAGAACAACACACCATGGAACATCATGGAAGGTGTTGTCTGTGACTTTAAAAAAAAAAAAAAACAATTTGTCAGTCAAAGTGCTGTGTGAGTTTTTAATGATGACATGCAAAAGTAAGATGCAACACTGTCATTGTTCTTACTTTTCAGGTACATCTCTTAGTCTGAGAATCTTCTTGATGAGGTCCAAAGATTTATCATCACTGGACACTGCTGAGGTCGGCAGGATGAGAGAGACCGTTGACTTATTTGAGCTCAAGTCTTGTGTTTTAAGGCTGAAACCAAGATGCATGTCAGTATCTGTGTATCTGTGCTGTATGCAATATAGAACAGCTTACTTGAAACAACTTAAAACTGAGAGAAACTCCATGAAGAATCTCACCAGAAGGTCCCTTCAGTAACTCTCCTCAAGGCCAGAGAAGAGAATAAACTCATTTCATGGCAGTTTTTCTCATCATCTATGAAGGCCCTAAAGCAGGGAGAGGAAGCCAATAAGTTGAACTAATAGGGCTATTGCTGCCAGTTGCTTTGTGAAACAATACAAAAACACAAGCTTATTTAGGGACTATGTGTTTCTGTCCTGTTTTGTCTTTATCTCATAGAAATCAATAAGATCTTGCTGAAATCAACTACAACAACTTTAAGCTTAAGATATAATATCTAATTTACCAGGAAACGCTTAATTTTGCTATTCAACCTCACAGGCCAAGATAGACGCTACCTGACCCAAAAGATAGCCCAAAGGTTGCTACAGTTTAAAGTATATAAAACATAAAACAATATAAAATATGTAAAATATAATTTGGCCTTTTGTCTTTATTGTCCAAAAGACCAGGTACTATGCAACTAAGAGTATGCTTCCAGAATTTAAGCCACAGTTTTGATAAAACTCAACTTAAAATACAAGGCACAAAAAATAAGTTTAATCATTTCAGCGCATAGGCAGTTTATAGATTAAGCTAAATAAAAAGCACAGACTATGTGAAGGCCCAGGTTCTTTTTCAAAAGAATTGCTGCCATTATACAGTAGGCTACAACAAACGAGAGGGAGCAGTTTATTAAGTGGAGATGACGCTAAGATTAGGTCTATATCTGAGGCAGAAGAGAGTGAATGACTAGCTTGTCAGCAGTCTACTAGCCTATTTGGTATTTTTATGCTTTGGTGTGCTATTTTGCATAAATGCATTAGGCCTAAATCATAGGCTAAGCACTGCATGATCTGCATGACCGTAGCTCCAGCCAAAAATGCAAAAAGCTCTCTGCTTCGCAGAGTGTTAAAAAAAACAATAGGTTAACTTTTAAGCTAAGCTCTGACCATGATCAGCTTACTTAAGGTCCAGTAGGTTTGGACAGGTATGTATGCAGCAGAGGGCTTTTGAGGCCCAGTCCTCTGTCAGGTAGTTCACCTCAATCTCCAACTTTTTCAGATCAGTCAGGGAGTGAAGGTTTTGTTCCAACAAACTGTTGTCCTTCCTATGATGAGTTGGTAATAGGATACAGATACAATTTAAAGAAATTTCCACACAGCAGCAGGCAAGGTAAATGGCTATTAACTCATTAACTACCAAGTACAGCAATGCACACAATCAAAGCACTATTCTATATAATCTGGCTTTGAATAATGGCACAGGTTTGAGAACCAGAACCGTACCTTAACTTTTTGACCTTCTGTAAGAACTCGGTCCAGTCGGCTACAGACTTACGGGAGGCTTCAGATGCATGCAATGTGAGAGAGATGAAGAGCACTTCTGGAACCACGTTTTGTCTACCATCATGCTCAGTGTTATAGTATCCAAAAGTTAGACTAAAACAAACACAAATTACAGTTAACTTCTTTGGATGCCTTTGGATACAAATTATGGTGAGTTACATTAACTCACCAAGTCCAAGTCATTTCAAACAAGGGCCAATTATAAAACCATTAAATTTGTTGAATTGATCACAATGGATTTTTTCTTCTCTAGATTAAAGGTAGGGTAGGAGATGTTTTCCTGGAGCACTTTTTACTCTATATCTTAAAATCCCCTTCACGCCCTGATTGCAATCAATTAATTAAATGAAAAAATAAATAAATGTTAGTCATCTGTGGAATGGACCGTACTGAATAAACACCATCCAATAATTTTAAGCAAAATGACTGAATGTTGATATGTATCAAATTCAACTGCCATTTGTCCCTCCTCCCCCTGCCCTTATTCCTGTACTCTGATGGTGTGGCTTCGGAGGGGAAGTCTGATCTTAAAGGACAAGCTTGTTTCCTTTTTATAAACTCAAAGCTGATCTTTTGAATTGAGTATTTTAAAAATGTAGCTTGCTCAGGATCTCCTACCCTACCTTAAAAAAAAAAAAAAAAAAAAAAACATCAATGCAATGGTTAGTTAGTCTGATTCAACCAGCTAAACAAGTAAGAACTTCTAATAATAAATAAATAGAATAACATTTAAATAGAAATAAAATTAAATACATTTTGGGGTGAATTATGTATTCATGACCCATATGGCTTGGAGGAAGAAGCTCCTTCAGTAGTGATCCACTGGCTCCGTCAAATTGTCTAGTAATCGCAAATCCTCCGGTGCTTTGGATGTGAGGCATGGCATTTCAAATTTCAGTTAGCTGCTCCTAGCTGGTCCTGATTGGTTGATTTCTACTGCACAAGCACAACGCTCTACTTTCACTGGTTAAAGGTGTAGCGTTTGATGGATTCATTTGCATAAAGTTGAGCTCTGAGGCGATGAGCTGCTCCAAGCCATCGCTCCACCTTCCTGAGGGGTTCTGTGTGACGATTGGTCGCACTCTATTGAATATGAACTGAAATCGTGATGCATGTTATACTTGACGTGGCCAGTGGATCTCCACCATAAGTCTTACAGGCCTGGTCTTAAAAGAACGGAAACTCTTTACATGGAGCAGCCTTTAAAAGACATTGTGCATGAAAGGCTTACATGAACAGGAATTCATCTCTTTCTGCAGACAAAGATGAGCAGAAACTGTCAGTGCCAGCTGTTTCCATTTCAAGGCTTTAGAAGAAATAAAAGGATCTATTAATGTCTGTGTCAATCGTTTAGCTGAGCAATTGAGTTGATTATTAATTACATGATTAAATGTGATTCTAATACAAAATGTGTTGTTTTGTGGGGCAGCCGTGCCATGGCCAACTAGTTTAGGGCTTTGAACTTTTAACTGGGGGGGGGGGATTCCATCAAGCCAGCTAACCTGACTAATTTCGATCTAGTTTTAGAGAGAGTTCAGTTCCATTACTCTTGCTAACAGGAATCTCAGCTAAATTACTGAGTGTGTCAGAGAATGCAGTCAATCAGAAATACAAGTCCCAAAAACGGGCTTTGTCCACCTGCTCTTGCAATCTTTGAGAGCAAATGAAGATTGAGAGGCATATCAGTGAGACCAAGCATTCAAAATCAAACATTTAGTAAACTAATATGTCTATTTTGAAGAATTTATTAGGAATATATTTGGCTACGAAAAAAAAAAATACATGCAATCTTATAGGTTTAGGTATAAGCTGAATACCAATAACGCCAATGATTGCGCCAATAACGTGGTGGCACAATATGTAGCTCATCTAATTGAATGATAGATTTGCACCCGCAACTGAAAGCAATCAATTTTACAATGTGCATGTAAATACAATGTAATTGACAATTTGATCCAATAAGCAAGACGAAAAAATTAAATAGTAAAAGATCAAATTATGATTCAGAATATTTTTTCTTGTTTTCTTGATACTCAGTTATTTCACTCAAAATCCTGCAGATGGCATGTGTAAATCGAAGTTTCTTTCTTCTGCAATTTTCAGTTTCAGTTCTTAATTTTACGACAATAAATCAGGTATTCCTAAATTACCTAATTAGGTCTAGTGTTGAGCTTGTGCACGAGCAGATATTGTCTTGTTTAAGTGAACGGGAAGCAGATGCTGCTAACTCGGAGTAGTGGAATGGCTTCCTCCACATGTTAAAGTTGACCCTACTTCAAAATAGGCTTGATCACCACTATGATTAGCGACTTTGATGGAATACCCCCCAGTACATCCATGGTTGAAGTGTCTTTAAGTAAGGCATCTAACCCATCACTGGTCCCCAGGCATTGCTGTAGCAGGTTCCTGGTTCGTGTGTGCTTCACCTCACTGTGTGTTCACTGTGTGCTGTGTATATTTCACTAATTCACAATTGAGATAAATGCAGAGACCAAATTTCCCTCACAGAATCAAAATAACATATATACTTATACTATATGATATAAGCACAATAAAGTACTTATATATTGCATAATCATACATATTTTAGGGGAGAGTCTGTCTAGTTGATTCACAAAATCATCTGATTATTAAATTTACCATTTGCCTATAAAATATTACCTTAAAGAAAGATTGCTTGTTTTGTTGTATATATTCAACAACTTGGACACGGTTCCTGCTGGGATGCTCTTCACTGATGAGAACTGAAAATTCATAGTCTGTTCATTCTGCACAGATGAGCTGTTAAAGATTAACATAAATGTTTTTTTTCAATACCACCCACCAAATAAATGTTGACAGCAGGTAATCATATCAGTACACAGTCTCTGTCAGTGTGATTAAAACAATGTAGATTTTACCTCAACAGTCCTTTTCCTGGAGATGTTAAAAACTCCTCAATGTCAGTGTTTTCCAAACCCTCAGCAGTCAGCCTTAAAAACATATTTACTGGTAAATGACTGAAAATCTAGTGTTTTAATTCATCAATCCTGATAAATTTGCATTGGGTCCATTGTGAAGATATTTAATTGTTTTCTTTTTCACGTTTTTCATCATCTGATTTATCCCTCGCCTAATGTGTGTAAACATCTAGTAGTTTAAAGGCATACTTCAAGAATGACATCTGACACTGCATTAAAATGTATGTCTCTGGAAAAAAATTCCATTCCAATCTCATTACATATTAGATTTATACATACAAGGTAAAATTGTGGATATCACAGAAATTACACACAGTTTAAAGAACAAGCTTGTTTTTTTACACTTAAAGCCTTGCTATTATGAAACACAATGGTTAAGATTGAACTAATACCTCTGTTCTGAGATTTCTGGTTGTTGCTGAAGAGAAACTATAGAATTTGCTGAACGTACCAGAGTTCATTGCATTGTAGATTAGCCCACACTGGCTCTAGTAGCTTTAGCTTCTCAGCTGTGAGGTTGCAGTGTCTGAGATCCAGATGTTTAATAGAGGGATGTGCTTGCAGGCAGTACTGTATCACCAGACAGTCTGAATGTGTCAGTGGAATGTACAAAAAGGAAATGCCCTCCAGAAGCTGCACAACTTCCTTGACAAACTCTTCCTCATGGAGCTCATGGAGACAGTGGAAGAGGAAAAGAACAGATTTGTTTGAGGAAAATGTGTCCTTTCCTGCCAGAATCCACTCTTTCAGCTGAGTCCGAAGAGAGATTGATTCTTGATTGAATAATGTACTGGAACCAGGGAGTTTAAGTGTGTTCTGCAAGGAACTTCTTACTGCCTTATTGGACAAACCAAACAGGAACTTAAGAACAGGCTGAAGATGATGCTTGGAATGTAAAAAGTCATTTTGTGCTGATATCAGGAGCTCTTCTACTTCCTCCCTCTGGGATTCTTCATTCTCCAGGATGGCATAGTGGAGAGCAGCAAAGAACTCTACAAAACTCTGATGTGTGAAGCGGTACATCTTCTTCTGCTGGTTATTGTTGATGTACATTAAAATACCAGTACCCTGAAACTGAGCATTACTCCACTCAAACTGGTTTATCCCTTCCTGCATCACTCTCTTGGCCTTGGCACTTAGCTGACTGAGGATCTGTTTATTGTCACCCTGCCGGCGTGGCAGGATAATGGTAAAGTAACTTAAAAATATGGTGGTGATTGTTCCCACTTCAACCTCCTTTTGTGTATCATGACTAAGATGTTGGCAGATGAGCCAGCATAAAACGGGGTTAAGGCAGGAGGTGAACAGCATAGCATTTGTTTTAACTACCTGGAATGCATTTACGTTTTTCTTAGAGAACTTTTTGAAATAGTTCTCCACTCCCTCCTCTGTGAAGCCCAGGATCTCAGCAAATCTCTTTGGGCGTTCTTTGAACAGATTATTTAGTCTGTCTGAGGCAGAGGGTGTGGTGGTGACCAGCAGTGAGGACTCTGGTAAGATACGTCCACTCAACAAGCCACTGAGTATGGATTTAGTCTGGGCTTTGGTGAATGGACCTGCAGGAGATGATTTGATGTCTTCATCAGAGAAACAAGATTCACTGAAACTATCAATAAGGAACAAAATTCTGTGGGGGGATGCTTGCAAAGTCTTCTTAATCAGATATCTGTAAGTGGCATCATTGTTTACCAGGTCCAATAAACTGTGTGCCTGGGATGAAAGAGCCAGCTCGTCACACTTCAAAAGAAAAACCAGATCAAACTGGTCTGAGTAGAGCCTTCCTGATGCCCACTCTTGCATAATCCACTTCAGAGTACAGGACTTGCCCAGTCCAGATTCACCCTGAAGAATGACAAACCGGTGGTCATCATGACTCAGGAGCTGCCCCACGCTTATGCTCTGATAGTCCTTTTTGCGGTGGATGTGTGTTTCCTCACTAATGTGTATTTCTCTGTGTCCACGAATAATCATAGGTTTAGTGAAGAGGTCAAGTTCCACCTTCCAGACACTTGCAAGCATTTTAATATTATCTTTGTAGTGGATTAAACCTGGAAGAACAAAATGATGGTTTAAATATTTTGAAACAAATATTATCTAATTAATAAAAGTAAATAACTTAATTGTTTTAAATCTACACTACATTATTTTAAAAACACATTGCTTACACAATACCCACATTTAATGTGCATTACTTTATTTGAAATATGCTTTGCTTTATTACCTATTTAAACCTGGAACTGATGGAGTGCTAAGCTAAAACATGATATTTGATTCGTGGTGTTCAACCTCAGCTTCACCAGTGGGCATTTTGTCCTGTGACAAATGTCAGATGTCATCCTCAATTCCAATACCCGGATGCACCAAATGCTTTCACATCATCTTTCACATCGAACCTACCTATTGATACGTTTGCATTCAGGTGAGCAGATACTCTCTGCTTCAACCAGTCGCTACTGCTTACTTCACCAGAATGCACCGCTTGAGTTAAATATTATTGCTTTCAGCCATCACAGAGTCGATGGAAACCTAAGCCCTCAGATGGATCCTTGACACAGTGGTGTAGCTAAATGAGAAACTGAGCAGAAGCACTAGGTAGCGCTAGTCTGACTACGTCAAAAAAACAAACAAAAAAACCCCACCTGTCAGGTCTGCATCGGACCTGGTCACGGCCACGCCCCCTCACTCTGACTCACTGCTCGTCTCCCTGTTTGTAATCACTTAAGTTATAATTGCTTTCACCTGGTCTTGAGTTCTAATTATTGTCACCTGGTCTCCACCTTATTTAAGTCTCCCCTTCACTTCACCCTTTGTCTGGTCTCGTCAATGTTACCTTGGATTTCCTGCGTGTCTGTTGTGCTTTCTCCATCCCTTGCGATCTCCCGTGTCGTTCACTCCGCGAGCCTAGACTCCCTAGTCGGTATAGTTATTCTCTGTGTCTCTCTGTTACCTAAGTCTGTGCTTTTGTGTTAGCTTCCTTGATCTCCTGGGTGTTAGTTTACTTGTAACTTCTGAGCGTCGATATATATTCTCAGACTGCTTGCTTATCGTTGGTGTTCCGCGTATTCCCGTAGCCATCGTTTCGTAAGTTTAGATTCTCTATTTGGTTTGTTTTGTACTCCCTCCTGATCTTCCTTGTTTGTTTCGAGTATTTTCTGGTTTTTGATTAATCTTAATAGTTGGTAATTTTCAGTTCCCTCCACTTGAGAAGTGGATGTGGCTTTTGTTTGTTATTTGATTTGTTCCAATAAATATCTCTTGTTCATTTATCCCTGCCTCCATCCATCTGTGTCTGACACCACCTATCTCAAGGTGATTTACTTACGTCTTTTCTTAGATCTGTATCCCATGAATGTGATGAATATGATTATAACTAGAAATGCAATAGCAAGGAAAACCCACCGGTGCCGTGGCTGACCAAACAAGTTTCCTGTTAGGGAAATGACAAAAGAAAGAAAATAGTGTTCATATATTATACAGTAACCAGTGCTAGTCAACTTATGAAATTCAATTAAATTCAAACAATTCTTTGCTCTGCATATATGACCCACTGCATAACTGGCCACATCAGCTTTGTCACTTACTGCTGACATGACATGCTCTCTCTTTTTGGTGGTTAAGGTATGATACTTTGCAGGTGTAGTCATATCCTTGATTTTCCTTGACAGTCAGGTGTCCTTGGACAGACAGGGTTGTGTCATGACTATAGCAGTAGTCTGGGTCTTCTGTAGTCGGAAGGACTTTCCCTTTGTTGTCCAGCCATTCAACTGCAGGTCGAATGGTCCAGTTTGTAGACATACACTTGAGAGTAACGCTACCATCATCATTACTCTTGACAGTGACTTCTGGTTTCTTTCCAAGCTCTGTCCAACCACAAAATTGATACAATTACAAAAGGTGAAAGATTCAAAATGAAAACACAAAGAAGAATGCATGACCTTATCACCTCAAGACTACAGGTTTACATCACCTGTTCAAAAGTTATCAGGAAAGGTGTTTAAACCGCTCTCTCCCATTTACCGTTCCATGCTACAATATCTGTCATGTTTATAAAAAAGAGCTAAACAAATCACATGAGTCACAATGTTTCTGATTCTAGTGGAATAAACAAAAACCTAATCTTTGGCACAAGTGCATGCGTGCACAGTCTACCATTTGTTGATAAGTGAGTGACTCCTTGACACAGATGCCCAGGAACAGTAGCCCATTGTCCTCTCCTCTGGTTCTCACCCCCAACCATGCCAGTCTTTCCTACTGCCCTTAAACTAACACACATAGCTAAGCACAGAAACTTGAAAGCTACAAGTTACAACAGCGGTACAAACCACCACTTGTTATAAGTAGGAAATGCACAGTTTAAGATGTATCTAATAAGATTTTTTATGAAGTTCTTAACTCTTTCTACAGATGTTCAACTCTAGATTAGTTGATCTCTGTTGGTTGACTAGATTATCACTTTCATCAGTGGCAGTGACCTGCAGCATTGCAAGGGTTCAGCAAAAAAACGTTTAAAAAAGACGATCACACTGTACTGAGGTGTTCCCCTGCCCTGACTATAGACTGAAGTATAATGTGATGTGTAACCGACCATAACTTTATAAGCTTTTAACATAAGGTTCAGGATATCTTATGTGATCAAGATCAAACTACTCTCTAACGTGCTAAAATTTGTGCAAAGAAAACCAGCTAAAAATCTGTGCAGGTTGATGATAAAATAGCATATAGGCCTACTGTAATATACTGTTATGTACAACACATAATATATTTTTAGCCTAAATTCATCTCCAGTAGTTGTCTCCAGTAGCATTTTTACCACACTCAATGCTGAGCTAGAATGCGATTAGTCAAGGCAGACTAACAGTCGAGGGCTTATTAAATCTTTTTAAACTTCAACACCTCCAGCAAGCAATCGTTTCTCACTACTGAATGTCCAGACCCTCTGTACGAAACACAGTGTACGTACAAGGGGCTGGTTTTATTACCAAGCTAGGCATTTCCCAGATAACAAAAGATTTTAAAAGAGTGAGAAACACTGCCCTCCCTTTTCCCTGCCAAACAAAATCCTTGGCAAATCATAGGCCCGAACACCAACACTGGCCATGAAATAGCAAGAGAGCAAGATTCTCACAACGGTGGTGGTAGTGTAGTGGTAAGGAACCTGGCTAACCTGCTAGTGGCCAGGAAATTGTGGGTTTAAATCCTGGCTGCCACCAATGTGTCAGTGACCTGCAGCACTGCAAGGGTTCAGCAAAAAAGTTTTAAAAAGACAGACTCCACTTAAACCTAAGTTGCTCTAGGGGAGACTGGCCCTGAAGTGACTGATAACAAGTCACTTTGGTCTGCTAAATACATTAATGCAAATGTGTAAGTACAGTATATTTTCTAAGGAGCACCTTTATCTTACTTTCACAGTGGTAAGTTTAGAATACCAATACCAATGCATACATATATGAAAGGATCTGAGTGCTTCTCCCTGACACACCATGTACCTACCATTAATTTGGACTTTAAAAGAAGCATCAAAAGTCCCCTGAAGAGTTACGACATAACACGTGTATGTGTTTGTGTCTGACAGTGTTACTGACGAGAGCTTCAGTGAGATGTTGCCCCTCTGCAGCTCATCCTGGAACAGACTCGTCCTGCCCTGGTACACTAAAAGCTGGCCAGCTGTTTGGTCTTTATGGTCTTTGTAGTGATGCACGAGCTTTTCATCAACAATCCACTGAATATCCAATTCCTCTGCATTGTCATTGTTCTTAATGTAGCAGGGCAGAGTCAGGTTGTCACCAACAACACCAAGGACAAGGTCACGTGGAGCTACAACCACTGAAATCACAGAGAAAAACAACCAAATTCATGAGCTTCAACAAAGTTAGAGGGCTTTTCACTCATTACAAGAGTAACATAAACCCCTTCAGAAATGAATGGGGTATAGCCTGCTAATGTCTTTAGCACCTATGAAACACAGCTATGTTTTGTTGCCAGGCTAGCCTGCTATTTCTGAACACATTTTCATTGTTTTTGAACCGAATGAAAGTGCATAAAGCCTTCTAATGACAAAACTCTAGTTTGAAACATACCAATGTTCTCCTTTAAGTCTTGATTTGAAAGGTGATACTTCATATCCTCCTCCATAACTAGCCTACCTCTCAAAAAACATTGTTTCTAAAAGGTGGATATGCAAAAATGGAATCAGAATTTACTACCACTGTAAATTGTGGGGTGTAGCCTATGTATTTCAGAGCCCTGAACAGAGGTAGGCTTACCCTGAATGTCATTGCATTTTTACACATTGACACTGAAGGTGTGTAAAGGTGAAGTAGGATTCTAGACTAAACACTACATCATATTTTTGAAAGTATGGTGACAAGCCTACAAAAAGCATAGTCTATTGAGTCCATGTGGCCTCCTATATTATACCAATGATCACAGGAATCATGTAATAAACTAAGCTTAGCCCACTGTAATTTTCTGTAAATCTCAATCATGTCTTAAGAGGTTTGCAGAGGACATTCAGTAGCCTAAGCATGCACGCACAGACACAAACTTTAGGCTACTTTCTGTCTCTCTGTCTGTCTCTCTCTGTCACAAATAGCTTACTTAATTCACCAAGTCATTTGCATTACCAAAACTCAAACACAGACATAAACACGTTCAAGATAAATTTATACCTGCTTTGGTCACTTTGGTGCAGCACAGGAGTAGGCCTAATATCACACAGAAACGCTTCATCTTCAACTTCTTGTACAGGCAATGGTTACTCAACTTCTTGAACAGGGTTAGGGTTAATATCTGCAAAGTACCATAAACATAAACATGAGCATCCATATGACCCACTAAACAGAGAAAACCCGCTTAGATTAGGACATATGGAAAAAGGGGCAATTTTGAGAAAAAGTATATAAACAGTCTACTTTACATAATTTATGAGTGCTGATTCTTAATATTTTGTTTACCGAGATGAATTTTGAGTTTTAAGCCTCTAATTAATTAATTACACAGGACACACATTAAGCCTACAGGTGAATAGGGTAGAAAAAACGTATTTGATGTCTCAATGAAACTTCTCTGGCTGACTTACTTTGAGACAATCATTTCTTAGGATTACAAGTTATGTGAAATGTTAAGTTTAAATATAGAAATATAGGTTTCTTGTTATATTTCCTGATAACACAGAGTGTAATGTATTTGCAGCGAGGATTCCAAGCTAGAAATCTCTATTTCAGCACACAAATGAAGTAGACTTACCGGACTAACATATGTATATTCTGAAGATTTTTACTGAGTGGTTTGTTCAAATAGCATTAATAGCCTGAATTATACAACATTTTATTCATAAAAACATGGAAGACATTTTTTAGGCCGTTCACAGAATTTCCAGGTATATGGAGTGCGAGAGATAACAGACATCCCGGCAAATATATAACTCTAATTTAGTAAAAATATGTAGCAGGAATTTTTAACCTGACTTTATCAAATGTTCAGTTTTCTACCCTTGAAATGTGTTTTCCCCGAGTTTGGCCAGACCAAAGAGACTCAGAGGCTGAGAGTCGGTTCTAAAAGGTCCTGCAACATAACTGATCATATACCAGTATGCCACAAGCTACATGACGTTGCGCAATGAATCACCCTTAATTGAGGAGGAGGTACTCATTTACTATGATGATATGAGAGGTCAACGATGATGACTGTTTAAGTCCTCCACTAGCACTTCGATTTAAATAATACATACACCGTTTTTTTTTATTGTTTCCTCATTGCATGCGTCATTGTATGAAAAGACAAACTGCAGTATAGATCCAACAATGCCATGATGCACTGACAGGTTGCTCTTCTGTGTATAGCACTTCTATCTCAAGGTTTAATTTGCCAAGTTCATCGCCATCCTCTATTTAAGAACAACAATACTGACTGTGCGCTTAACTAATAGCCAATAACACTGACTATAACATAACGACAGTACAATTCTCTTCTCACGGGCCTTCGCCCCTGGGAAATACGTCGCTGTAATTTTGAATGGTTTTGACTCTCAATTGATGGTGTCTGTTTAAATTCGACAATACGGGATTGACTGCGCTACAGTAATTCCTAATCAGAATATTTGAACCGGCTGCTCGGGTTTAGTCGTCATGGGTTCAGACAACCTCCAGTTCAGACATTAGGCCTGTTTGTTAAACCTCCTTTCTGAAACATCTCCCGGATTTGCTGCACAGTCAGTCGATAAACAAAACGGACTGTGTAGTTTCCTAATCGTTATTCAGTAGCCTAGTTAGTAGGCTATTTCCACTGAGGATCTCAGTGGGTGGCGGTGATGCATTAGAGTAACCTATCTAAAATGCTCCCATTTGTTTTGTAGAGGCAGTCGAGGCTACAAAGCAACAATGAAAACAGAATGCTTCGTGTAAACACTGTCTATTATAAAGGCGACATACTGTGAAGGCGTTATTTCCATATGTTTTGGCTCATTCAGATGAACCAGTCGTTTCAGTCTGCTAACATTCTACTTCTGGTTTAACGGCGGTGGTATGATGCCGGTTTTTGAATGGAGATTTTGAATGTGTGGGCTGCGTGCCGAAACACCTTTGGTTTCGGCCGCAGGCTGGCGAATCGATAGCCTATGTGAATTGCGGTTAAACTCAGAGGGTTTTTTTTCGGATAGCAAATGTCTACCACAACTTCACCCACTCTCTTATCAATTCCTTAATACCCCTGAGAAATACGTCGCTGTCATTTTCAATGGTTTTGACTCTCAACTGATGGTGTCTGTTTAAATTCGACAACTCTAAATTAGCAAACACGGGATTGACTGCGCTACAGTCATTCCTAATTCCTCCCTCCTGTCGTTGTTGGAGTTACTTCGTCCTCATAGTCTGGTATGCTCATAGCTGCGCTCAGGAGCGAAATTCTGCGGTTTTGTGTGGATGTGAATATATTTAAAACAGTCGTGTGTGGACCCAAAAGTTTTTAGAAAACGGAGGACAAATGTGCGTTTGTAAAAATACCCGCCTGCGTGTGTACATGGCCTGAGGATCTCAGTGGGTGGCGGTGACGCATTAGAGTAACCTATCTAAAATGCTCCCATTTGTTTTGTAGAGGCAGTCGAGCTACAAAGCAACATTGAAAACTGAATGCTCCGTGTAAACACTGTTATAAAGGCGACATACCGTGAAGGTTAGGCTGCATTATTTCCATATGTTTTGGCTAATTCAGATGATCCCGTCGTTTCAGTCTCCTAGCATTCTACTTCTGGTTTAACGGCGGTGGTATGATGATTTTTTAATGTGAGATTTTCAATGTGTGGACTGCGTGCCGAAATACTTTCGGTTTCGACCGCAGACCGCAGGACGGCGAATCGATAGTCTGTAATATGAATTGCGGTTAAACTCAGAGGGTTTTTTGACTTCCGTCGCTTTGGTCGCTTCTGATGTGAACGTACAGTAACAGTGATTCTTTTGGCATGATCTCTGAAACTATTAACACAATAGCAAATGTCTACCACAACTTCGCCCCACTCTCTTATCAATTCCTTAATGTGGAGAAGCTTCACAGGTTTTCTGTTGCTTAGCCTATCAACACGGGCTCTGACACAGGGGACATGTAGCCTAAACAGTGAGTGCCTCGTGCTTAAGCATTGTTGACATTTTTGAATGTTTCACCCTGGTGAAGGTCGTTTGACCGAAAGCTTGGAAGTAGACTTTTGCATGATCTAGGCTAGGTGTGCAGAGATTTTTTCTAAACATTGAATATTTTTTTAAAAAAAGGTTATGCTACACATAGCGGTTCCAAATCTGATTGATTCTCTCAACAAGGGAGGCAAAGGGAAAATCATACTTTGGTGGTGACCATAATAATTTGAAAGTATTTCCCATGTTTGTAGTAAAGGTTTTGTGTGAAAGAAACAGGCTGGCCCATATGCCTGCCCCAACTGTGGTACAAGGCCATATAATAGGCTACCTTCTTGCCCAGCTGGTGGAATAATTAAAGAATACATGTTAATTGACATTAATTTACAGCGGTGTAACAAATAGCAAGCAGGTGTCCAGGAAAACATAGCACTGTGGCCAGGACATGAGCGTATTTTAGGTAGAAGCTATGAACACTGGAAGCCATTGTGATGTGAAGGTGGAACTAGGCCTATATTTCTTTCATACTGATTGTGAGTTTTAAAACATTAACTTAACATTAATACATCAAAGTAGTCTATTTAAAAGTTTTGATTTACAAGAAAGATGGGTTTTCGAGGATGTGGTAAGTGTTTAATGTACCAGACAGTTTAAGATGAATTCCTTGTTGATTCTGCCCCTTGGAAGTCATAAATAAATAAAGACCAGTTATCAGTCTCAATCGGATGTCAGCAGAGAAGGCTTTCTGGCCTCTGGTCGCTCAACAACTATCCCTGTAGCCTACTGTGTTTTAGGGAAGGCATTCAAGCAAACCAATGATGTTGCATCAAGGCAAACGCTGTTATAGCTGTGCACATAACATGACAGAATTACCTATAAAATAGCTTAGCCTGCTCATGGGAGATATATCTCAGTCTTATGAGCAAGGTTGACTATGGTAAAGCCATTGTCTGCTCAGTAAAGTTTTATCATATGATTTTATTAGTTTCTATTTTAGTAGCGTAGTGGTTAAGGAACCTGGCTAGGGGGCAAGTAGCCTGAAGAGTTGTGGGTTTGAATCCCAGCTGCCACCGTTGTGCCCTTGAGCAAGGCACTTAATCCTAAATTGCGGGAGGGGAGACTGGCCCTGAACAATTGATAGTTGACAAAAGTTGTAAATCGCTTTGGATAAAAGCATCTGCTAAATGCGTAAAGGAAGTTGTCTGATTGTCTTTCAACCAAATGTAGTCTCCCTGTAGTCTGGTTTCACTTCTCCATGCAAGACTCATTCATATGCTGCAAATTCTTTCTAGCATGATTTGTAACATGATACAACATGATACAGCCTTTGCTTAAAATAAAACCATTAGTTGGGGCACCGAAGCCTATGAGACTAGCCTACCCTGATGCAGTGGGCTACTGTAACAAAATACAATATTGAGCAGAGTTATAGCGGTGCCAGCCTGGATTTCTGCTAACATCACAACTTCTGAACAT
Organism: Tenualosa thibaudeaui; assembly: GCA_027481765.1. Taxonomy (NCBI): domain Eukaryota; kingdom Metazoa; phylum Chordata; class Actinopteri; order Clupeiformes; family Clupeidae; genus Tenualosa; species Tenualosa thibaudeaui. The sequence continues at coordinate 5,064,740 of JAIFZK010000228.1, read as the reverse complement.
TCAAATTCACACACAGCAGTGTATTTTCATGTGTGTGTGCAGGTGTTCATGTGTGTAAAATATTATAGAGGTTTCTGTTAGCATAAATCTACTTGAATCTCTTTTAAAACTCAAAAACACACACAAAAAACTTTGGACTCCCAAACAATAGATGGCGTGTATAGTGCGCAGGCAGACACGTAGAACAACAGAGGAAGAAATCAGTTCCAACCTAGCATAAGCTGCTTCATTGGATTCTTCGGGTAATACAGGTCCAAAGTAATTAATTGGGTGATTGTGCCACCAGGACTATGTCTGATACAGTAAGTAAAATAATATATTTGTTCACTGGACGTGTTAAGTACGCATGTATTTGGCGAAAGTTATAGAACGTCATTTATCCCTCTTAGATGCAGAATATGCTAAGTTACTAGCAGCCATAGGCCACTCGTTCGAAATAACAGTTAACTAGCCATTTAGCTGCTCAGCGGTATAGGTTAGCTATTTTACTAACGTTATCTATACTAGAACTGCATGGTGCCAGTTGAAAGCTATGCATTTGTATTGTGTGTACTCATATCTGACAAATAATTTGATATAACTGGTTGTCTTTGTTCGTCTTTGTAGTTGTTTGCTCTGGCACGTTAGCTAACGTTAGCTATAACCCACAGTTATAACCACAGCGCCTAGCCGAGTGAAGCTTACTGTTTTTGTTGTTGTAGTCCACTCGTTTTGCACGGTCTGTCCCACCCACTGAAATGAATTCTGTTCTACGTTCATGGTCTCAGTCTATAACCTCTTCATCACTCAAGTGTAAGCCCAAGGGAAATGTTAAATGGCATTATAACTTTGTCAGAATGTTTTAATTCGTGTCGGGATCCTGTTCGTCCTGTCGGGACTTATTTTCCTTACGATCGGCGTACAGTACATTAACTTATCCCTTACACAACGTTTGCATTGGAGAGATGAGAAATTGGGCGGTGTAGGCGATGCCTAGTTTCGCCTGTTTTACATGAATCTGACAATTCTCCAGGAAACAAAACCATCTACAACTGACGGAGGGGACAAGAAGGACGGTGGAGAGTATATTAAACTGAAAGTCATTGGTCAGGTAGGTGGTTTAACTCAAAGCGTATAGTTAATCAATTCTTCATGGATATGTTGAAGGAACGGTTAAAATATGACAAAAATTTACCTCATCTTCTGCACGTAGGACAACAGTGAGATCCATTTCAAAGTGAAGATGACGACATCGTTAAAGAAGTTGAAAGAATCGTACAGTAAACGACAGGTAAGGACTAACAGCATCCCTCGAACTGCGAAAGGTCATGATTGATGTGACTGCGCCTTCATTGGTTTTATGATAAAATGTCTGTACATCTTGCTTAATGCTTAAATTAAGTAATGCTTAAATTATTTCTGTGCTTGTAGGGTGTACAACCAGATATGCTGAGATTTCTGTTTGAGGGTCAGAGAATCCAAGACCACCAAACGCCCAAAGAGGTAAAACTATATGTGCAAATTCTCTGTATGTTTTATGCAACTGACATGTTCATCTAGCGTGACTTACAATTACAGTCATTACTGTAGGTTTTAAGACATGTTCATCTAGCGTGACTTACAATTACAGTCATTACTGTAGGTTTTAAGACATGTTCATCCAAATTAATTGAATTGGGAAATGAATATAAAGTCATCCCGTAATTTCTTGTACTGAGATTCACTGACTGACATTTAACCATTTCCATACACACATATGCACAAGTGATTTAGGGTACATTTAGAAATGACCAACCCGACAGACAAAAATTGCTGAACACCAAATGATACCCGACCCCTTGCATGACCACATTTTTTTTCCTTCAAAAACATAACAATATTTTTAAAAAAACATATGCTCCTCATTAGTCATTGCCTATCAGTGCCTATAGCTTAGAAATTGCAGTACCCAGTGTTAAATAGGCCTTTCCCATCTCCTTGGCTTTCTGAAAAAATATTGGCGCACGCTCCTATCCAAGGATAAAATAAGGCATTGTTCAGAAATGCCTTTACTCGAACTTTGAAATATTGATCAACATCAAATTAAAGCCAAATTAATAGTATTAATAATAACATCAAAAAGTGAACACAAAAGACCATCAACCTAATATTGACCCAGTTATATGTAAGGGATAACAGCTGAGGAGGTGTGCTGTGGAATGGAATTAATGAACTGCTACTTTCTTTTCTAACAAAGGTGATTAATCAACCAATATTTACTATGGTTGTTATAGTTACCATTCAAAAGAGCATCTACTTCATAGGTGTGCGCTATACAGAATTAACACACCCTGTCAGCCAATCCAAGAACAGTATTCCACAGTCTGCACTCAAGTTGCAGACTCCTGCTCAATGAAAGATTCCATTATTTATTTAATTATTTTTATATTTATTTTTTCCTCCTAGCTGGGAATGGAAGATGAAGATGTAATTGAAGTCTACCAGGAACAGACCGGTGGCCAACGGCTTAACTGATCTCTGTCTGCCTCTGCTGAAACACCTTTCCTGTTTTATTGGTTGTTATTTTTATATATATATTTTGATAAGTGATGACGTCACACTACTCTTTAGTTTGGCATGTCTGGATGGCAGCAGAGAGGGGGGATGTAAATTGATCAGTGAGACTGTTCCATTACATGGCTCTTGAACCTTCCAACCCTAAATTATTTTGTTTTTGTCCCTCCCCTAATTATGTTATCTTTGAAGTGGACCTTGGGTTCTGCTATCAGGCTTTCAGCATTTCATCCATTCATTCCTCTCACCTTTTGAATGGATTTGTACTGTGCATTTCACTCCCTGAAATCCATCAAAAATGTGCAACTTTAAAGGAAACTTTCTAAGAATGAAAGTGTCAGTAATAGGACAAGACCAGATGTCTTGAGTCAGGTTGGATTAGGGAGATAATTTTTGAGGATGTAAACTTCAGGCGCCCTCCTTTGGAGTTTCTGTCCCCTGCCAGGCCCTTGAGTCAAGTCCCTCAGCTTTGTCTCAGTAGAGTGACTGTGAGTAGAATTGGTGTATTTCATCTTGAGTATGTTCCAAGTAGTATACTGCACTCCCTTACTCAAGGTTGTGCAGTATACATCTTCACAGTTCATCATATGGAAAGGTGGCTAAAAAAAAATCCCTTGTCCTATAGATTCCAAATAGTCCCACCCTAGCCATGCTGATTCTGTGAATTGGTATTGTCATTGGAATAATTTTATTTGGTCTGGGATTTGTTTACTTTTTGATTTCCCTCTGTCAGCATAAATTAGCATTAACAATAGCACACTTCATCAGGGACTGTTGGCTAGACATCCATTGGAACCAGCATAATACCAATACAGCACCTAGGCCACTGGAACCACACTGTCTATTTCTGTACATAGATTTATGTAATTTTGTTTACATTGTGGTCCATTTTGATAGATTTGTTTTAAAGTAATTAATTTCATACAAACATACATTATTTCAAATCTCAAAAAAGAACACGCAAGTCCTTTGTTTTCCATTGATATCTGTAAATATACTTTCTTAGTGGAACGTTGGTGCAGCGCTTGGAAAATTCTGATCTTGTCACAGGCTTTGGTCCTTGCTTTGACTCGGTGAAGGCTTGTCACCAGACTCGCTACTGCTGTAATGTCTTTGTGATCAGCTCTCCTCACCCAACCACGTGTAATATTGTATACAAGAAAGTATTTTCTAAAGCAAAAATCAAACAATTGTTACCCAGCTTGTATATTTTGTATATTCTTTCATTGTTTTATCATTTTTTACTGGATCATTACTACATATTTGTTCAGTTGTTTGTTTGTTTTTGTCGTAGGAAACATATGAGAATAAGTTGCCCTGTTTTTAGGATTCTAGGTTTTTCATCTCAGGAATCAGGATTGAGTTATGAAAAAGGCAAGCAGCCAGGCTGTGATGGTCCATGGTCTACCCTGGCAACCCATAATGTGTAATTTTTTTGGATTACCATGGTGACCCAGGCACATATAGCTCTGGCAAGTTGTGAAAATAGAAGTTGAATGACCGTGATGTACATTAGGTTAGAAAACAATTTTTAAAGAAAATAAAAATGTTGAACAGATGTCTGTGCCTACCGTTTGCATCAGCATGTATTCTTTAATTGATGTATTAGTGTTAAGGCTGTGGTTCAGAAGGATCAAGTCTTAAGCAGTAATACATGTGATTTATGATATTACTGCATTATAGATGAGGTCAGTAGGACTGCAGGGCTGAGGCCTTTGGTTGTGAGGGGCCCCATCTAGTGGTGACATTTAGTATTGCTTCAACAAAGTTCTGTGTTATTGTGTACTGAAAAATGTTTAGATTTGGTCCAAACTCTCTCCTGTAACGGTATGTTGGTTTCCACTTGTATTCATTTTCAGTAGAGCTCCTTGAACTGGCCTTTACATAGGAGAAAGCCTTTGCCTTTACAGTTTATTTGGACAATACATAACCATTACATTTTCACGTTTGTCACTTGAATAATTTACACAATAGCTTTTAATATAGCAAGTGCTTTATCTTTCACAAGCTGCTAATCACACAGCAATGAATTGTCCAGTTTTACCTATACTTGTCCTTGATAAATGAAACAATGTCCTAAAAACATCAGAGTCAGCATTAAAAAACAAATCATCATCTGCACACACAAAGTTTGATATTCCTGCACCATGCAGTAAGTGACTTTGGGTTAAAACATTTGTCTAGTTACCAAAAGCTGGTTTCTTGTACAGTCATTTTGCCTTGTCCTTCACTGAAATAGAACGTCAATGAAAATCCCCAATTGACAAAAGTATTAGGCTTTATCCATATATGTGTGTGTGCGTGTGTAAGCCTGTCACTGGAGAGCTGTGTTACGTTGGTGTGAGCTGGGGAGAGTCTAGCCTGGTGCTCTTCCCTGGTCCTTCTGGGCTGGATGTGGGGTCACTGAGGCCCAGGAGCTCCAGCAGGGTGAAGTAGGAGAAGACCCAGGGCCGGGAGATGTCCTGCATCTGCCCCAGCCCTCCAGCCTCCAGCAGCAGACCCCGCTGGAAATTCAGCCTCTGTTCCAGTAGCGCCCTCTGTCTGTGGGGAGGATAACCACACACAAGCCACCATAGAAAAACAGGGAGAGAGAGAGACGGAAGACTGAGCACTGGGGTGGCATTGGTCCTGCTGATACACAGCAGTGCGTTTGCTGATGACTTGATGTGATAGACTTATGACTGTGGTTGTGAATGTACTACAGTGATAAGCAACAACATAAACTACTGTAGCTGATGAGACTGCATATAGTCACTGTTAACATGTAATGGGACACTTAAAAGTCCCTTATAGTCAACCAGCCTGTTGTTCAAGGTAGCTGAGTGCCGACAGTATGAGTAAGAATGAGACAATTTGGTACAATTTAGATCAAATAGCGAAACAGTAGCCAGCGTCGGATGATGCCTTAAGACTGTGTGTGGGTGTGTGTCAGAGAGAGAAAGAAAGAAAGAGCCGAACAAAAGTTTAATTTGTGTAGACCTCTACCTGGCCTGCAGTTGGGCCTGTAGCCTGGCCTGTTCCTTTGCCCAGAGCAGGGCCTCCTCCTCCCTCCTCCTCCTCTCCTCCTCTGCCCTGCGTCTCTCCTCCTCCTGCTGCTGCACGCGCTGCAGATACTCTCTCCTCTCGCTCTCCTCCATCTCCTGGAGCCTCCTCCTCTCTTCCGCACAACGCTGCTCCTCTTCCGCACGGACTCGCTCCTGCTCCTCTGCGCACACACACACACACACACACACACACACACACACACACACAAACTGATTGAGTATAGAGCATTTATCTAGCTGTTTGTATGTAATTAAGCATCCATGATGCTGACTGTTACAGAGACTGTCTGCGGTGTTGAGACAATGAGGTTGTGTTTACCTGCCTAGGGGTGTGTATGCATATGTGTGTGACACCCCTGACCAGGATGAGAGAGAGGTTGGGCTTACAGGTTTGTGTGTGTGTGTGTGTGTGTGTGTGTGTGTGTGTGTGTGTGGTTGTATTTACCTGCCCTGCGTCTCTCCTCCTGCTGTCTGAGGTGCTGCAGACGCTCTATCTGTCTCTTCTTCTCCTCCTGTCGTCTCTTCTCTCTCTCTCTCTCTGCCTCCTCTCTCCTCCTGCGCTCCTCCTCCTCAGACTCCCTTCTCTGCCTCTCCACCTCATTCTGCTCCCTCTTCAGCCTGGGGGGGAGGGCTTAGATACTCACACGACACTCAATCATATGTGTACACACACACACACACACACACTCTCTCTCTCTCTCTCTCTGCCATACACTCACAGACACAAGAACACACATCTCATCCTCTTCTCCCTCACACTCACTCACTCTCTCACACACACACACACACTCTCACAGATACACACACACTCACATACACACACACACACACACACACACACACAAGTTCTTATGTACCTGGCCTCTTCAGCTCTCTGTCTCTGCTCCTCCTCCAGCTCTAGTCTCATTCTCTCCTCCCTCTCCTCTTTTTCCACCTGCCTCCTCTTCTCATCCTCTCTGTCCCTCCTTTTCCTCTCCACTTCCTGCCTCCGACGCTCCGCCTTCTCCGCTCGTGCCGCTGCCTGGCGCTCCCGCTGCTTGGCAGCCTCCTCAGCATTCCGACTCTATGCAGATAAAACAACATGGTCACTTTTGTACCTAGCACAAGACCAATGTATGGCCCAAACTTTGTAGCTTCAATGCTAGTCCTCTCTTTGTAAATCAATTTTGAATAAAAGCATCTGCTAAATGCTTAAATTGAAATGTATACTGGACCATTCATTCACTCATAGCACACTGGAGTAAACCTAAATGCTTTTAAGCACAATGTAATCTGAATGCTGTTGTTAGCATGTTAGCATATTAGCATACCTTCCTTAACACATTCTTTAATTTCCCTTTGGGATGAATAAATCTGTCTGTCTGCCTGCCTGCCTGTCTGTCTGTCGGTCTGCCTGTCTGTCCATTTTTCGGTCTGTCTGTCTGTCTGTGTGTCTGTGGTGTTAGGCTGAGATGAAATGGTTTGATAAGCACTCTGAACTCACATTATTCACTTGGGTGCCATCTTCTGATTGGCTGAGCTTTGTGACATAGCTGTCTGTTGCTGTGGAGGCAGACCGTGAGGTAAGCTGATGCAAAGACATGGGTGGTGGGCTGGAGGGCGGGGCTTCTTCTGCTACAAGGCTTGCCTGCTGTGAACTTTGACCCCGTAAGACAGGGGCACTTCCATCACCTGAGTGCTGTGATAGAGATGACGAGAACGACCCCTGTTGTGAGCTGACGGAACGTCCCCCAGTGTTACCCCTTTGCAACTGCAGCTCCTCCTCTTCCTCCCTCTGTTTTTCTTCAACTTCCTTAGGGCTCTCCCTGTCAGACTTCTCTACTTCCTGTTTGGGGTGCCCCACTTCTTGTTTTGACCGGGGATTCCCTGGGAAGAAAAGGAAATGGAAGCCTAGGCGTAAATTGTATCAGGAAGACTCAGTTCATTCATTTGCTCAACCAGCCAATCATAGCCTCTATCCAATCAGTGTCTTTCATTCTCTCAATTCCTTCTGACCAACAGGAAGTCTTGCATGTGCTTTAAATGAGTCTGGTTAACACCTCTATCTGCTACCTAGAGTACGCTGACTTTGATGTCTCCTTCTCCCCTCCACCACTATTCTGTTACTTTTTACAACACTCAGTGCCCCAGAAGTAGACATTTTCCCTTCCAACCTGCACTCCAATGGTCTCTGGCTCACCTCTCTGGTCCCTCCTATCTACAACACATCCTCTTTAGCCACCGCCATCAGTCGGTCCCTGTCTCAATACTGGGGGTAGACTCCGCCCCTGGGTCCTTTCATTGGCAGAATATGATCACCTGTCAGCATCAGGAGCCTAAACCATGGACTGTCGCCATAATGGTTTGATGACTGGGGCTTGCGTCAAAGACTGTGACAATGACTAAACTGTTACAATGTCCATTGTCGCACTTGTACTATACACAGTTTAAACCTGTTGTCAGTCCTATCTCACATACTGAGTCTTTATGGTAGGAGTACCTCTCTGATTGCATTCTATTTAAACTGTGCATTTCTGAAAGATTAGATCTGTATGGAGACAGCAAGAGGGACCCTCAAGAATTTTGGATGTGTTCTGGCAGCTTCTCTCGAGTGTAATGGACTGGTATGGTGCAGAAGTTCAGTTTTAGTTTTAGACAGATATAGGATATCCCATGGCCATTACTTACAATATACTCCAGCAGTCTAGAAATAAACACACAACACAGAGAAATGTGAGCAGGCAAAAAGACACAGTTTCTCTCTCTCATTCACACACGCACACACACACATGCGCACACACGCACACACACACACACGCACAGCTGCATAAGCTGAGGGTGAGCGCCCCAGTAACTTACCAACCACAAACTCAGCTCGTCCCTTGACCCCTGCTTTCCCGCCTTTTCTTCCACCAGCTCGCTGGGTCTTTGAGACACTGGCTCCCTCTTTCGTTCCTCTCTTGTCCTCCTCCTTTGTTTTTCTCTTTCTCTCTCTCTAAGGGGAACGAGGGATGGCCAACATCACAGAGAGGGAAGTGTTAGCAGTCACTCCACACCAGACCCAAATAATTACATTACAAAACTAATTATGTTTTTGTTTAACTGTGGACTATCTTACATGTTTTAATCTGGACCCAATCGTATTTATTTTGAACGAAGAAATAGGCATAGTTTTACATGACTGTTATGAAATATTTTAAACAATATTATAGTTTCCTGACTTTGTTGTCATTCATTTAAACAGACGTTAGCTGCCAAATCCATCAGGCTCTCCGTGGGAGCTCAAGTTATTCAGTTGCGTCCAAATCGGATTACTCTATAAAACAACAAGACACTGGGGTCTCCTATGCCATACTCAAAGCTAACCTTCCAGACTTACTTTAAAACTCCTGGCAATCAGTACGAAAGGTCACAGTAATCATGTCATCTCATTCCTTAATCTCGGTCGAGTTAGTTTAACCATATGTCATTTCTTTCATGTTTTATTTTTTTCTGATGAATGGATGAAAGACACTGCATCTTATTTGAATGCTGTCTTGGAACAACATGTGGACAAAGAAAATAAAAATCCTATATATGTTATTGTATGGATCACATGCCGTGTGTGAAAATGTGATGAAAAAGCATCAGAAGCACAGCATAAATGTTACATGGTGCAACTCCTGGCAGCCAGAGGGCGCTGCCAAGGGGGGTAAAGTTAGGATGATTCCAAGGGCCTGGCACTGATAGGGGGCCCTAGAGAACATTTTAATATTATAATCAATGTTTGGGAGGCCCAAAATAATTTTCTGTCATAGGGCCCAAAATTTCTAGCGGCGCTGCTGCTGGCAGTCATCAGCAGTGGCAGAAGTGCCAGTCCATGTGTTAAGGGAGAGCAGCATGGACCTGAGGTTGATATTTAAAGTCCCAGTCCATGTGTTAAGGGGTAAACAGCATGGAGCTGAGGTTGATATTTAAAGTGCCAGTCCATGTGTTAAGGGAGAGCAGCATGGAGCTGAGGTTGATATTTAAAGTGCCAGTCCATGTGTTAAGGGAGAGCAGCATGGAGCTGAGGTTGATATTTAAAGTGCCAGTCCATGTGTTAAGGGAGAGCAGCATGGACCTGAGGTTGATATTTAAAGTGCCAGTCCATGTGTTAAGGGAGAGCAGCATGGAGCTGAGGTTGATATTTAAAGAGCCAGTCCATGTGTAAGGGAGAGCAGCATGGAGCTGAGGTTGATATTTAAAGTGCCAGTCCATGTGTTAAGGGAGAAACACCATGGAGCTGAGGTTGATATTTAAAGGTGAAAAAGCTACACAGAGCTTCTTTAATTCAGTGTAATTGCTTTGAGCAGGGCAGAGGAGCCGTACCACTAAGGAGGTAGAGGGAGCTCCTTTGTCCTTCAAAGCCACTCCCTCTTCTTCTTCCTCTCTGTCCGCCTCCTCCTCCACTCCCTTGTGGAGTCCTCTTTCCCTGTGTTTACCCTTCTCCCTCCTCTCCTCCATCTCTCCCTTCTGCTGTCTCACTTGGGCTCCTCGTCTCTCTTCTCCTCCACTGTGTTCCTCCTCTTCTCTCTTCCTCTCTCTCCTCTCTCCTTTCGCTCCTCGTCCTCTTCGTCCTCCTCCTCGTCCCTCTTGCTCCACTTCTCTCATAGATGGAGTTGCGCTGGCTGTTTTGGTATGGATCTCCCTGGAGAGAGAGTGGGAGGTAAACATGGATCTGTGTACACAGACAGACCTACAGACAGACAGATAGATTAGAGAGACAGATAGACAGATTAGAGAGACAGATAGACTGGCTTGGTGTTGCTTGAATTTGGATTAGAATGAAAAGATGGAAGAGAGATACCATGAGCAGGATCTCCCCTCCCTTCTCTTCTTTCCTTTCCTTTACAGTTTTCTTTTTCCTTTACAGTTTACAGTTTGACTATAGTATCAGTGCGTGTGTGTGTGTGTGTGTGTTTATGTGTGTGTGAAGATGGAAAAGAGAGGAAAAAGGATGACGGGGGTATCACAAACGGCAGCATGGAGCTGAAGTTTGAACTGTGTGTTTGTGGTACTGAACTGCATGGTGTGTTTGTGTTGATAATCAAGGCAGGTCAAAGGTCACCTATTGGCCTATAAAACAGGCAGTAATGTGAGCTGCAGATGAGAGCCAGGGCCTGAGCATGGCTGACGTACTGAAGGGACTCCAGGAGACTCACAGCAGAGGAATGTAAACAACAGATCACATCAATTAATAATGAGCCTAACACTGACTCTGCCAGCAGTGCTGATGACCCCTGTATAACCTTTGACCTCAGGTGCTACAGACACATCTGCCAACCCTGGAGCATGACCTTTGACCTCAGGTGCCAGATGCATCCGCCCCCTGCAATGACCCTGACTAAAACAACACTGAAGCATGTAGGCTGGAGAGAAGGAAGAGATGGAGGGGGACAGAATGAAAGAATCAAAGAAAGAAAGGAGAGAGTCAGAGAAAAGTGAGCAATGGATGTGCAGAAAGGGAGGGGTAAAAAGTGATGGGAGAAAGATTTAAGGCAGTGAGATGGAAATAAAGAGAGATGAAAGAATGGAAGAAGAGATAGATAGAGAAAGAGAAATAGATGTGGAGAAAGATAGAACAAAGAAGGAGAGAAAGAAAGAGAGGGAGAAGAAGACAAGGAGAGTTACAGAGAGAGAATCCCAAAAATAGTGTTAGAGAAAAGAGAGGAGATTGTGTGTGTGTGTATGTGTGTTTCAGGGGGTTACTTGAGAGAAGTCCAAGACAAGCACCATTATTCTGGGATACTCCAGTTTCTTCTGCTCCCAGGCCTGACCCTGGCTATCAGTTTTCCAGCTCTAATCCAGGGGACTAGATACCACAGATTCCAGCCCCAGTCGCAGGGCTAATCCCTGGCCACAGGAGGGGAGGGAGAGAGAGGAGTTTGAGGACACTCACCCAGCCTCCGCACAGGCTCCTGAAAGGCATTGTGGGATTGATAAGTCTGTGGGAGCCTCGGCAGGAGGGACTGTGCGATGTCTGGATGGTGAGGGGGACTGTCTTGGGAGTGAGGCTGATCCTAAGGCATCTCCTCGGGCACCAGGGAGTGTGTCCTCCTCTCCTCTCTCTGCTCTGTCTGTCTCTCCGCTTCTTTTCTCCTTTCCTGAATTTTGTGCGATCCGTTCTCGCCTTCCTGTTGTCTTTTCTGCCTCCTTTCCTGAGGAAGGAATAACAGAATGGACTGAAGAGGGAGAGATAGAGAGATAGACAGAGAGAGAAAACAAGTTCATAATGAACTTAGGAAACTTCATGTCATCTGTCCATATTAAACAAACTGACAGACAGACAGACAGACACAGAGGGAGGACCATGTATATTAAACAGACTCTGGCTGATTTAACATTGCGTATGTATCTTAACATTGCCGAAGTGGTCTGGGAACGAAATAGAATGATTGATTCTGTTTTTATCATTACAAGGGTCTATAAAACAAACTGAGAGAGAGACGGAATGATAAACCAGTAAGTGTCTCAGGTGTGTGCTATACCTGTGTTGACAGGCTGGTCACCTGACACTGCTCCCCTCACACCTGGCCTTTTTTCAGCCTGTCTGGAGACCTGTAGGCAGAGAAGAGGCAGCACCTGTGAGCAACAGGTGTGAGCCTGTGTGTGTATGTGTGTGTGTGTGTGTGTGTGTGTGTGTGTGTGTGTCTGAGAGGTCAACCTGTTCATCCCCCGGTGCAGCGCTGTCATCAGCTCCAGATGCACACCTGCGTTCAGGTCTGATCTCATCCCCAGGAGCAGGAAAACCCACCCTTGTAGCTCTCTGGAGGTCACAGGGAGGTCAAACCAACAGCCACAAGGTGAATGCAAGGAAACTATCAAATGAACATTCAATGTGTTGACACTGATCATGTGATTAAACCTACTGATATGGGATATGGGTTGCTGTTCACACGCGTATCTCTCTTCTCTCTGTCTCTGTGTGTGTGTGTGTGTGTGTGTGTGTGTGTGTGTGTCTGTGTCGGTGTCTGTGTGCTCTCACCCTGTTACTCCTGTGAGATGTCTCCCTGGTGACTGAGGTGACATCAGCTTTGCCTGAGCCCTCTTCCCCTGGAACTGCAAAAAAGGCTTTATAAGATGAGTGGGCTTTCACATGTTAATATGCTGTATGCACTGTGAATAGGGAGGTTGAAAGGATAGAGATCATATTTCTGTTACCCGTTTTCCTTTGTATTTCACACACTCACAGACAAACACAAACTACGACTACCATTACTACTAAACACACACACATAAACACACACACACACACACACACACACACACACACTCTTGTCTATGTCCATGTCACCTCTGACCTTTCTCTGATCGGTCAGAGGCACTAAGCCGTGTTAACGATGACTAATTAACCAAATTACTTCATGATCAGTGACTGCTCCTTACTTCCATCCTATACACACCCACACCCCCCAATGCATGGGTTACACACACAGCCCAGTGCATTGGGCACACACACACCCCAGTGCAGGGGACGCACACACATACACACCTTCACCCCCTTGTGCATGGCACACACACACACACCGGTGCATGGGTCACACAACCAATCCACAGTTGTCTGTTTGTGTGTGTGTGTGTGTGTGTGTGCATGCGTGCTTTACATAGGATAAGAAACAAGAGACAACAGTAAAATAAGTTAATTTAAAACACCAGAGTTAGATTGCTAAGAGCCGCTACTATAAGCACACTTAATGATAAAAACAAACAAATAAATAAAAAAAAGTAAAAAATTAGTGTCACACAGATTAATGGAAAGCATCATCAAATAATTTAGTTTAATTGATTTAAAGTGGAAACAGTGTGTGTGGGGGGGGGGGTTATGGGGAAGGGGAATGAGTAGCATATGGAGAGTCTTGTAAATGCCAGTCTGTGCCAGTGTGTCTCTGTCCATAGCATCCTGTGTCTGAGGCTTATGTTAGAAATGCCAGTCTATATCAGTGTGCCAGTGTGGCATCCTGTTTGCCATTACAATGGCAGCTGTCTTTCACACTGACCTGTCTAGAGTCTGCGCTGTAGTTTGAGAGTGCTGCCCAGAATTTGCATCTGTTTGTCCCTAAGGAAAACATGTGTTCTCTGAGGACACAATGACATTGTTCTCCTCTGAGTGCAATGCCAAAGACTTCACTGAGGAGTCATGTGAAAAATGTGATGTTTTTCAAAAACACATCACGGAATGATCCCCACGGCAACAGACTGTTTTGGAAGAGTCCTCTCCCTTATCTTATCTCTTAATAAAACTCAATGATGTGATTTTTATCCTCTCCAGATGGTCACCTCAAATCACATCACACTGACTGTATGGAGAAACAACAGAAAACACGTTATGCAGATAACTTGTTTTATAAACATGACCACTAGGGGGCAACCACACCACACAACTACTGTGCCGCTTCCCAGACTCTCCTCAGATGAGTTCAGACTGCTGTGAGGAAGGTCACTGGACTGAAATGTGACTTGGGGAGAGAGAGAGAGAGAGATCTCAGCAGACATTAAACAGTGAATCGTGGTTGGAATGTGAAAGTAAATACTAACACATGAAATGTTATGTGGCATGAAATCAGCATTTAATGGTAACGCAGTGGAGGTTATTGCTACTGCTGAGAGTGTGTGCAGCTTGCCTTTGAGTGTGCCGACTCACTGGGGATGTGGTCAGGGCGTCAGACTATTACCCCCCACACACGTGTTGTTTTGTTTTGACAACAGTTGTTTTGCTTTGAACAGTTCACAATGACACAGTTCACAATGAGACATTAAAATGAGGAAATTGGTATTGAGTGAGACATATGAGTGGAACGGGCCTTATGGAAATCCCTGTCCTGTGTTGTGCTGTGCTGTCCTGTGCTGTGCTGTGCTGTGTTGTGTTGTGTTGTGTTGTGCTGTGCTGTGCTGTGTTGTGCTGTGCTGTGCTGTGCTGTGTTGTGCTGTGTTGTGCTGTGTTGTGTTGTGTTGTGTTTTGCTGTGTTGTGCTGTGCTGTGCTGTGCTGTGTTGTGCTGTGTTGTCCTGTGTTGTCCTGTGCTGTGTTGTGTTGTGTTGTCCTGTGCTGTGTTGTGCTGTGCTGTGCTGTGTTGCGCTGTGTTGTCCTGTGTTGTGCTGTGCTGTGTTGTACTGTGTTGTCCTGTGTTGTGCTGTGCTGTGCTGTGTTGCCCTGTGTTGTCCTGTGTTGTCCTGTGTTGTGCTGTGTTGTCCTGTGTTGTCCTGTGTCGTGCTGTGCTGTCCTGTGTTGTCCTGTGTTGTCCTGTGCTGTCCTGTGTTGTCCTTTGTTGTCCTGTGCTGTCCTGTGTTGTCCTGTGTTGTGCTGTGTTGTGCTGTGTTGTCCTGTGTTGTGCTGTGTTGTCCTGTGTTGTCCTGTGTTGTGCTGTGCTGTCCTGTGTTGTCCTGTGTTGTGCTGTGTTGTCCTGTGTTGTGCTGTGCTGTCCTGTGTTGTCCTGTGTTGTGCTGTGTTGTCCTGTGTTGTCCTGTGTTGTGCTGTCCTGTGTTGTCCTGTGTTGTGCTGTGTTGTCCTGTGTTGTCCTGTGTTGTCCTGTGTTGTGCTGTGTTGTGTTGCCCTGTGTTGTGTTGTGTTGTGTTGTCCTGTGTTGTGTTGTCCTGTGTTGTGTTGTGTTGTGTTGTGTTGTGTTGCCCTGTGTTGTGTTGTGTTGTGTCGTCCTGTGCTGTGTTGTCCTGTGTTGTGTTGTGTTGTGTTGTGTTGTGTTGTGTTGTGTTGGTCTGTGCTATCCTGTGCTGTGCTTCACTGTGGGCTGTGGTGGGGCGCTACAGTGAGGAGCAGGCAGGTGGAACAGTAAAGTGTAAATGCTAAATGCTCTTCTCCTAACAGTCTTCCTTCCTTCCTTCAGTGCTTCCGTGTCCTGTGTTTATTCTGATCGCAGGGCTGTGTAGAGCTACAGGGGTTTCTGCTGCTGGAACTGACACTTGTTTACCAACACTGCTGCAATCTGTGGTCAGGCTTCCCACTGGGGAAAATACAATACACACACACACATAAAATGAGAGAGGGAGACAGAAAGAGAGCGAGAGAGATACAGGGAGGGAGCATGTGTATGTGTGTTTGTGTGTGTGAGAGAAAGTCCGGCTATTCACTCAAACATACCTAACAAAAGACACACCGACTCGACTTCCCATATGAGGTTCTTTATATCTTCAGGCAAACTCTCAAGGATAAATCAGTGTTTTCTGTCATCAATACTGGCCTGTGTGGAATGTCATGTCTTTGTTTCTCTATGTATGTGTGTGAGAGAGTGTGTGTATTTTTAAGTGTGTATGTGAACTGGATTTTATTTGTGTAACAATGGCCCTATGTGTTTTAATTTTCTTCCATCAGACAGGTAGGTCTGCAACATTTAGTCTTCTCTATGCAGATCACACTGGTCAGGTGTGTGTATGTGTATTTTCCCCCCCGCAGAGAATATAGAATGTAGACGCTTCTCTTCAATTGGCAATGTCAAGAGTAGTGGTAGTTGTGAATGTGTGAGTGTGTGTGTGTGTGTGTGTGTGTGTGTGTTCCTACTCAGACTGAAGGATGGTTTATTTTCTGGCACGTCTGCCCAGCGTAATAGATTCCAGCACTTTGAAGTCCAGAGCAGGGAGAGAGAGAGTGTATGTGAGAGAGAGAGAGAGAGAGCAGGAGAGTGGGAGAGACAGAGAGAGAGAGCAGGAGAGTGGGAGAGACAGAGAGAGAGAGCAGGAGAGTGGGAGAGACAGAGAGAGAGAGCAGGAGAGAGCAGGAGAGAGAGTGAGAGAGAGAGAGAGCAGGAGAGAGAGTGAGAGAGAGAGCAGGAGAGAGAGTGAGAGAGAGAGAGAGCAGGAGAGAGAGTGAGAGAGAGAGAGAGCAGGAGAGAGAGTGAGAGAGAGAGAGAGCAGGAGAGAGAGTGAGAGAGAGAGCAGGAGAGAGAGTGTGAGAGAGAGAGAGCAGGAGAGTGAGAGAGCAGGAGAGTGAGAGAGAGAGAGTGAGAGAGCAGGAGAGAGAGAGAGAGAGAGAGAGAGAGAGAGAGAGAGAGAGAGAGAGAGAGAGAGAGAGAGAGAGCAGGAGAGAGAGAGAGAGAGAGAGAGAGAGAGAGAGAGAGAGAGAGAGAGAGAGAGAGAGAGCAGGAGAGAGAGAGAGAGAGAGAGAGAGAGTGAGAGAGCTTGAGAGTGAGAGAGAGAGAGAGAGCAGGAGAGAGAGTGAGAGAGAGAGCAGGAGAGATAGAGAGAGAGCAGGAGAGAGAGTGAGTGAGAGAGAGAGCAGGAGAGTGAGAGAGCAGGAGAGTGAGAGAGAGAGAGAGAGCAGGAGAGAGAGTGAGAGAGAGAGCAGGAGAGAGAGAGAGAGAGGGAGAGAGAGAGAGAGAGAGAGAGAGAGAGAGAGAGAGAGAGAGAGAGAGAGTGAGAGAGAGAGAGAGAGAGAGAGAGAGAGAGAGAGAGCAGGAGAGAGAGTGAGAGAGAGAGAGAGCAGGAGAGAGAGTGAGAGAGAGAGCAGGAGAGTGAGTGAGAGAGCAGGAGAGAGAGTGAGAGAGAGAGCAGGAGAGAGAGTGAGAGAGAGAGAGAGAGAGAGAGAGAGAGAGAGAGAGAGTGAGAGTGAGTGAGAGAGCAGGAGAGTGAGAGAGCAGGAGAGAGAGTGAGAGAGAGAGAGAGAGAGAGAGAGAGAGAGAGAGAGAGAGAGAGAGAGAGAGAGAGAGAGAGAGTGAGAGAGAGAGCAGGAGAGAGAGAGAGAGAGAGAGAGTGAGAGAGTGAGAGAGAGAGAGATGGAAGGGAAATGAAGAAGCAAATGAAAAGGGTCTAGATGAAACCATTAGGGCATTGAGGATGTAGGAACGTCAGCGGTTCTCCCATATTTTTATGGGGTAAGGTCTATGTAGAACCCTTAATTGAACTACAATCTAGAACCGTCTGGACACAAAGAACACTCAGATGATAAATATGACTCTTCCCCTGTGGACGATTTTAACAGTAAAAACAAAACATACATACACTGACACCACATACACATTCATAGAATGATTGGCCTGAGTATCAGGGCAGGAGAGCACACGGGCCAGACCCAGACCGGATTGCTCTCATCTGGAGTGGTGGAGGATCAGTACTATATTATGCTGACTTCCATCTGGATAAAGCACTTCTGCATGTTCTTCATGATTGATCTGAAGAACAGTTGTTCTTTGTTCTGTTTCCCAAACATGCTCAGATAGGATTGGATCTATGGATCATGCGGAAAGTGTGTATGTGTGCGAGCATGTGTGTATATGTGTGTTTGTATGTGTTAGCACTAGATGCAGGAGAACTAGGCTGCACACTCTGGTGAGTGTGTGTATAGCCCTACCACTAGTGCTTCAGTGGCCTGAGTCTCAGGAGAGCTCGGCTGCACTCTGGATCACATTCCTGGGGAAATGCGTCGACCATACACCGCACGCAACTCTCTCTTTCTCTCTCTCTACTTTTCTCTCTTTCTTTGTCAATTCTGCTGTTTACCACCTTCACTCTCCCTCTTTCTTTCTTTCTTTCTTTCTTTCTTTCTATCCTTCTATATTTTATTTGTTTCTTTTGTTCTCTTCTCTTCATATGTTTGCTCTTTACGACTGATCCAAATCTAACAAAGTATTCCAAAAAATCTAGCACATGTACACGCACGCACACACAAGCATGTGAAATTGACAATAAAGCTGACTTTGACTTTGACACACACACACAGCTTCCTTTATTGTGTGATTCATGTGGCTCATCAGTAGGATCATCTCAGATAATAGCACTGAATCTGTTTTTTACAGATAGAAAACATTCTGTGTGTTAATTTGAAATGCATTTGATAATGAAATAGGCAGCCAGCATCCCATAATATGCTTGCCTCTAAAGTAGGCAGCTAGCACCCATTCAGATGCAGTGCAACCAGTGTGATATGTGGTCCAGCCCCGGATACAGAAAGTCCAGTTCTGTGTAACAAACAAAATCACACTCATGCAGAGCAACAGGTGAGTTTCATCACAGACGCACTATTTGTGGAAAAGTGTCTGAACAAAACCACAGATAAAGTCAGGGGAAGACACACTGTTGCATTCTGGGTGACCGTACTGAAGTTAGGAAAACCCCACCACGCCCCCACTCCTGTCTCCTCCTCCTTCCCTGTCATGCCTAGAGAAGAGAGACGACTCTTTTTTAGATCTGGTCTATAAGTAGACGTGTGTGTGTGTCTCTGTGTGTGTCTATGTCTCTCTATGTGTGTGTGTGTGTGTGTGTGTGTGTGCGTGCGCAGCGCACATGCTGTTGACTTATACACACTCCAGTGAGCGGGGACGACGTGTTAATTGAGCCGAGGGTGTCTGGAATGATATGTGCTGATTAGTCACTGGCTGGCCTGGCCCTCTCTGTTGGCTGGGAGGCCACTGTCATGAGTGGAGATGATCTCCACTCAGCTCTCTCGGTCTTAATAATAAATAGACCTGCACTGACACCTACATAGACACCTACATAGTCAGGCTTCTATCAGAGCTGGTGCAAATATATGGACCCAAACTTGTACACGACTCTAAAATGGATTGAAGTGGGTTGAGCTGAAGACTTAATTGACAGCTAAACAGCCAGTCATCAAGTCTTTAAGTTAGGTCATACCAGTTAGGTCTTTAAGAGTTCAGGGCTTAGAGTTTAGTGGATGGCTGGGATTCAACCTTTTCAAACAATAAACATGAAGTATGGTACTCCGAATCAGAAACGCCCATCATCGCATAACTACCCTGCCTTAACGTGAGCTATTTGGTGGTGTCGTGTTGAAGTGGCTCTCACATTCCCTGTGCCACAGAACACTGTGTCGCCTCTCCCTCTCTCTCTCTCACACACACACACACACACACACACAAGACCCCCCCCCCTTAACCCACCCCAGCCTCCTCTATTTTTGGTGACAAACTTGTTAGCACGTTGTCAAAGTGGTGGCAGATGGGCCGTAGTGTGCATCTCTCACCGAGCCACAGGGGCGACAGTGTGGAGAGGTTTAAGAAAGTCAACGCAAACCCCATGAGCTGTCCACAGCGACCCCCTCACACACACACACACACACACACACACACACACCACCCTCACCACCCTCCACACACACCTAACATCTATATTTCACAGAATTCACGAACGGCGCTAAATGGAGTAACAGAATCACCGTGGAAATGTTTGTTGGGGCTGCCTGCCGTTTAGTGTCGGCGGGGCAACGGGGGTGTGTTTGATGTGTGTGAGAGTGGAGGATGTATCAGGAGTTTGCCACAGGCCGACGTAGAAGAAAGGTGTTTTTGTTTGCACAGCTTCGAGCCTCGAGCCTGCCAACTTCTCTTACATTTGCTTTGATTCAGTTACACCCTTGAGCTCAACACACACACACACACACACACATACACACCATGAGGCCAGTACTGTTACTTGTCTGTAATCAGTCCTGAATGTTGTGTGTCTTTTAAGCTGGTATACAGTGTTGAAGGTGTACAGTGTTAGTCCAAACCAATGAAACCCATGTTACTGATTTGCTCTCCATAATCTCACATTCAGTTCCTTCAAAATAAACTCATACAAAGTCCCAGTTTCCTACCGATTCTTTAGCAATCTTCTGTTTTATGTGTACTTAAGATTCAGCGGCACATCTTTGGAACTCTACTTTTGTGTCAATGAAAAGAGAGGGAGCAGCCGATTTTAGACACAGGTCTGAATGATTTGGGGGAGAGAAGCAGGCAGGAGTTTGTCAGCTCTGTGCTTTAAAAGAATCTTTATTTAGAGAGTGTCAGATTCAGAGAGGGGCCAGATATAGGGTGAGTTACAGAGTGAGAAGAGAGGGGGATAGAGAGTGGGCCAGTGGAGGAGGGATATGGAAAAGGGACAGGGAAAAATGGGGCAAAGAGAGGGGGATGCAGGGACAACATAGGAGGAGAGATGAAAGGAGGAAAATGAGAGAGAAAGGAAAGAAAGAAAGAAACTGTCTTGGAAAAAGAGAGAGGGGGGAAGGAAGTAAAGGAGAGAAACATATTCTATAGAGAGGGGAGAGGGGAAAAGGAAAGGGAAGGAGAATATAGGCCAGGGAGAGAAGAGAGGAAGCCGAGGGAAACTAGATGACTTGGGGGGAGGGGGGGGGGGGTTATAGGGGCAGAGAGCAGTGAGCGGAGGGGCAGATAGAGAATGTTGGGGGTATGAGGGGTAGAAAGAGGAGCTTTTTCTTTTTCTTTTTTTGTGTGTGTGTGTGTGTGTGTGTGTGTGTGTGTGTATGGCGAGGGGCTGACAGGCAGGTAGATCCAGGTAGCAGCCAGCACTGATCCAGACCCGGGCACGAGGCAAGCCTGATGTAAGGTGAGTCTAACCAAGAGTCTGACAGGGCTATTCAAGAGATCAAGGAGGACTATGGCAGAGTAAAACACTGAGACTGAGGTGTGGGGATAGAGAGAAAAACACTGAGAGAGAGGAAACAGAGAGACAGACAGAGCATGACATTGGCAGAGGAAAGAGAGAGAGAGAGATAGCACATGACACTGGTAGAGGGGAGAGAGAGAGAGGAAATAAAGGTGACAGAAAAAGGAGATAAAAGGAAAGAGACAACAGAGGACAAAATGAACGGTAGAATGATGAACAGAGGACCAAATGAACAGCAAGATGATGAACAGAGGCAGGAAGGGATGAAAAAAGAACGATGAAAAAAGGAACGGTAGGAAAAGGGCAGGAAGACTGATAATTGAGTGGTGAAAGAGGGATGAAGAAAAGATAAAGGGAGAGAAGACAGCAACATAAACAGGTAAAGACATAGAAAAGTGTAGCAGAAACAACAAGAATTAGCGAGCGGGAATAGAGGAGAGAGAGAAAGGGAAAGGGAAATAGTAAAGGGCAAGAAAAGAGGGGGATAGAGAGAATTAGAGGAGGGGAGGAAGAGAAGTGGAGAAGGAGGCTGAAAAACAGAGAGGGAAGGAGTGAGAGAGGGAAGGGCTTATGGAGGAGTGGAAAGGGGGTGTATCAGACAGATCGGAAAAGAGGAGAGATGGGAACAGGGAAAAGGCAACCAGAGAGAGAGACAGAGAGAGAAAGAGGAGAGGAGGAGTGGTTGAGGCAGAAAAGAGGGACAGGAGGGAGAATGAGATAAAGAAGGGAAAAAGAAAAGAGATATGGAGGGAGCAAAGCATGCAAAAAAGGGTGGAGGGAGAGAGAGAGATAGAGAGAGAAAGAAAGAAAGTCTGGAGTAGGGAGCTGCTGATTTGGGTTGGATGGGGTGGGGGGGTCAGGTTACCTTGGCCGGCATCCACCAGTAAACCCCCTACCCCCCACCCCAAACATTACCAGATGTGTGCATGTGCAGCCACTCCATTGGGGGAGGGGCAAACGGCTGTGTGTGTGTGTGTGCGCATGTGTGTGTGCACATTCATGACTCCTTATGCTGTTTTGGGGTATCTCACTGGTTATGTATACATAAACATGTCACATACTAGTGGTTACTCAGTGTTTGTTAAACTTATTAACATATGTTTGAACTTGTATGTGTGTGTGCATGTGTGTGTGTGTGTGTGCAACTGACTGCATTATGAGATCAATATTGGGGTAAATGTGTGTATGAATTTATGTTGATGCAGGTGTGCTGGCCAATGTATGTTTGTGAAAATGACTGCACACACATTTGCTTTGTGTGTGTGTGTGTGTGTTTGAGCGTGAGTGTGTGCGCTTGTGCACGCATGATTGATGTTTATTTACAGTAAAACAGCTGTACCTTAAGACAGACGTGATAAAACATTGAACCATTATAGGAAAATAGTGTCAGTGGTGACAATGCAAAAAAATGCAAGGAAAGGTGAAAAATTGTTCACACACACATATGCACGCACACACACACACACACACAAGCACAAATAATCCCAAACATGGTAGTCCACATCAAAGGCAGTAGTCTGGACAGAGAGGGAGTTTGTGATGTCTGGTTGCTTGCAGGTCAGATAGACTTGAACTTGAGCTCTAACAGCATTGACTGGACTCACTTCATTTCCACTCCATTACCTCTGAGCAGGCCAGTGAATTCCAATCTACACTAGCACAGCACAGCATGTATAATATTTAGACATATGATGCCTGAAAATACAAATAATTCATATCCTTAACAGTAGCCAATACATGTTAGTGCGGTGATCAATTGTTCAAGATTGTTAAATAGCCGCAACCAAGACTGGTGAAAATTTGGTTGTTTGTTCTGAAGTTATTTGGTTGTTTGTTTAGAAGGTTTAGTATGCTGTTTATATTTTGCCCTAAATTCTTTCTGTGAATAAAGTTTCATTCTAAACTCTAAATTCTAAGCACAGGTGATGAAGGGGGATGAGATTCTGTTGTCTGTGGGGCTTTACTGTGTGTTAGTCAGTGTGGATCTAATGCACCAACCCCACCTGTGGCCCACTACCACCAACCCCACCTGTGGCCCACTACCACCAACCCCACCTGTGGCCTCTGGCTCCAGGAGCAGAGTCCAGGACTGGCCTGCCTGATCCTTCTCTGGCACAAGGATCCTCACAGCTGGGGGGGGGGGGAATGAGAGAAAGAAAAAAGAAAAAGGATGTAATTGCTTGGAGTGGTTAACTGAATGTGCTTGCACAGTCATGGGTTGGCCAGTAGCCTGCACTGGTATGTCAAAGCAGAAACGATCACTCTCCACACAACAGACGCACAGTCTTTCTTTACTGTTTCCACAGCAACATGAGTGGACGTACCGTGTTCCTCTGTGACATCATCCAGTGAGAGCTGCTGTTGCCCTGAGGGGTCCCACAGAGACAGACGGATGATGTCACCATCAGGACCCATGATCAGGGTTCCCCAAGCACCGCCTTTCTGCCAGTCTAAAAAAACAACACGTCAATCAGGCAGGATAACAGGCCTCTCAGACAGTTTAAGTTTGATATGGTCAAGAAGATCCTAAATAAACCACTTAACTAGAGTGCAGCTAATCTAAAGCTCCAAGAGGGGCTAACAGGTAAACTTGTAGGGGTTAGGCTTAGAATATTCCCTTCATGGATGTGCAATACTTAAATAAGACAGCTGTGACAAATAAGTAATTGACAACCAAACAATTAACCAATGTGGAGGTACATGAATGAATGAGTTAATGCATGAGTGAATGGATGGATGAATGAATGAGTTAATGAATGAATGAATGAATGAATGAATAAATGGATGGATGGATGCATGAATGGATGGATGGATAAACGAATGAATGAATGAATGAATGAATGAGTTCATGAGTTAATGAGTTAATGCATGAATGGATGGATGGACGGATGAATGAATGCATGAATAAATGGATGGATGGATGCATGAATGGATGGATGGATGGATGGATGGATAAATGAATGAATGAATGAATGACTTAATGAGTTAATGAGTTAATGCATGAATGGATGGATGGATGGATAAATGAATGAATGAATGAATGGCACCCCCGAACCTCTGAGCTCCACAGGAATGCTCCCCCGCACGATGCTGGGCTGTGATTGGCCAGGCTCTGGCGGGTCGGGCGGGTTTTGTCTGTAGGCAGCCATGGAGCTCTGCTTCCCTGGACCCCTGCGACCAATAAAGGGGGGTAGCGCACCCAGGGAGGGGGGCAGTGCTGCACCTATGGGACACAAAAAACAACAAGACCATTATGCTTAGGGGATAAGGGCCTACCACAGAGAACGCAAGGTGCCCTAACTAAGTCAGTAAATAATTAAGTAAGTTGGTTTCCAAGCTCCGTGGCCACTGGAGGGATGCAAATGGAATGTCTCCCAGGGCCAGACGTCTGAGTTATCAACTCAATGAAACTCCTTGTTGATAAAACTGCACTTTGCTGTTATATGTCATATGGCCCAGATTTTTGCTTCATCCATTATGGGGGCTTGGCAGGTGGTTTCCATACTCACATGGCTCATTTAGAAATATATCTGTCTGTAAGAGAAGACCCTCTGTGTTTTTCTCCCCACTGACTATTGACCTGAAACTCATCTCACTTACTTAAACACACACACACAGACACACACACACAGAGTTAGCGGACTGTTCCCTGTACACACATAGCAACATATGATGTGCTGAGCCCTTGTTAGACATTACAGCTGACATATACATCTATGTACGCACACGCACACACACACACACAAATACACCCTGTCCACCCTAACAACACATTAAGTCCTGGTTAGACATTGCAGCTGTGAACTAAATACTCAACCAGCCAATTAACCAGCCTTGGATCCTAGTCTTATTGGTGAGACAGGTTTGGTGTGAAAAGTCCCTCAGTCTGTCCTGGGGTTTAGGGTTGGGTGATGACATATCACTAGTGCAACCCCCAGTGGAAAAGAAAGCCTACGCTTTCACATTATGAGTGAACTGTGTTGAATTTGATACCTTATACCGTTTAAAAATGCTTTTGATAAAGAGGTGTATTCATGTCAGTGTCATGCCAATTGTGGTTTCATAGTTTTCTTAGTGCAACTGAGGGCTTTACAGTTCCATTGGTTAGCACAGGTAGAGGTTTGTTGGTTGGGGGCTACCTTAGAAAACACACATGTTGGTTGGGGGCTACCTTAGAAAACACACAAGCTACATGTTGAGAGATGTTGGCAATATGGCAAACAAAACTAACTGGTTGTTGTACAGCTAAGACACAAAATGTTTGCATTGTTTTGCTCACAACACTCCATCTAATGCCACCACCATCTGCAGGAGACAAAAAAATAGCTTAACGTTACTTTACATATTGATAATCTACATTCACCAGTACCAATATTTACCAGTATTTCAGTCATATTAGCATAGGCGACAGACCAGCAGATTGCTTAGCTGAGAGATTTGTTTATTGGCTTTCTACAGAAAAAATAAAGCTTATTGAGTCTATACAGCTAAGTAGAGCTCCCTCTGCTGGCTAACCTGCACAATTCTTCTTTCTAAGGATACGCCCCCTAACTCCTCTCCCAACTCGCAAACTTGGTTTTCAGGCAGATAATACGCCTTGTGTTCACACTGCTCAATCTGTGATAAAGACGCAGTTTCAGTCCCGGGAATGTAGTGGGTTCCGTTGTGAAAACGGCTCTAGATGGTTCTCGTTGTGGTGTTATCTCCAGTCTGAGTGGAAGTGGTCCAGCGGCATGTGTAGTTCTAGATGGTTCTTGTTATGGTGTTCTCTCCAGTCTGAGTGGAAGTGGTCCAGCAGCATGTTTAGTTCTAGATGGTTCTTGTTCTGGTGTTCTCTCCAGTCTGAGTGGAAGTGGTCCAGCAGCATGTGTAGTTCTAGATGGTTCTTGTTCTGGTGTTCTCTCCAGTCTGAGTGGAAGTGGTCCAGCAGCATGTGTAGTTCTAGATGGTTCTTGTTCTGGTGTTCTCTCCAGTCTGAGTGGTGGTGGTCCGGCAGCATGTGTAGTTCTAGATGGTTCTTGTTCTGGTGTTCTCTCCAGTCTGACTGGTGGTGGTCCAGCAGCATGTGTAGTTCTAGATGGTTCTTGTTCTGGTGTTCTCTCCAGTCTGACTGGTGGTGGTCCAGCAGCAGGCCTGTTTTTGGTTCTGGTTTTGGCTCTAGTTCTATTACTCTCTTGTGGGACTGGCATCAGATCAGCAGCAGCTGGATGGGTTCTGGAGGGTGCGTCTGCTCTCTGGGCCCAATCAGATATGTGTGTGTGTGTGTGTGTGTGTGTGTGTGCGCGCATGTGCACATGTGTGCGTGAGTGTTTGTGTGTGCATGTGTGATTGTGTGTCTGTGGAGTCAGATTGAGGCTGGCAGGAAGTGCTTTGATGAGTGATCTATGACCCTGCCTGTGGGTCTTCCATTGTCTTGAGTTACTCAGACACTTTTCACACAAGAGCCGCCAAACTCCCCAGACACCACCATCTACAGTTTCAGGAAATGCATGCACACAAGCACACACACACACACACACAAACACACACACACACACACACACACACTAGAACAGATGACAGCAGATGCTCAAGTGGAAACTTATGTGACAAAAGACATGCGTGTCTACGTGTGTGTGTGTGTGTGTGTGTGTGTGTGTGTGTGTGTGTGTGCATGTGTGAAAGGGACTACTGAGCCCAAATACAATGCCACCCACCAGGCTGTGTCTGTTTTGGTGGAACAGGGGATTATCTATGGTGGTTTTCCAGGACATTTCTGTGGTCTCCACTCACAGTTTTATTTGGGTTTGCTATTTGCATACACTTCCACCGACCCCAGTACACAGGACAACCCTGTCTGCACCGTCAGTGTGTGACTGCATCTGTGTAGGAGGACACCACGGTTGTTCACAGTATATTTAGATTTGAAGTGGAGAAGTGAGCCACTAAGTGGAGACATATTATTGTTATATTGTCTGACCATTTGCTATTGCTTCCAGTCATTTGCACTTGTTGTAAATTATTCTGCTCTTACTGTAAGGAGATTTTGCTTATTTAGTTAGATGGTCTTTAATGACTTGTTTGGTTTAAAAAGGAGTGAAGTGAATCTATATAGTTAGTTAACTCTTACACACCATCTTGTGTCTCCATGAGTATGAGATGCTGGTGGTTGAAGCCCACCAGGGTGAAGGTGTCTGTCTCCAGCCCCAGCTCCTGCTGTTCCCTCTGGGCTTGCTGTCCCTGGGGCCTGGGGCCCAGCTCACTACATTCCCCATGACCACAGCCCTCATTCGCATCGGTATCATCCCATTTTCTTTTCTTCTCTTCTCTCAGCTCCTTATCCCTCTCTTCTTCACCCTCCACCACTTCTTCAGCTATCCCTCTATCCTTTTCTCTTGAGTTCCTCTCTTTCACTTTCTCCTCAGGGTGAATGGCATGGGTAACACCTGTGGGTGAAACAAAGCAATACATATATATCAGCACAGACTGATGCAAAATAGGTAAGAGAACTATTCAACTACGATAGTGTGACGATCAACTTTGTTGTGGACGTTAGTTTGGACAGCCTGATTACAGGTCAATCAGACAACGGGTCACCTCAAGGGTGCTGAGGGTCACACAAACATGTCCTGAGCTGGTAACTCAAGTAAAGCTAGACATAAATACACACAAGAATTCACACTCTGGTCTTGTCTGGTAAATCAAGTGAACACACATGCACAAACACACCACACAACAGACAGACACACACACAAGCATGCCCACACACAACACACATTCTATGAAGCACATCATAAACACTTTCAATATAGCTGCTAGGGTCATCCTTTCGTAATAGCTGAAATGATGTACAGATGAACATTTCTAGGAATATTCAAATGCACATTTACAGATAAAAACACTGTCCATTTTGAATACATGATCTTAATCTTACAGGCAAGTCTTGGTGGCTGTAAGAGGCCACAGATGCTGTAAAGTGTGGGCCGGGAGAGAGCACTGCAGCAGGAGATATAGGCTAGCCTACTACTGGGGAAAAATGGACCGTGTCATCAGGAAAGCTGGGCAGTCTAGACACATGCCCCTTGGGACTATCATTAGCTTGTGTGTGTGTGTGTGTGTGTGTGTGTGTGTGTGTGTGTGTGTGTGTGTGTGTGTGTGTGTGTGTTTGTGTTTGTGTGTGTTTGTGCATGTGTGTTCACTTGATTTACCAGACAAGACCAGAGTGTGAATTCTTGTGTGTATTAATGTCTAGCTTTACTTGAGTTACCAGTTTAGGACATGTTTATGTGACCCTCAGCACCCTTGAGCTGACCCGTTGTCTGATTGACCTGTAATCAGGCTATTCAAACTAACGTCCACAACAAAGTTGATCGTCTCAGTCTGGCAAGCCTAACGTCATTATGCTGTCAGCTTTGTAGTGAACTAGGTAGTTGACCTTAATGAGAGGAAATTGCAGATAGGAAGTACCCAGTCTTTAATCTAATAGAGATGTGTTTTTGTATGGATCATGTGATTTGTATGGTTGCAAACAATCCTGTCTACTGCACAGAGGGACAAGCCCTGACTCATTTACTATGTGAGTAATGTAAAGCACAAGTCTTTCACTGGTTGATCAACATGAATCCAGACACTCAACTCAAAACTGAAATTTCACACTTTTTTTACTTTAACTTAGCTTAGCTAAACCAACAAAAGCCATGTTTGTATTAACATACCCAAATCATTATGAGTCCTTCATTATATATTTTTCTCTTTTTACTTAAGTATGATTATTCCTCTTTACTCACTTATAGTCCTATGCTAGATGTGAGAGTGGTGCTGCTTGCTTAGTGTAGTATACTGTAGTGTACACTGGTATACTGTAGTAGAGACATAACTGAACCAGACTCACCTAGTAGACCTTCCTCTGCATGAGCAAGGAAAGTGTAGTATACTGTAGTGTACACTGGTATACTGTAGTAGAGACATAACTGAACCAGACTCACCTAGTAGACCTTCCTCTGCATGAGCAAGGAAAGTGTAGTATACTGTAGTGTACACTGGTATACTGTAGTAGAGACATAACTGAACCAGACTCACCTAGTAGACCTTCCTCTGCATGAGCAAGGAAAGTGTAGTATACTGTAGTGTACCCTCGTATACTGTAGTAGAGACATAACTGAACCAGACTCACCTAGTAGACCTTCCTCTGCATGAGCAAGGAAAGTGTAGTATACTGTAGTGTACACTGGTATACTGTAGTAGAGACATAACTGAACCAGACTCACCTAGTAGACCTTCCTCTGCATGAGCAAGGAAAGTGTAGTATACTGTAGTGTACACTGGTATACTGTAGTAGAGACATAACTGAACCAGACTCACCTAGTAGACCTTCCTCTGCATGAGCAAGGAAAGTGTAGTATACTGTAGTGTACACTGGTATACTGTAGTAGAGACATAACTGAACCAGACTCACCTAGTAGACCTTCCTCTGCATGAGCAAGGAAAGTGTAGTATACTGTAGTGTACCCTCGTATACTGTAGTAGAGACATAACTGAACCAGACTCACCTAGTAGACCTTCCTCTGCATGAGCAAGGAAAGTGTAGTATACTGTAGTGTACACTGGTATACTGTAGTAGAGACATAACTGAACCAGACTCACCTAGTAGACCTTCCTCTGCATGAGCAAGGAAAGTGTAGTATACTGTAGTGTACACTGGTATACTGTAGTAGAGACATAACTGAACCAGACTCACCTAGTAGACCTTCCTCTGCATGAGCAAGGAAAGTGTAGTATACTGTAGTGTACACTGGTATACTGTAGTAGAGACATAACTGAACCAAACTCACCTAGTAGACCTTCCTCTGCATGAGCAAGGAAAGTGTAGTATACTGTAGTATACACTCGTATACTGTAGTAGAGACATAACTGAACCACAGACAGGGAAAAACACAAACCACCTTTCTCTTCCTCCAGACTCTCTCCCTCCTGTCTCTCACCTATCAGGCCTAGGCTTCACCTTCTCCCTTAGGTGAGACTCCCTTTTCAACCCATAGCCCTGTTGTTGCAGAATGCTGTTAGCAGGAAAAAGAATAACATTGACCTAATTGTGAACCGGCAATCAATAGGGGCAAGTTAAGTCAGTTTTAGCTCCATTTTAGCTTGCCCCATAGGTTAGCTTTGGTTGGTGCTCCACTATTTAGTGTTTCTTTTTTTTTTTCTTTTTTTTTTACTTTACAACTGAAAGCACTTGGTGATATCAATCAACAGGGCTATGGGTTGTTAAATAGCTGGAGTTTTCCTGTAATCAGACTCACTTCCTTTGTCTCCTCTCTCAGGTAAACCAAAGCCAACCAGGTAAACCAAAAAAACGATTTTCTCCAGATAAGAATGGAGCCACCCACCTCCTGATCGCTCCGTCTCCTCCTCTCTGGTTGCCCTGGGGATGAGGAGGAGAATCCTCCTGGGGGCATGACTCTCTCTGATGGCAGCAATGCCTGTGCTGTTGGCCATCTTTGTTCTTGACTGAGTGTGTGTGAGGTCAGGCACTGGTGTGTCAGGTCTCTGTGTTGGGATCTCTGGTGTGTGTGTTTGTGTGAGAGAAGTGCCCTCAGGTATGGGGGGCAAGATCCTGCTGGAGCCATCATGTCTCTGTAAAGTATAATGTACACACACACACAAGCATAATGCATTCAAACTTTGCTCTAATGCTCTTTGAAGTACATTTTAACAGAAGTTTTTTTTGTTAAATGTGAACACTGAGCAATATTATCAATCAGTTGCAAAAACAGAAGTAGACTCACCTGAGGTGCGTGTCCATCAGCGCCTGATGTGACCAGTGGGTTTCTGGGTAATGGAGGCAGACGGAGGATGGAGAAGCTGGGGTCTGATGTTACACCCCCTTCACTGCACCCTCTCAGGCTCATTCTGCCCAGCAGTGCTGAGGGATGCAATTCAATCAATCAATTAATCAATCAGTCAGTTACATTCTGTTTTAAATTGTGCTATATAAATTAAATGACTTCACAACCAGTTGGCCAACCAACCAATCAATCAATCAGTCAGCTGATACACCCATCAACTGGGTGTATACATAGATATGTATTTGGCAAAACCAACATATGAGAGATTGCAATCGAAATTGGAGATAAAACATTAAAACTACCTTCAGTTTTACACACAGAGATATGATCAGACACTCTAAGTTTCCACTGCAGTTAATTAGAACATTGTTAAGACACATTAGGGCCATTAACAAGAATCTAGGAATATCAGGTCAAAGCTGTGATCAGGGCAGACCAGTGCATATGGTCTCTAATGTCTGACAAACTCTATTTAACAATTTAGTCTCGTAATATTATAATTCTAGCTGCATTCCAAATCACAGAAACATCAATAGTAGAACATGTTCAGAACTGTTATCACTGTTTCAACCCAATAAAAATGATAAAAGCACAGCAAAATAGCTGCATAAATGACAGTTCTGAGACTACAAATAAAATGGAGAATGTCATTGCATTGTTAATCAACCAGGATAAAAGCTTTTTTTTGCACAGCTGACAACTATAATTAGAGCAAACCTTGAAATTAGTTTGGTTTTCCTCTTCGGAGGCTACACACATCCACATCTAAAGATATGCAGTAGCCTGAGAGTTAGTGACATGCTAATTGGGATGCCTATCACACACTGTAGTTAAGTGTATGGGGGAGAGAGGACCAGTGTATGAGATGTGAGGTGAGTGAGAGAGTAAGATAATTGGTGATGGCGAGGCCAGAGAGCATGTTTAGTGATGCGTCCAGTTTGAGTTCACCTCTTGGTTTGAGTGTCTATACTAGAGTTGGCAGAGGGCCACATGAAAGGCAATCTTCTCAGACATGATGGATTTTGTGCCTAATTATGGTGCAACATGTCTACTTTACATGCACACACACACACACACACACACACACACACACACACACTTATATGCTCTTTTCTCTCTCACACATACACACAAACACACACACATCACAAACTGTGTGTGTGTATGTACAAAACTGTTAATTACAGCATTGATCAAGAGTGCAGAAAGCTCAGTTACTTTAATCTCAGAGACACTTCTCAAGCAAGTCTCTTTTATTGCAGGGAGTGTAATGATGTTGACAAGAGTGCTGAAGAAAACGAACAAGCTTTTTCCAAACGAGTCCTCCACAGATGAAACAGAATTAGAGAGATTTAGCTTGCGATATGTTGCAGCACAAACAACAGGCGTGGCAATCACTGAGACGGGCTGTGATCAAAGACAGACACGTGGGTTTCTGCAATTAACTGACAGACATGGAGAAAATTAAACATAATAGCCAAGAAACAGGAAGTTTGAGACTTCAGTCTGAAGAAGCCATTATTGAGTTATTTGTTGAAAGTATTTTAGGGCTGAACTTCCAGTCTGTCCAAGGACTTCTTCCATTCTAAGAAAGAGTTAACCTTCCACTACTGCAACGCTACACTATGTTTAATATTTCATGTTTAATCTTGGAAAAAAGAACGTAGACAAGAACCACAAAGGGTCCCTACTGCTTGCATTTTAACAAAGACCCTTTGAGATTCCACATACAAGTTTTATATATGTACATTTGCTTCCTTTGAACGTGGTGCTTTTTAATCAAATTAATCTAAATATGAGTAGAGTTAGGTGAGGTTTAGACTTACTGTATTGACCACTGTTGATCCGCTGACCACCGGCCATATGCCCACCATAGAAGTTAATGTGGGAGAGACGGCTGTTCCTCCATGAGGTGTCCACACTCGCTCTCTTTAGACTGCATTTCCCATGATCACTTGCGTCCTCCACACAGCCACCCCCACACAGAAGAGCCTGTGTGTGAAGGTGTTGTGAGAATTGGAAAATTATTCATGTTACCTAAAAAAAATAAGGTGTACAAGGTGTGTCCTCGATAACATGGGTACACCTGGTATTTTTGTCAGAATTGTTTGAGAGCTCAGTGTGTGGGTTATGGACGGTATGGGCTATCAGAGACCAGATTTTTCTGTATTATCATTTTCTTAAGACACACTAATCTAAAACCTGCTTCCATTAAACTACAAAGGCCTGGGGATGGGCTTGAAAACTAACATTTCAGAGAGTTACATTTTCTGTCACAAGGACAGTGATAGATTGAGAGATTTCATAACATTCAACATTTTATCCAAATATAGCTCTACTAGATCAGCACTGACTCCTATGGGTGTGTGTACAGTATATCTGGGGCCTGAAATCTAGCTGGGCTCTGATAGACTGCCTGACTGTGAAGTTTTGTTTTCTAAAGGCTTAGCGGTGGGTCACCAGTAGGTCAGTAGTTGGTCAGGGTTTTTGCAAAGCATCACATGGTGGCTCTTAGCGTGGTGGTGGTGGCGACATAGTTGAACGCCTAGCTTTACAGACATTAAGATCAGATATTTGTACTGTTTGTTTTTGGAAAGCCCCTTTTCTAGGAAGAGGTAATGCTGGCCTTGACCCCCTACTCTTCCTCCTCCTCCTCTTCTTCCTTGTGGTATGAAAACAAACAAGAGTCCGCCCGTCTGTCCCAGACAGTGTAACATGACGACAGCCCAATTGAATAAGGAAGCAGAGCATTACCGACTCATGGGTCTCCTCCGCGTTTTGTCCCTCAGCGTCCTGCTGAGACTCAGGCTCTGGCAAGTGGATCATGGGAGAGCTGGGGATGTCTGCCTCGGACTGAGTGCCATTGTGTGTCCCTCCCAAATCAGTCAAGGTCATAGGGCACTGAAAACCTCCGGTCTCCTGAGTGACTCCAGTGTCTGGGAATAAGAGTGATGTGTAACACTTACTCACAGTGAGGTTGGTGTCCATGTAAACACATTTATGAACATGTTGTAAAGTGTTAATTGTGTCTTATAGCACTTGACATATAAGAGCATGTCACTCTGCTACACATGGTAATAAATGCATTTATAACTTATATAGTATGACTGTGTCTGCGGAATCACTACGAGTAAATGTATTGTTAGAAAAAGCAGACATTCTAGACTGGGAAAAATTAATGTTCAGCAAAACGTCTTGATAAAGTTGTGCCATTCCAGCTGTTTGTGTTTTTGGGATGTGTATATAGCGAGTTGAGTGAGTGTGTCATGCTGTAATCCCAGTGAGGGAGTTCAGTGTGAAACCTCACGCCACATTCCTCCCTATCCCATGGTGCCATTCAGAAAATAAACACCCAGGATTAGAGTCTAGGCCCTCAGTGCCTCATGGAGGAGAGAGGGAAGGAGGACTCTGAACGAGGGACATTTACAGCAGCTACGTTGCTCGACTGACAATTGGGTGACACGGTTTTGATTCCTGAACCCACTTTGAGATTCTGTGTCGCTATGGATAAAGTCAATTTTATTTTACTTTAATTTGAATGCTTCTTAGAGGGACTCCTCACTCTAACGCATGTTAAACCAATGAGGCTGAATGAGCTGGGTTTTTCATTATTAGTCTTTCACTGCAGCGGAAAGGTGTGTGTGTGTGTGTTTGTGTGTGTGTGTGTGAGAGAGAGAGAGAGAGAGAGAGAGAGAGAGAGCATATGCATGGGATAGCGTGTGTCTCTGTGTTAGGGAGAGGCAGAGAGAGAGTGTGTGTAAGAGCAAATGCTTCTGTGTTGAATGAGTGTGTGATCCCACTCTGATGTTGGGAATCCCAGATGATGCACCAAGGATCATCAAAACTAACAAGACACATTCATGTACTTTACATCCATGAACACAGCTTTCTCTAAAGCTCACTTTTTAAAAAATAAATTAAGGGAGTCACACACTAGGATCCTGTGTTTACTTTGTGTTGCTTATAACAATATTGTCTTTCCTTATAGCTACAT
>JAIFZK010000228.1:5002500-5025000 GCA_027481765.1 Tenualosa thibaudeaui | reverse complement strand
TTGGAGACCCAGGCAGTGTGTATATGTGGAGAGGATGCTGATCTAATGAAGGAGCAGATGACAGAGAGATAATGCGGCCATATTGGATTTGTTAGACAGATGTTGACAACAAAACAAGTTTATGGAGTTTGATTAGATAAGAGACCAATTAAACTCTGTAAGGACTGTAGTCATTCTGTGCATAAACAGGCTGTTGAACTGTTTTAGATTAAGTGTTGTATGGTGGAGATACAGTGAGGATATTCTACATTAGACACAGTATATGCAATGAGGCAACGTGACAGAGATGTTGAATGACTCTCTGTTCTAATATAGAAAAGATAGGGTGGGGGTGGTGGAGGGGGTATGTGATGATTCTACATTTGGACAGAACGCAGAACTAATGTAAAGTAGTTAGGCCAGGCTTAGCAACAGAGATCCTGTGTGCAGACAAGCTGTGTGACGCTTTTGAAGTGGAGGAAGCAGAGCGAGCTGCAGACAGTGTGTATGAGGGCAGGAACTCAGACAGACCACCAGCAACAGAGCTGTCTACACACTCCATAGTATGTGGCAGGCTGCTGACACAATGACAAGAGCACAAGAGTGTAGTGCACCAATTGTAGTGTTTTGAACAAGGTCACTGATGCACAGCAATAGTATACGATGGTATGCCCTGTTGATTGGTTATTCCTGTTTTTACTGCTACGGCTTGTGTCCAATAAAACAACAATGTCACCAGACACATACTAACCATGCCTCTGCGTATTTATGAGAATAGAATATAGCAATACAGTCTGTGGAAAATGTGTAGGACTAATGCACACAACTGACCCAGAATACAGTGGCTTAATCAAGTGATTATGACTCATTGAGTTCAGTACTGTCTTAATATGTCTGTCTGAGATATATTTAACTGTCTAATATCCATATCATTATTCATTCAATGAGTCTGTTTGCCTGCCAATCCTTGCGTGTGAGCATGTTTGTCTGTCTGTCTGCCTGTCTCTGACTGTGTCTGTTTGCCTGACTGTCTGCATGTCTGTGTGTCTGTCTGGGCTGTGTGTCTTGTCCTCTGATCCGTGGCCCTGGGGCTGAAACTCGGTACGCTCGTAAAAAGCCAGTGGCTGATTTACGGTGGTGCTGCCCCCTCAGACTCGAGAGGCGACGCCCGACCCCCGTCCAACGCCCAGGGAGGGGTGGTGGGGTTGGGGGCTAGGAGTGGGGGTGGGGGTGGCAGTGGGGTTGACCTTGGCTGGGCCCCAGCACACAATGGAGTGACTGTGGGCATTGCATGAGAGCTGGGGTTGGGCTGCCTGGTTGGCTGGTTGGGGGTGACCAATGCTGGAGATGTGGGAGGGCTGGGATGCAACAGCATGCTTTTCCCCCGTCTTCACAATTAAACATTACAGATGCACTAAATAGCCCATATATCACCATGCATACATTTACCCTATCCACCACTAAGCATCCATAATATCCACCACTAAACAACATTAGGCCTTCTGCCTTACACCCTTAAACTTCTATGCCACTCTGCCGAGGCTGACCCCGACCGGAGGATCAACTCTTCTGCCCTCCCCTCTTCTCTCCTTTCCTCCTCTCCTCTCCCCTCCTTTACCCCTCCTCCTCTTCCCTTTCCCCCGTCTCCCCTCAACTCCCCTCTTCTCTCCTTTCCTCCTCTCCTCTCCCCTCCTCTACTCCTCCTCCTCCTCTCCTCACACACATACAGCTAGAAATGGAGCGTAAGTGTTTCTAATGGAGAGAGCCATATATTCTCTGTCTTTATGAGGAGCACATATTCATTCCATGGTAAGAGATCACTGCCCCGCTGCATGGCACTGGTGAGAGAGAATGTTTTCTGCTACAGTAGGCAGTTTGAAGTCTGAGGGTTGTGTGTGTGTGTGTGTGTGTGTGTGTGTGTGTGTGTATGTGTGTTACGTAGGGGGGGCATTGGGGAGATTGGATGGGGGCTTCATATTTCCCTCAGTTTCACCAGAAGCCCATTAAGGTAAAGAGGATATTCCATCATGCATGTAAAAACGGCTGTAATCGTAGATGCATTCTTTCAGATGTAGGAATCTAGAGAACAAAGAGTGGCCTGTCTGAGCTTCTGCGTGGGTCTCCGCAGACGAGCAGGTACAGGTGGGCTTGTTACAGACCCTCCCTGGTCCCTGATGCACGACCAGCTCACTCCTTCACAACCTGCACTCAATCTCTCAGCCTCATAATAATGCCCATTCAATGGCCCCTCAGATTAAAAAAGTGATTGCGCAAGATGGCAGTGATCACACAGCAAACTGCAGTAAAAGTTGAACAACAGGCCATGAACTTTAAGCCATGGCCTACTGGTTAGGGCTTTGGGCTTGTGACCGAAGGGTTGTCTGGTTCAATCTCTGACCAGTGGACACTGGCTGAAGTGCCCTTGAGCAAGGCACCTAACCCCTCACTGCTCCCTGGGCACCACTATGGCAGGCAGCCAACTGCTTCGGATTAGTGCATACTTCATTGTGTGCTGTGTGTGTTTCACTAATTCACAAATACAGAGACCAAATTTCCCTCATGCGATCAAAAGAGTATAGATTATCATTAACTACTGATGGCTCTGTGGCCTACAGTGATTGCTTGATCTGATGAAGGCTTAAGGGCTCAAAATATTATGAATGACATATACATTCAGAAGGGAGTCATGATTTACTGTCATTTCACTGCCCTAAACTCATCAGTGACAAAAGAAGTGTATACATCGATGATGATGTTGTAAGTGAGTTTGGAATAAGCAACCTCTTTAGTAGCCATAACCTTAGCCTTGACCATAGAAACTTCCAGAACTCTATCTAGAGCAGAAGTAACAAAACCCTCTTCAGTATCCATGTAACATTTACCTGCTTTCTCCTGTAGGCCAGAATTGCTCCAGTCAGGTCCCTCAATGTGTGCAGTGGTGGGTCAGCTTCCTGTTTGGAGCCCAGTCCCTTCCTGTTGGCTGCTGATTGGCTGGAGTTAGATATCAGGTCCTCCGAGTAGAGGATGAGGTGGCCCTTCCTGGTGGTGTAGGTTTTAGGGGGTGCGGGGTCCTCCATCCCCCCACCCAGGAGACGCCCACTGCGTGACAGACGCAGCAAAAGGGGTTGGGCCCTCCAGGAGAAGTAGTCCTCAAGAGGTCAAAAGGTCAACAAAGACACATGGACATCCATAAAAACTACATCACAAGTACTATTAATTCTCATACAAAATTGAGTTTGCCAGGAAACAAAAATAGTTGATATGATGTCATAGTTGGCATTATATAAAACATGCCATCATTGGAAATTTCTACCTGATTGAACACACACAGTAATTGAAACAAGATATTTTATAATAACAATAAAAATATGGGCAACAACAGCAGCTACATCAGATCGGATTTATTTTAAGAGCTATAAATGCCCACATCACCCTGTTTTATTTGTAAACACACATTGCTTGGTTACCTCTGGTTCAAAGGAGACCTCCAGTCTTCCATCATGGCCGCCCTCCCTGAGAGGCACCAGCTGCCCACAGCCCCGACTCAGCAGAGATAAAGGCAGATACTTCATTTTCACAGGCCCTGTCGTCTGGTTAAAAGCTTAGTCCTTAACTCTGAACAGATCAAGGCAGATCCTTCATGCTCACTGACACGCTCCTCTGGTTAAAGGTGTAGTACCTAGCTCAGAAGAGATAGAGGCAGATCCTTCATGCTCACTGACACACTCTTCTGGTTAAATGTGTAGTCCTTAACTCAACACAGAGATAGCTCCTTCATGCCCACGGATCTTCTAATATAGTTAAAGGAGTTGTCTGTGACAGCAGAGATTGAGAGAGCAATGTGATTTTCACAGGCCTGACCCTGAACTCAGCACAATAACCAATCGAAAAAATCGAAACTATCCATCATTCGGTGTGGGTTTCAGCA
Source organism: Tenualosa thibaudeaui (assembly GCA_027481765.1). NCBI lineage: Eukaryota > Metazoa > Chordata > Actinopteri > Clupeiformes > Clupeidae > Tenualosa > Tenualosa thibaudeaui. The sequence goes on along the minus strand of JAIFZK010000228.1, from coordinate 5,021,093 downwards.
GGGATTTTCCCAGAAACCTCAGTGATGAGGTCACATCCTCTTATCCCTGCCAAGGGTTACATCAGAAAGAGGTCAAAGGTGTGTGTGTGTCTTAATGAGTTTTTGTGTGTGTTGTGACTTTTATCTTGACTGTAAAAAGACAATGTGACCTCCTAACTCTTCAAGACCCTTCAAGCTAAGATAAGAAGCAATCCCAAAATATAATGGTAATGGCTAATGGCTAACAATGAAAAAGTCTATTAATTATCTGTCATTAAAATCATCATGACATAAAACCATAAAATATCATGACTGAATGTGAAATGCACATTTTCAAAAAGACAAACTAAAACTTGACAGTTAAAGCAAAATGTCTCAATATAAACATCATAAAATCTGTCATTTACCTGTCAGTCATGTGTGGAGTCGCAATTAAACAATCAGTTGCCTGTCTGACCTTACAACCTCTGTTCTGCTTTCGATGGACAACCCTGCTCCTCGGACTCATCATATGCTGAAACCCTCTCTCCGGTCCATGCCAGAAAGCTCCTTCATTCTCCCAGTCTCAGCCACTCTGCTGTGTTTGGGGAGCTCTGTAAAATGGTTGCCACGACGGCACAGCACGGCACAGCTCAGCTCCTCGGTAGAGGCACTGTTTTCTTGTTGCCTTGGTTGCCTCTGAGAAGTTTACCTCCTAGTCACTAACAACAGTAACCCTGCTCACCACCCCACTCTTAACACACAAGCATACTAGAGTCCAAGCCATCTTAACCTGTCCTCAAAGACAAACAACTGATACAATCTGCCAGTGGTGTGTCTGTGTGTGTGTGTGTGTGTGTGTGTGTGTGTGTGTGTGTGTATATGAGTGTGTTTGTGTGTGTGTGTGTGTGTGTGTCAAGTCAAGTCAAATGGATTCAAGTGCTTCTACATTTAAGATACATAGAAAGACATTTGAGACAGGCTACATTTAGTGCACATACATTATAAATATACATAAAGTGTGTCAGACAACAGACAGTAAGACAGGGCATAAGTAGACTTGCAACAGTGCACTGATTGTTTGTAGATAGATTCACAGTCGGTGGAGGTAGAATTTAGCAGCATAGAAAAAGTGCAGCTATGCATTCATTTCAGTGAATAAATGAGTGAATAAATATGTCATGTTTTTTTGTTTATGGATTTGTTTTTTGTTTTGTTTTTTGTTTAGTCCGACTGCTTGAGGGAAGAGGCTCTTCCCCATCATGGAGGTGCAGGCAGTTACAGACACTGTGGTACCTGTTCCCTGATGCCATTAGGGAGAACAGTCCATGTGACAGGTGTGTTGTGTCCTTAATAATGCTTGTGGTTTTGCGCAGACAGTGGGTGTTGTAGATGTCGGAGAGCGAGGGAAGAGAGGTCCCTGTGATCTTTTCAGCCGTGTGTATGTGTGTTAAGATGTTTTCAGACCAAAAATGTGTGTATGCATGTGTGTATATCTACTAAATGTTTGCTGTATGTGTGTTTCTGTGTGTATATGTGTGATTAGACCAAAAATGTGTATGTGTGTGTGTGTGTATATGTACTAAATGTTTGTATGTGTCTGTGTGTGTGTGCGTGGGTCTGCACAAATTGGCTGTGCTTTACCATTGACTGACATGAAGTAGACTTCTGTGAGTGTGTCTAGTCACTTACTTTGTCATTGTCTCTTACATACACACTCTCACACTGTCACACACACACACACACACACACACACTGTCTACTATTTCATTGGAGTGCCATAAAGGCTGTTGTGTGTTGCTGGGGCCCGGTAAGACTGACAGTGCTGTAGGGCCATAACAGAGGCTGAGCCCATCCACGTCTTTTGTTCAGTCAGGATCAACTAGAGAAGCTGACACAAAACAAACAGGTCCTTCAGGACTTCCATGAGAGAGGGGGAGGGGTTCATCATTGTGTCATGGTGGAAAGTGGTCCTCTGCATGGAGTTATGGATGAAGCTCTAATTTCTTATATACTATTACACACTGCACAAGATGAGATTGTAACTGTGTACACACAATATCTTAATCATCAGTTTAAATGAGTTGCTGGTTTTGGGTCCTCTTCACTGCTACTGTTTCACAGTGTAAAATAAAACAAAAATGTAGTCATGGCATCATTGATGAGGAAGGTTTTGATCTTTATTCTTCTGCACATTTCTGAGAAATAGATCATGCAATTAAAAATAATCATTTCATTTTTTAAAAGTAACTTGATACAGCAGGAATCTCAGCTCGGTGTCAGTTTACACAAATATGCAGTTATTGAAAATACTGTTGTGGTAAAACTGTGGTAAATACATAACTGTTCAGAATGCTGTTACCAAACAAGAATGTTTCTAAAATGTTATTACTAAAATGTTATTACTACAATATTAGTAGTTCTCTGGCATCACATACTCATATGTATCCTACTGAGAATTCCACAACTACTTCAGAATGAGCACACACTCTATTTTTTTCCAACTAATACAGAAATATAAAGTCCAAATTAATTGCTACTGTAATACCTTAAGCTAGGAGACCAGTCTAGGCCTGCCTTGCCCCTGGTTTGCCCTGTAACTGAGAGTAAGCTGTTTTTAATGAACCCTGACTCTGACTGAACCGGGGTGCTGGGTCACATTCAATTACATGACTGCAGTTCCATGATAGGAATCACACAGCACAGGAAGTGAACCTTGGACATAGAAAGTGGGGTCATATGTGTCACCTTAACACACAACTGTAGCGTGAAACATGAATGAATGGTATTCACTGGTAGGTTATGCCACCCTTAGACAGTAGATAGCAATACTGTTTTTTTTCCCTCTCTTTTTCATTTAAGAAAATTGGTCTGGGAATGATGGATATGTAATGTACAGTTTGATTTGGTGCAGTGATAGAGAGTGGAGCAGTCATTTGTCATAATTAGTCAGATGATGCATTGCCCTAATTAGCTTTTATATGGGGTCATAATCAGTGATAAAGGTTGGGGTTATGGAAACAAAACAAAACCAAAAAAGTGTTTTGCCCCCACCAGTTAATTTCTCTTTGTGGCCCTTGAAAAAGACCACAGTAACTTTTTTCGCCTGTAGATGGCGCCAGAATGAAATCTTGCCTCGCCTACTTGATTGAGAGACAGAACGGGAGCGCCGGCCTTGGAGTAAATAAAGGCTTTATGGCTTGTGTGGAATGTTCTCATTATGTGCTTCTTTCGTGTTAAAATGTGGTTTGTTGCTTCTGTCCACCAGAAATGCTAGCCTAATTTCTCTCCACATCATTGTTGAATGTCAGATTTGCTTTGTTGGGGTAATGCAAACTTTCCAAACAAAGCTTTGGTCATTTATCCTTGAAGTGAAAATGCTGATTGAATATGGACTGTTGCTAATATTGGATTTTTTTTAAAATCCTATACACGAAAGCAAAGACCACAAGTGCACTCAAATATTTCTGTCTGTGCGTCATGAAACGCTTCCGTTTTCCCCAGTCAGATTTCATTAACACAGTCTCACAGATATATCACATGAACCATTGATGTGGCTGATTACTTGGAAAGATCTGCGACCACAGCAGGCCAAATGCCCTCCAGTAACCTCGGCCTCGGCTCCATTTGCTTCGTAAACCTGGTGTAATTTAGCTCGTTAAATTACTAACATATGGTTCGGAGCAAATGGAAAGCTCAGCTGCGACAGACAACTGGACAAAACAAAGCTTTAAAAGCGTTTTAAAAATCTAATTGTTTTATTCAGTGACACTGTACATATACAAATGGTATCTTACCGCATTTTTGAAAATCAAGTAAAAAACAGCAAGATTATTTTCATAAATACATATATTCTTTGAGAAAATGTGAGTATTTACAATATGTTGCTTACAAGTAGCTTGCATAATCTCACAGCTGTACACATGCATAATACTATCCGGATTCAGGACGCTCATGAGTAGCCCGTCCATTTGTAGAGGTATGCATGATTGTCAGTGGGTGGCTGCGAAACTCCGACAATTTTGCCAAATAAACAAAGGGACGTATAAGGCAAACATTCTATTTTCTGGGAAAGGGTTTGCACCTACTGTTGAGCTGACTGTGCGCATACCATGCCCATACCAAAATTTAATGAAATGCATTTGTCTATGTATTCTTTTATATAAAACTACAGACAACGCCATGTGAATCTTATTTCGTGATACAAAGTCAAAATATACTGTCCTGTTTTTTTTTAAGAATATAAACGTTATACAACAAATAATTAAGACAGATTTGAATAACAATGAATGGTCTTCTGGCCTGGTGGTCAGATGTTTCACAAATAACACATAACAGAAAACAAAACAACGCGGCACATAAAAGTGTCCATAGCATTTCGTTCCTTTAAATGAAATCTAGTGGATGAAAATCAGCTTAGTTTGCAAATGTAATTCTTCCCCACTATTTTGCCGGTTTTTGCTATTGTCCTGTTAAAATTTCCCCGTTTGGAGACTGGAACCCGTGACTGTAGCTATGGCTCCGATGTTAACTTTTGTAGACGAAGCAAACTTCCAGCGGCTACAACCTGAATGAAGACGACTACTCTTACGGCTCATACTGTGGTCTCCCCCTGGGTGTTGTTGCTGAGTCGTTTGTAGAATCGGCGCCAGGACTGCAGCGTTTTCCCTGACCATATCCAGAAACCGGAGGTGATGCCCACGATCATTGTCATGAGGTACTTAATCATAAAAACGGTAAAGTCCGGGGTCATCGGCGCAAAGTTGTGCGCTGGGCATGGCACAGCGAAGCGCTTGCACGTCTGCATGTGCCAGGTCTTCTCCCATTGAGGACGGAAAGCTTGTTCGTAGAAATAACAGGCGATTACGATGGTAGCTGGGACGGTGTAGAGGACGCTGAACACCCCAATGCGCACCATCAGCTTCTCTAACTTCTCCGTCTTCGTGCCGTCGTGTTTCATAATGGTTCTGATCCGGAACAGAGACACGAAACCCGCGAGCAGGAAAGACGTGCCAATGAAGAGGTATACGAAGAGGGGCGCAAGGACGAAGCCACGCAGGGCGTCCACGTTGTAGATGCCCACGTAGCAAACGCCGGTCAGGATGTCTCCGTCCACCTGGCCCATGGCGAGGATGGTGATGGTTTTGACCGCCGGCACGGCCCAGGCAGCGAGGTGGAAGTACTGAGAGTTTGCCTCGATGGCCTCGTGGCCCCACTTCATGCCCGCAGAGAGGAACCATGTGAGCGAGAGCAGGACCCACCAAATGGAGCTGGCCATACCGAAAAAGTACAGGATCATAAACAGGATAGTGCAGCCCTCCTTTTTGGTGCCCTGTGCAACGGTTTTGTAGCCGTCATCGTTAAATTTATCAATGCACACAACTTTGTCCTCTAGGAAGAATCCCGCCGCGTAAGCCACAGCCACCATAAAGTAGCAACCAGACAGAAAGATTATGCACCTCTCCGGGTAGCGGAAACGCCTCATGTCCACTAGATAAGTGAGCACTGTAAAAAGAGTACTCACGCAACACAAAATGGACCAAATCCCTACCCAGAGTCGGCCAAACTTAACCTCCTCCTCCCGAAAGTACATGAGCCCGTTAGGTTTGGTGGGTTCGCAGGGGGCCCCGCAGTCTTTCACTCCCATGAAGTAGTAATTTAGGTACGGGGGCACCTCGAGCTGGAGGGGGCACGAGAACTGGTGCGTGGGGCGCGCTATGTTCGGCAGCGTGATTAATTCCGGCTGGTAAGGGGTCGGGTCAGACGTAGGGCCCCCGGTGTCCGAGGTGTTCTGTCCAACGCAGATTTCCCCGGCTCCGTGGACCGGGAAATTCTCGCAGCGCAGTCGCTCCGGCCACTGGAAGCCAAATTTGTTCATAAGCGCCTCGCACCCCTGTCTCGCTCGCTCACACAGAGAGCGACACGGTGGGATAGCCTGCTCCAGCACGGTGCACACCGGGGCGTACATTGAGCAGAGGAAAAATTTCAAGTCCATGGAGCATTGCACTTTGACCAGAGGGTAAAACTGGTGTACCTCCAGACCGGCATCCTCCTGATTTGTGTGACCCAAAAGATTCGGCATAATGGTTTGGTTGTAAGCGATGTCTGTGCAAAGTGGTATGGAAATCGGTTGGCAGAAGCCGTGCTCGGGAATCGAAATGCCCTTTTCTCCATGATACTGTCCGAAACACGGCTGCAGAATTAACCACATCAGGGCAACAACTAGTCCAATCGCTTTTACACAGCCATTCGATACCGCCATGTTCGATAATAAAAAATGGAACTTCAAGTTCTCACTAGGTTGGAAAAAAAACGGGCTGCCCGCCTATCCAAGCGCGGATAAAAGAGTCTTTCAGATGTCGAGTGAGGAAAAAAACTTTCCCGACGTTTTCTGATCAAATAAGATTAAAATTCTTCTGCTGTCCTCGAGTGCTCGCGCTGCGCTTCTCAAGCAACACGGCGGAAGGCTGCTCGTGGTCTCCACACGCGCATGTTACTCAAATGGACGTTCAAGGAAAATCTATTTGCGGGTTGGAAAATTAAACGAATGGTCTGTGCAGGCTGCCCTTGCGTCGCCTCTCACCGTTAACGAGCTGAGGGGAAATGTTGCAAAACAATGCAAAAAGTCACACAGCAGAGTATTTTAACAAAATATCATCTTTGCCAGCAAGAATCCAGAAATCCGTTCAACAAAAACTCTTTTCAAGTTTCCACGGGGTCATCCACGTCCTGAAAATGCGCAGCTGTTCCTCTCTCAGCGAGTATCCTTGAGCTGAATGGGTTCACAGAAAAATAGTCGCTCAGTCCTACATACAACAAACTTTTGTAAAAATTAACACAATTATCCTCATATTGTAAAATCCCGTTGTCCCTCTCGCAGCCCCACGTACTACTCGCAGGCTACTTTGCACACTACTGGGTTTGATCTAAATCACGGCACACAGACAATAATGTGCCGTCGGTTTCAAGACACCCCTCATTCAGATTCATCAGCCGTAGTTGCGGGGAGCCTTAAAACAGACATTTCTTGTCCAATGGCGTGCTTTGTTTTCCTTTGCATCTTTCCTCCTATTGGTTAGGGCAAGTCATTGCAAAGAGCTCCACCCACCCAAAACTTTCTCGTCCTGTGGAACGTAATGTCAGTTAACAGTTCCGAATATTTAACAGCGTAACGCATAAGGCTTTAATGCACGGTAATGAGTCATTGATCTCGTTACAAAAAATGAATATACAATTTCCGAATTATTTTCAGTTAAAAGGCGTTGAGGAGATATGACATTGTTGAAACACTTACGCACAGAACACATATTCCTTCGGATGGCACGCACAATAGGAACACGTTACCAATCAATGTTTTTATCAGTAAATCATCTGACTTTGAAATCGTGCAATTTAAGTCTTCATTTATATATGTTTATAGGTCTATTTTATGATTTTTTTTTTTAACTTAGGCGTGTCAAGCACTATTACTGACTTTGGAGACGAAATACATTTGTTGGAAAAAGCTGAAACATGTCAATCACGCAGAAGGATAGCTACAGTAAATCATCTAACTTTGAAATCGTGCCGTTTAAGTTTTCATGTAGTTAGGTCTATTTCATGATTTCTTTTTAACATAGTCATGTGAACCACTATTACTGACTTTGGAGACGATATAACTCATTGGAAAAAGTTGAAACATGTCAATCACGTGGAAGGATAGCTACTATCTGCTTTAAACACCAACAGCAGCCAGTTTGCCCAAACTTTGGTGCTTCACTTTCCAAACCTTATTTTACATATCCCTCTCTGGTGGACTCGCTACCTTACACATGACAACTTTTTTCAGTGGGAAACTCAGATAAGTTAACAAGGCCTATTTGTAGCTACAAGACTGGACCCCAAACCTGAAATACACTCCCTAAAGTATGTGGATGAATCATCTTATGTTCACATTCAGCATGCATAGCCCTTGAATGTGGAGATATGAACGAGTCGTAACATGACATCATGTGCAAACACTCAGCTGCGTTGGGCATTTATAGCCCAGCCTCTTCCTTAAAACCAGCAAGCCTTTCACAGCTGGCTTGTGCTCTTGTTTGAGAAATAGTCTACCTTACAACTTACAGGCTACTGTTTTGTCTCAACACCACCTCATATTGATTGCCAAACTCATTGAAACCTGGCTAAGTAACTTACTGAAGCCCAAATACAGTGTATTCACATACAAAGCCATAGGTCCTCCTGAGAGAAGAGCATGAGAGTCTTATCTTGAGATCCATGTTGACTCACTCAGCCTGCTATGTGTCCGTAGTGAATGAGGATGCATTGTCTTGTCTAACTTACCCAACTTGTGCTAATCTTGGCCCAGACTTCTTGCTTGTTCCTACATTCCCAAACCGGTATGCAGAGGCCTGTTAGGCTGTTTGTGTGAATGAAAGTGGTTCAAACAGGAAGATAGGTTATGGACGTCAGGGGTAGGGGTTGTCTCAATTGTCTTGCTAAGGTGATTGTAATGTGCAATAAATTCTTTCTTTCTCATTCTTGCTCTCTCTCACTCCAGACAAACACACACATTGTACATATGAAGTCAATGGCTAATGACACAGATAGTGGGTTGGCAGCAGCAGATGAGGAGGATGCTGGGGAATAAGATGGTTTTATTATGGGATTGGGATTATTTTTAACCACCAGTCTAAACTCTGCCATTCCTGCGCACTTAAGCAGCATTGCAAAAATAGATCAGAGTGACAAGGCGGCGCACACACACACACACACACACATACATACACACACACACACACACACACATGCTGTATGTTAATACCAAAGCCAAGGGACAAAAGGCTCCGTGTGGCCTTCAACATCAATTACACAGCCTCTCACACACACTGATGTGCATACACTTGCACGTGCATACACACACACACATACACAATCACACACTAATGTGCATACACTAGCATGTGAATACACACATTCTTTTCAGTCATATGCATGCATAGGTACACCATTGCAAATACATACACATAAACACAAATGGAATTAGGAATACACTGATACAGACACTCTCCCCCCCCCCCCCCTCTCTCACACACACACACACACACACACACACACACACACACACACACACAGTTCTTCTGAAAGGAGAGCGGAGAGAATGTGATTTCATGGGCATATATCTATCTATCTATTCTTTTATTGTGTATGTGCATCCATTTATCTTGAATGTTTTAATCCAGAAAAGCCGGCACCATGCTAACTGTAATGATAGCCTGATGATAATGCCATAGATATCATCATGGATATGATCCTGATGGCTCGTGTTTTGCAGAGCATGGTAATACTAGTGATACTGCTATAGATATCATGGACACTGATACAGATCCTCATGCCCTGTGCTTTGAAGAGAGAGAAGTCTGTGTGTGTGACTAGAGAAGACTACTGGGAAGTGGGGAGAAGTGAGAAGCCTCATGGTAGTAGATAGATAGACAGACAGACAGATAGATAGACAGTGAGATAAACAGATATATATATATATATAGAGAGAGATACAGATAGATAGATAGATATATATATATATAGATAGATAGATGGATGGATATTTTATTAGGAAGGAAAGGACCTGTGGAAAATGTTATAGTATCTTGCCCACTGGTACTGATGCAGTCCCAGGGCTTGGCAGACGGCTGCCAGGCTTGTGTGTGGTGGCACAGTGGGATGAGACAGAGCTGATGGAGCATCTGGGTCCCCCACAGCCACAGCAAAGTCATGGTACTCCTGCTGAGCGTTAATGTGTGTAATCAACCAGCGTGTGTGTGTGTGTATCTCTTAACCTACATTTGTGTGTGTGTTTGTGTGTGTGTGTGTGTGTGACGTTTGTATGTATGAAGACACATTGCATCTCTTCTGCATCTTATTCCTTTTGATGATGACTGAAGCCATAACTGTGGTGTATGTTCCCTATTCCCCCTGTGTGTATGTGTATGCATTCTGTGTGTGTGCATTCTGTGTATATGCATGTATGTGTGTGTGTGTGTGTGTGCATGTGTGTGATGACACATAGCAAAACAAAGTCCTGTTTGATGATCAGTATAGCCTCAGTGCTTCATGTTCCCCTCGTCCGTGTGTGTGTGTGTGTGTATGTGTGTGTGTGTGTGTGTGTGTGTGTGTGTGTGTGTGTGTGTGTGTGTGTGTGTGTGTGTGTGTGTGTGTGTGTGTATGTGTGTGTGTATGTGTGTGTGTGTGTGTGTGTATGTGTGTGTGTGTATGTGTGTGTGTGTGTGTGTGTGCCTGTGTGGTGTTTGATGATCAGTATAGCCACAGTGGTTCATGTTCCTCTTATTAACATCCCCTGTGCTCCCAGAAGACCCTATTAGGAGTAGCAGCATGCATAGCCTGATTTCACATACTCCTCTTCTTACACACGTACACACACACACACACACACACACACACACACACACATTCACATCTACTATTCGTAACTGTTCTCCCAAAATGCTCTCTGCAGTTGCACAAGGGACACCTGCATTTCTAGGCTGTGTTGTAAGCTGTCTTCAAATAGCTGTGTGTTCTAAGCTATGTTCAAAACGTTGTGTGTTCTAAGCTGTGTTCACAAAACTGTGTGTTCTAAGCTGTGTTCACTAAACTGTGTTGCATCTGACAGATCTATGTCAGATGCAAGTGGTGTCAAGGTCCAGATTATCAGTATGACAGTCTCTCTCTCTCTCTCTCTCTCTCTCTCTCTCTCTCTCCGTGCGTGTGTGTGTATGTGTGCATGTGTGACTCAGACAGGGCCAATATTGCACTGAGTAGACAGACAGACACTAGGCAAAAATTAAATTGAATTAAACTGAAAAGGGAAGCAGAGGGGTTTGAAATAGATTTCCATTTAAAAAGCTCATTCCCTGGACATGGCTGAGGTTAATGTATTGTCTGGCACCCAGAGGGAATCGTGTTTGGAGGTCAAACATCTGCAGACATCGACAACTCGGTATCAATATTTACATCCACCAGAGCTGTGCAATCCCTATACTCATACACATATACAGTATAGTACACACACATACACACAGTATAGTACACACACATACACACGCAGTATAGTAGCTATCCAATCTGTACACTAATACACACATACACACATGGTAGTGGCTCTGTGGGAACACACCAGAAAGATCTGAGTCACAGAAGAACTTAGATCAGGGAGCAGTCAGCTTCCATCTGGCAAACACACACACACACACACAGACACCTATAAGCACACACATACACACACACTCTCACTCTCTCACTCTATGTCTTTCTCTCTCACACACACACACACTCACACACACACTCTGCGGCTGGATTCTGGTCCTCATCGGGGCTTAGTCCTAGTCAAATCAGCTGGCACACACACACACACACACACACACACACACCTAGCAGCTAGATTCTGGTCCAAATCAGGGCCTATTCCTAGGCGGGATCAGCTGACACCTGGCCTGCCTTATTAGAGATGTGTGGCCATTGCTTCCACTAATAAACTAATGGAATTTGACCCTGTGACCTTCAGAGCAGGTTTAATGAAAACAGGCTGAGATTTTATTGCTCTTTGTGTGTGTGTGTGTGTGTGTGTGTGTGTGTGTGTGTGTGTGTGTGTGTGTGAGAGAGAGAGAGAGTGAGAGAGTGCTTGTGTTAACATCGAATGGACAGGATAGTCAACACTATTACCTTATACAATAGTTAGGCCTTATCGTCATTCAGTCCCTCAAAAGTCATTTGTAAAGATGGAGTGGGTAGGAAGAATGTGTGTGTGTGTGTGTGTGTGTGTGTGTGTGTGTCGGTCAGAATTGAAAGGCTGAGGGGTAATCAGGCCTTCTCTGTGTAAACCTGCTGATCAGGTCAACGCCCTCATCAGACTGATGGGTGTCTGTGATGATTGACTTAACACACACACACAGACACACAGACACACACACACACACACACACACACACACACACACACAGACTAGGTTGGAATCTGGCTTAATTTCCCAGGGGGGTGGCACTGGGGTGTGTCTGTGTAAATGTGTGTGTGTGTGTGTATGTGTGTGGCCTATAGCCTAGTCTCTAATAGGGCCAGATCTATATTGTAGGTCAGTATCCCCTCTCATAGCTCACTTGAGTTAATTAGTGTCAGTGCTACAGACTGGGATGGCTCAAACATGATGTCACTCCTCTGGGGCTTTTGGGGGGCATTCAGCAGCACTGAATTTCACCCTCACACCCTCAGCGGTTAGTGTGGTGTTCAACCGGTTATTCATAGGCCTCAGGAGAGAGATGGGGCATCTCTGGGTTTTTTTTTACCAGAGGTTTCTTCAGGTACTGGAGAGAGAGATGCTGTGGCCAGATGTTGCATGTGACCTGAGCTTTTTACAAGTGTACAGGGAAGAGCAGAGAGGAAAGAATGGACAGACAGGCAGAGTAGGCGAACAGAGTTATTATCACCTGTGACTTTTTCACCCTATTATGATGTCTTAATAGATGCGGAATGGAACAGCTGCACTCCGTGGTTTATGACATCATAATGGGCCTGATTCAGGCTTTTGTGGCTGGTGAAGTGTTAAGAAAAAATCTACACACATCAAATCCAGATTCCTGGCACACAATGTGAGCTTACTAAATAATATCAAAATGCTGACATCACTGTCAACATTGTTGGCCAGTAAGCAACTCACTGGAGCTTTTAAGTGCTCAAATGTGCTTTAATGACTTATGTTCCACTGACTGTGTTCTTGCTTAAATAGTCTTAGATAAGCGCTAGTCTTTAATGTGTTTTGACTTTGAAAAGGGCCATTGTTATTTTCCCAGGCATGTTTTTATCACAAAATGACCTTTATTTGCTTTTTACTACATCAGTAAAAGTTTACTGGTCTAGTTCGCAGTACATCTTGAAAACCATTTTCATGGCCTGTAAATTCTGTTTCTCTGCTGAAGAACACTTATGTTAAATGCTGTATTTCAGACATTGCACAAGTACCTATTTTATTTGTATTGTGAAAAAAAATAGTTAGACATATATACCGGGTGAATTTTAGTCTGGTGTGTGTGTGTGTGTGTGTGTCCGCACGTGAGAGAGGGAGAGTGAGAGAGAGAGAGAAAAAACAGAAAGAAAGACGGTAAGACAGAAAGAAAGAGATAGATGGATGTTTTTGCCCACAGTTAGATTGTAATGGTGTTGACAGGTGTTAGGGAACATCTGAATTATCTCACTTTTGTTTTTGTGTCTGGTCAGTTGCATTAGTTTGCGTATTAAGTTCAATTCAGTTATATTTATACAGTGCATTTTACAATAGCATTGTCTCATGGCACGTTACAGACATTAGCAAGGAGCATCCGAGAACAACAAGGGAAAGGAAAAACTCCCTTGTGGTAGTTAGCATACTTTTATTAAGTTTCTCAAATCTGTTCACCTACCCAAGTCATAAACTCCAGTCAGGCATCACTGTAATCCTACCAGGACTGTCTGCAGTGTATGTGTTCCTTTATAGTCAGGAGTAGTGTAGTTAATCAAAGTAACCAATGAGTGAACACATGTACGTGACACTCTGTGAGTAGACAAATTATTTTTTTTTGGTGTGTATGTATGAGTGTGTGTGTGTGTGTGTGTGTGTGTGTGTGTGTGTGTGTGTGTGTGTGTGAGTGAGTGCAAATCAGTGGTGAGAATTTGTTTTCATTTTGGGGGCAGAAGCTTACATTTTCCCATCACCAGGCTCTTCTGTGTGCCAAGCAGAGTACATCACGCTCGCTGAGTGGACACACAGAGCCCTGTTTACTGTGTGTGTGTGAGAGAGTGTGTGTGCATGTTACAACGTGTGTGTGTGCGTGTATACTAGGGCCTTGTTTACTTTCTCTCTCTCTCTCTCTGTGTATGTGTGTGTGTGAGTGGCCTGTTTACTGTGCCTGTGCTGTGGCCGATTTGTGGGTCTGTCCCTGGCAGTGGTCTTCTGTGAGGTCTGGCTGCCCACTCTCTCTCTCTCTCTCTCACACACATACACACACACACACACACACACACACACACACTCACACACCACACACACAGACACTTGCATCTATCGCTGTGAGAACCTTGCAGATATTAATGTAGGAAATAATTTTTTCATAGTAACTTCTTTTCCAGTGCAGATCTACATTGTGATTTATAAAATGTACTGATTCAGAATAGGAGCCCAGAATTCATGCTGTTGGCCTTAGTTTTGACTTTGGTGTTGTTAACATATTGTACCTCCATACCTGTTGAGCTCCTGGTCCACAAACCAGAGGACAAACCACAGTGATGAACTAAACATCAAGTGAATAATGAATGGAGGCAGTCACTCTCCCAAAGTGTTTCTGTGCTCGGTAGCAGAGAGAGACATAGGATGCCTGCTGTCAGAAGGCAGAAGATGGCAGCTTGCATTTGCTGTGTCCATCTGATTAGTGTCTGCACACTGCTGAAGTCAGAAAGAGTAAATGCCACCAGAAATGGCCAGTTAACTGAAAAACTGTCAGCAACAATTTGAATCCTGTGTATGTGTGTGTGTGTGTGTGTGTGTGTGTGAACTGTATAAGGCTTTGCATATGTTTTGTTTGGCTAAAGACTGTGCTCTATAACTGTGCATATGTTTGTGTATGGCCCCACAGAATTATGAACATACTGTCTTGGTGTGTGTGTGCCTGTGTGTCTCTCTCTGTATGTTTGTGTTATTATAGTTTCTATACATGTTGAGGAATGTGCATACGTACCAAGGTTTCATTCAGAATGGTGTGTTTGTGGATGTCTTGGGGCAGGGGGGCTGTTTGTGTGTGTGTGTGTGTGTGTGTGTGTGTGTGTTTTGACCTGCAGGAGATCTATGCTGACAAAAGCATGATGAACACCATAACAGCGCTCAGAGTGTCTGATTTCCATGACTCATGGCCATGCTTCTGTTCCAATGACAGACATATACCATATATCCTGCAGAGAGTCATATAACATACCAACTGTATCCATTGCCCTTGGAAAGCCCACACTCATACAAAAATACTAGACTCATACATACCACAATGTATGCACAAAATCACTCATACAAAAATACCAGACTCATACGTATCACAATATATGTACAAAATCACAAGCTAGTTTAGATGCTCTCTCCCTCTCTCCTGTCTCCCTGGAACACGCACACACAGATACAAATTCATCATCCTTGCTCCTGGGCAGCAGATTCACTGGCACCCCTCTCATGCTGGGAGAGGCTTGAGGGTGTGTGTGTGTGTGTGTGTGCTAGGCAGTGGGGTGGGTTGACTGTGACTTTCTGTTGAGATAGAGATATAAGCAGCAGTAGGACCTGAGGTTTTGTGTGTGTGTGTGTGTGTGTGTATGTGTGTGCCTGCATAGATAATGTTAATTAAGACACAAGCCATTAAGACAACCAGGGGTGGATAAGATAGAGGGGGGAGATACACAAACCCCTGCTGCTGCACATAGAGAGAGAGAGAGAGAAGGGGGGATGGGAGAAAGAGAGAGGGGGATGAGAGGGAGTGGGGGTGAGAGAGAGAGGGAGAGAGGGGGAAGGGAGATATAGAGAGGGGGATGAGAGGGAGATGGGTGAGAGAGAGATGTCACACGAGGGATTGGGGGAGTGGAGAAATTTGAATGAATGGAAAGTTAGCTTGGTGGAGCTCGGTGGGAAGGGCGAAGGGGGGTAGAATTTGAGCACAGAGCATTAACTCTGATGACTCCAATTAAAAAGAGACCCGGAAAAAAATATAAAGAGAGAGAGAGAAAAAAAGAAAGAGGGAGAGTGAGAGAGAAAGAGAGAGTGTTTTAGTGGCAAAAGACACACATGGGATGCTGGAGTTGGAGGGATGGTGGGAGGCAGAGCTAAAGCTCAGGGAGAACATAGTGGTGATAATACGGAGACTAACAGTGATACAGTTGCTGATGCATGGCACTGCAAGATGCATGTATGGCGTGTGTGTGTGTGTGTGTGTGTGTGTGTGTGTGTGTGTGTGTGTGTGTGTGTGTGTGTGTGTGTGTGTGTGTGTGTGTGTGTGTGTGTGTGTGTGTGTGTGTGTGTGTGTGTGTGTGTGTGTGTGTGTGTGTGTGCGTGTGTGTGTGTGTGTGTGTGTGCATGCGTACAAGAGAGGTTGGGAAATGTAGTGGGTGAGAGTGTTTGTGTTGTGTTTTGTTGTTGTGTTTGTGTGTATGTTTTGTGGGAATGGGGTTGAAATACAGGTTACTCTGGGTCTTGTACTTCAGGGGAAGAGAGGTTGGATAGTCCTACAAACACACACGCACACACACACACACACACACACACACACACACACACACACACACACACA
Source organism: Tenualosa thibaudeaui (assembly GCA_027481765.1). Taxonomy (NCBI): domain Eukaryota; kingdom Metazoa; phylum Chordata; class Actinopteri; order Clupeiformes; family Clupeidae; genus Tenualosa; species Tenualosa thibaudeaui. Next base: position 5,004,813 of record JAIFZK010000228.1, on the reverse strand, counting down.
TACACATACACATACACACAAACACATTCTGTTAATGAGTTACATTTTTTCTTGATTTCTAAGAAACTGGGGTCCACTTGATCTTCATCCTCACTTCCTTAGCACAGCAGAACCCAGCACAATTGTATTAACTTGTTTTCATTGGTTTCAGGCATTTTTCAAATATTTTTTCAAAACATTCAACAAAGCCTTTTTAGAAAGTTCCCAAACTCAATTGACTTGAATTGATTCTGAAGTGATGGCCGCATCAAAGCAAGAAAACCTGTAATTTGAGAACCCTTACAGCCACAGTTGTACTATCTAAGTCTAAGTCTAAGTCTAAGTCTAAGTCTCTCAAAAATACCTAAATGGTCTTCTCATTCATTATACTTTGTCATGAGTATATACATCAAGGTCATATCATAGACCATATCAAGGTGAAAGGTCATCCCACAGTAAAGACAATCACTTTCCATTTTGACTTGACTCAAACTGAATCTGAAAAATATTGTTAGTGAGTAAAATCAACTGCTGTATCCATATGCAGACCTATATTTATATAGTGTCCATATGCAGATCTATATTTATATAGTGTCCATATGCATGGGGGGGCAGAACTGGGCCCTAATAAAATTGCGGTATGATTATTTTATTCAAAATGTTATTATTATTATTTGTGGAAGACATTTATAATATTTGCGTTAAAGATATAATTTCTAGTTGTTTTTACCTTTGCTGTCCAACACAACCCCCAACGCAAAAATGGTTTGGCCTTTGATCTAAAATGCGACAACATTTGATTAGCGCTGCAGTATGCCAACATGTCTCAGCATAAGTCAGGGGCACAAAAAAGAAAAGAAAAGAAAAAAAGAGAAGAATAAACCAGGAGCCTTAGGGATTCACTGAATAGATATTTTTAAAAAAAGGTTCTTCTGATAATGCTGGTACTAGCAAAGGCAGGGCAGAGCAGGGTAAGACACAATGCAGCAGGGCTCAAAATAAGTACCAACCAAGTCACACCACTCATGTTAATACAAATGAGTAGCAGTTACACTGAACACCTTATATTAAACGGACTAGGCATTAAATCATTTGATAATCACAATGGCTTAAACACTGTGTGTTTCACATACCTGACCAATGCTAAGAATATGTACATTAACAGACAAATTCACCTGCAGTCCTAATGTTTCAGGCTAACCATGCTGCATTTGCTAACATGTAGTAGGCTTATGTTAGGTCCAGATAGTTTACTGACAGCCAGGTTGGCTATACCAGTGGAGCACAGCTCTATGGTTAGCCTTATTTGTTGAAAAATAAGCTCATATGGACATGTTAGAGTGTTAAAATTGCCATCTGGGTAAATTCTGATGTAACCAGTAGGCTATATAGGTGGCGTTTTGAGGGTTAGGCTGTTACAAACCATTAAACTAAACAGTTATAAGTTATAGCCTAGACTGGGTAGAAGTAGCCTACTGATGATTTTATGGGGGGTTGGGGGAGGGCATTTCAGAGTATTTTGTCCCGGGCCCTGCAAAGGCTGTCAGCGGCCCTGCATTTAGTATATATAGTATCCATATGCAGATCTATAACCATATAGTACTTATAATCCCCCACCAGTGCTTCACAGCTGCGTCTGATTAGTGCATGATGTGTGTTCAGTTAATCAGGAGCAGGTATAACAGCTTACCCTGGAACTGACACACATGCCTGCACACACACACACACACACACACACACACATACCTCGATCAAGGCCTGCTCTGGTTCAGGTTAACCGGAAGCGCGCCAGATCGCAGCCAGGCAGGATCTGTCCAAGGGCCTGTGTGTGTGTGTGTGTGTGTGTGTGTGTGTGTTAGGGTCGGGGTCGGCCCCGTGAGTTGAAACAGGAGACGCTCGGAGTGGGTCTGGAAAACACGGAAAAGCCTGTGATTGATGGCTGCTGTTTTCCTCCTTCCTGCTGTGATCCGTGAATCCGTGATCGAAATTCCAGAAATTTCCTGAAGAGGGATTGGCACATGTCGCACAGCTGGACCCTCCAACGCTTTGTGTGTGTGTGTGTGTGTGTGTGTGTGTGTTTGAGAATATGTGTATTTTTTTTTTTGTATCTCTATGTGTGACTGTGGGTGTGAGTCGCTGTGTGTGGTTTTTTTGTGTGTATGAAAGACATATTTGTGCCTGAATGTGTGAATATTTTGTGCATGTCCGTTTCTCTGTGAGTCAGTCTGTGTGTGTGTGTGTGTGTGTGTCTGAGGGAGACAGAGAGAGAGAGAGAGAGACTGGAGTCATAACTCTGTATATGTGAAAAGTGTTTATGACACTATGGTTCTATAG
>JAIFZK010000228.1:4985000-4987500 GCA_027481765.1 Tenualosa thibaudeaui | reverse complement strand
AATAGATACACACACACTAGTACATACACACACACAAGTACAAACACACACACTAGTACATACACACACACAAGTACATGCACACACACTAGTACATACACACACACTAGTACATACACAGACAAGTACATGCACACACAGAAGTAGATACACACACACTAGTACACATATACACAAGTAGATACACACACACTAGTACATACACACACACACTAGTACATACACACACAAGTACATGCACACACACTAGTACATACACACACACAAGTACACACACACAAGTACATGGACACACACAGTACATACAAGTACATACACACACACACACACACACACTAGTACATACACACACACAAGTACATGCACACACACTAGTACATACACACACACTAGTACATACACAGACAAGTACATGCACACACACAAGTAGATACACACACACTAGTACATACACACACACACACTAGTGCATACACACACACTAGTGCATACACACACACAAGCACATGCACACACACAAGTACATACACACACACACTAGTACATACACACACACTAGTACATACACACACACAAGTACATGCACACACACAAGTACATACACACACACTAATACGTACACACACACTAGTACATGCACACACACACAAGTACATACACACACACACTAGTACATGCACACACACACTAGTACATGCACACACACACAAGTACATACACACACACACACACACACACACTAGTACATACACACACAAGTACATGCACACACACTAGTACATACACACACACACAAGTACATGCACGCACACACACACACACAGAAGTACATGCACACACACTACCATTCCTGCATTCTGTGTCTGTGTGTGTGGGATCCCAGCAATAGGAGGATAGCTGGGTGGATGAGCGACTCCCTTCCAGTGTTCCTCACTGGAGCTCCACGCTGAGGGAGTGTTAGCATAAGGCACATGGGGCCACAGTACTGTTATGCAGTGACACTGATAGTGTAATAGAGGCCTCACCGCTCCAGCCGTGGGTCCCATAGCCTGCATCAAACAACCACCTGACTTGGACCACTCCCTTTCCATCAACCGTGCATGAATACGTGTATGGGTGTGTGCGTGTGCTAGAGAGAGAGTGTGTGTGTATGTGAGTGTGTTTGAGGGAGTGAGATTGTGTGTTTGTGTGTGTGTAAATGTGGAGCGGAGTAGAGCGATCAACTCTGGCATTCCGGGAAGCTGATGAGTTCACCGGCTGTGTGTGTGTGTGTGTGTGTGTGTGTGCATGTGTGTGTGTGTGTGTGCATGTGTGTGTGTCTGCCTCTGGTTGGCGTCACCCGACTCCTGGCGGACCCCAGACTGATGAGGTGTCCACGGAGACGGATTTAATCCCTTATCTCCCGCTGCGCCTCCCCTCCCCTCACACACACACACACACACACACACACACACACACACACACACACACACACACACATACACACACATACACCAGGCCCCCAGCTCAGACGAGTCTCCCAGGTCAAAGGGATTTGAGATGTCAGGGGAGAGAACTTAACAGAGAAATAGATCAGAGAGAGAGAGATGGACCAGAAAAAAGGGGTGATGGAAAATGGTGACCTCTTTCTCTCACTCTCCTTCTCTACCTCGCTCTCTCCATCCTTCTCTCTGCCCCTCTGCCTCCCTCCCTCTCTTTCTAACTCACTCAGCTCTCTCACTCTCCTTCTCTCTCCCTCCCTCTCCTTCTCTCTCTTTCTCTCACTCCTTCACTCTCCTTCTCTCTCGCTCCCTCTCATTCTCTCTCTTTCTCTCACTCCTTCACTCTCCTTCTCTCTCCCTTCCTCTCCTTCTCTCTCTTTCTCTCACTCCTTTGCTCTCCTTCTCTCCCCCCTCTCTCACTCCCTCTCTCTCTCAATCATCTCACTCTCTATCCCTCTCTCTCCCTCTCTTCCCCTTTCTCTCCTCTCACATTTTCACACTTTCTACAGTAGCCTGTGCTGCACTGTAATAACATGATGGCAGAGTGCAGGAAAGTATGTGTGCGTGTCTGTGTGTGTGTGTTTGTGTCTTTGATGAATCACGTTCATACTTATTGGATGTTTAGGATGTTTGCAATATTTTCATGGCAAAGCGTTTAGATGGACAGCACCCTGTGCTCCAAACCTGCTTCAGTTGAGCACTGTTGTATCATTTTATTAACTTAATCAAATTCTCTTTTTTCATTTCCTATTTCAATGAAAATAAATGTGCTGGGCTCCAGTGCCTCTCGTGTGCCTGTGAGGTCTTTTGCAATAAAAAATGTCTCGTTCAGCCAAAGCAGGAAGGAGGAAAGATGTGTTCAGTGTAGGTTGTAGAACATGGAAGATTCATGCTAGGCATTCCAACCCTTTGTGTCTTCCCTCAGTGTGACTGGCTTAGACCTACAGGCCTGTGTGTGTGTGTGTGTGTGTGTGTGTGTGTGTGTGTGTGTGTGTGTGTGTGTGTGTGATGGAGACCTT
>JAIFZK010000228.1:4977500-4980000 GCA_027481765.1 Tenualosa thibaudeaui | reverse complement strand
CAAACCCATGTGCCTGTTTTTTATCCTGTTTTATTCTGTTAACATTCTCCCTTTTTCTTTTCCTCTCAGTTTCATGTCATGAGTCCCCCCCCTCCTCTCTCTCTCTCTCTCTCTCTTTCTCTTCTTATTCTATCTGGTCATCATGACATAATCTATGGGGAATATCCTGATAGAATTCCACACATCATCCATAGGGACTATCCTTAACAGAATTCCATACATTGTCTTGGTATTCCCACATCTCCCAGTGCTTTCCTGTTTTCCCTTAGCTCAGAGGGACCATGTGCCTTGTGCAGGCCCTGTTTTCCATGTTCGGCTCCTCATGCTATGTCCTTCACCACTGAGGGTGCAGTTCTCCATGTTTCATCCTTCCCTCCTCCAGTCTGCTCTCCCTTCCTACTGCTCTGTATGCTTCCTGTAGGTTGTGTGGTGTGGCTAAAATGCAGAGCAAGAATTTCCCTCTGGGATCAATATACTCTACTCTACTCTACTCTACTCTACTCTACTCTACTCTACTCTACTATACTATACTACACTATACTATACTATGTCATGGACTATACTGGCTATACTAACTACTATACTAACACTGTACTAAACACTGTACTTGAGATGCATTCTACGCATCACTATGAGCGAGGATATCCTACGATATACCATGGGTGACTCTTCACAGCTAATAATCACTTTGCTTTTTTCATTGAGAGAACTTCCAAGCTGTTGATTAACTGTTGCATTGCGTGGGAACGTGAGGTGCAAAACTAAGCTTGGGACTATTTTTTTTTTTTTTTTTTGGGGGGGGGGGGGGGTGTGGATGAACAAACAAGCAATGGATGTTGTATAAAAGCAATATAACACTCGTGGTCGTGAGGTTGTTCGTGGACAGGTCACAGGTCCTCACACTTTGGCTTCATGCCTGCGGTCGAACCACAACCGTGAGGATATCCACGAACAACCTCACACCCACTCGTTTTATTATATTGCTGAAATATCATAGACTATACTAACTATACTACCCTTCTATACTCTATACTTTAGGAATAAGAAAAGCCTGTCCTATACCATCCTGATTAAACAACCAAGGGGTGTTCAAGGCTTCAAAGAGGTTATTGCTCTTCTTAAACAGTTACTGCATATACCTGGCACAGTATCACAAAGTAAATGCCCACCGATACTATGATTTCCATATAACAACTGTTCTGCCAAGAATATTATTTGTACCAGTTGAATGGATGCCCAGTATTGCAGGGACACAGTTACATTTGTATGGCACAGTAAAATAGAATGAAATACAATCAATGTGAAGGGTTTGAGTCACATGGAACATTTATTGTAAAACTTTGAGTAAGACTCAACCAGTCATAATCAGGGATTAGAACTACACAATACATTTACTAGACCAAAGAGAGAGAGTTTAGCTAGCTGTTCCCATACGTTAACATTCCAGATGTTTAACATTCTTGATGTAGTGGAAGTAGTCTGGTAATGAAATAGAATGCTCAAGCATCCCCTAGTGCATAAAAAATAGGTTTTAAAATACACTTTTAAAATACATTTTATTCAATAATCAACTATACTTAGATGCACTTGAAGTGGTCTTTGTATTTTCAAATATTATTTTCAATGCACTGACAACACACTAGCATTGAATTAAAATACATTTTAGTGTACTTAAGCACACATTTTTTCACTGAACATATTAGTGTGGATGTGCTGCCCTGCAGTCTGCTCTCCCTTTTTGTGCTGTATGCTGGTGGCCGTGTGGAGGAAGGCCTTGGGCCTTGGGCATCTAATCTCTTAATGATGGTGGAGTTGGTGGTGTAATGGTTTTACAGCCAGGGAGACTCCAAAATAACCCCGCATCTGGGAGGGACCGAGAGAGCAGAGGACTCCTGTACGCAGACACACACACACACACACACACACACACACACACACACACACACACACACACAGAAACACACATGCATAAACATACACATAAATACACATGTGCATAAATATACAAACACACACACAAACACACCCACACACACAGAAACACACATGCACTGCACATGCACCAACAAATGAATGCCCCCTGCTGTAAGAACAGGCACTGATGATTCATCTGTTGTCTCAGTCAGGCACCACACACACACATGCATACACAAAATCAGTTCCATCCAGCATGTATTTAAGCAGGACCATGCTGTGAGTGAGTGAGTATAGCACTAATATATTCTCCTAGTCTGAACCTCTGGTGTAATCCTGTGGCCTCCCACAGGCACCTGTAGAGTCAGCAGAGCTTATCTGAGTGGAGCCTGGGACTGGGGCTGGGGCTCGGGCTGAGACTGGGGCTGGGGCTGGGGCTGGGGCTGAGCCACTGCAGGGCCTGTCAATGGGGGAGAGCAGCACGGAAAAATACCATTACAGGATAATACAGCTCCAGTTATGTCACAGACAGTAAAGTAATGAAGACACACACACACAGTGAAAATTAAGGGATGGAATCAAAGAA
>JAIFZK010000228.1:4970000-4972500 GCA_027481765.1 Tenualosa thibaudeaui | reverse complement strand
ACACAACCCAAACCAACACAACCCAACACAACCCAAACCAACCCAACACAACACAACACAACACAACACAACACAACACAACCCAAACCAACACAACACAACACAACACAACACAACACAACCCAAACCAACCCAACACAACACAACACAACACAACACAACACAACACAACCCAAACCAACACAACACAACACAACACAACACAACACAACACAACACAAACCAACACAACACAACACAACACAACACAACCCAAACCAACCCAACACAACACAACACAACACAACACAACACAACCCAAACCAACACAACACAACACAACACAACACAACACAACACAACACAACACAACACAACACAACACAACCCAAACCAACCCAACACAACACAACACAACACAACCCAAACCAACCCAACACAACACAACACAACACAACACAACACAACACAACACAACACAACCCAAACCAACCCAACACAACACAACACAACACAACACAACACAACACAACACAACCCAAACCAACACAACACAACACAACACAACACAACACAACACAAACCAACACAACCCATACAACCCAACGCAACCCAACACAGTATGACCCAACACAACAATACAATCAAACTCTACTTTTCTGTACAATATTAACTGTCTTTTGGTTGTGTAAACAGATCTCTTTGTCAGGCGAGCAAGGATGCTGAGACTATCTCTCTCTCTCTCTCTCTGTCTCTCTCTGTGGAGACCCAGTGGCACACACCCACACACAAACAAACACACACACACACATGGGCAGATGGATAGATACAGTAGACAGATGAAATGAAGAAGTGAAAGAGGGGGGCAGCTTCTCTCTCCTTCTCTCTTTCACTTTTCCTCTCTCACTCCCTTACTCCCTCACTCCCTGATTTACGGCTGCCAGACAAATAGTGTTTGTTTTGGGAGAGGCGGTCTAGTGGCCAAGGGGCAGACAGCTCGTAAGTGCACATAGAGACAATGCTTTATGGGTGGTTCATGTGTGTGTGTGTGTGTGTGTGTGTGAGAGAGAGAGAGAGAGAGAGTGCGTGTGTGTGTGTGGAGGGGTATGTGTGTGTGTGTGTGTGTTTTCATGGAACCACTTAAAGCTTTAAATAATGAACTGAGGTTGTCAACATATGTATGGGCATACAAATGCACGCGCACACACACACACACACACACACACACACACACACACACACACACACACACTCACACTCACACTCACACACATACACACACACAAACATACATTGTGGCTAGCTCATTCCCCTCATCCTCTCACCTCCACAGTTACACCTGAACACCAGAGTCACCTGTTACAGTAATCATGCTATACTCTGGTAGATTGAACACCTGAACACCAGAGTCACCTGTTACAGTAATCATGCTATACTCTGGTAGATTGAACACCTGAACACCAGAGTCACCTGTTACAGTAATCATGCTATACTCTGGCAGATTGAACACCTGAACACCAGAGTCACCTGTTACAGTAATCATGCTATACTCTGGTAGATTGAACATTTACATTTACATTTACATTTAGGCATTTAGCAGAGACTTTTATCCAAAGCGACTTACAAAAGAGCATAATATTCAAGCTACAACACAATGAAAGAACGAACAAGGAGTGCATATTGCTAACATAGAAACTGCACCATTTTAAGTTGAAAGTGCAATAGTGCAGAGAAATTAAATTCTCAAAGTTTACGCCAGGAGATATTCTTGGAAGAGCTGGGTCTTCACAAGTTTCTTGAAGGTGGAGAGGGTATCAGTTGATCTGGTATCCGAGCCACAGAGGCAACGTGATCTGCAAAGGTCAGTTGGTCATCAATCATGACACCTAGGTTTCTTGCCACTTTGGTGGGAGAAACAGACAGGGAGTCGATCTAGATACTGATGTCGTGATGTATGGCTTGTTAGGCTGGGAGGACCAGCAGTTCAGTTTTTGAGAGATTTAGTTGGAGGTGGTGTCCTTTCATCCATGAAGATATATCAGAGAGACAGTCCGAGATCCGTGTTGACACCGTGGAGTCATCAGGCAGAAAAGACAGATAGAGCTGGGTCAGCAGTCATCTGTTACAGTAATCGTGCTATACTCCATGCTGTGCTATATGGCAGATTGCTCCATTAACATAACGTACAAGTCCAGCTGGAGCTGACACTAGAGTTCTGTGCTAGCTTTGCTTTTTTGTGTCTGATCTGACTATTCTTCTGAGTTCTTTTAACGTTCATCAGCTTGGCCACTACCTAAAGCAGATTTATACATTTGTACACAATATAAACTGGAGATGGTTGGAGGTGTAATTGTTGTACTGGGTGTAAGATTAAAAAGGCAAACTGCCTCTGCCTCTTAGCCTCTCCTGTTGAGCAACACGCACAGGGGGGGAAAGGAAACTGGAGATATTCTGCTGGAGATGTTCAGCTTATGTGGCTTACAAGGTTCTTTAGCTGGTGTGACTTATCATGTGGCTGTAG
>JAIFZK010000228.1:4957500-4962500 GCA_027481765.1 Tenualosa thibaudeaui | reverse complement strand
CGCAGTCAGTCACTCACACCCAATCACGCACACCCAGTCACTCACACCCAATCACACACAGTCAGTCACTCACACCCAGTCATTCACACCCAATCATGCACACCCAGTCATTCACACCCAATCACACACAGTCAGTCACTCACACCCAATCACACACACACAGTCACTCACACCCAATCACACACACCCATTCACTCACACCCAGTCATTCACACCCAATCATGCACACCCAGTCATTCACACCCAATCACTCACACCCAGTCACACATAGTCAGTCACTCACACCCAATCACTCACACCCAATCACACACAGTCAGTCACTCACACCCAGTCACTCACACCCAATCATTCACACCCAATCATTCACAGCCAGTCCCTCGTGAGAGTATTGATCATTCCCCTGGATGGGATGAATCCAATGGGATGGAACTGTATTGTGTCTCTTTAAAGGTCCTCTGTCCAAAAGGAGCGGCAGCGCTGAAGCTCCAGGGTGTCTTTAAAGGTCCTGCATCCAAAGGGGCCAGCAGCGTGTGTGTGTGTGTGTGTGAGAGAGAGAGAGAAAGGGAGAAAAAGAATAAAGACAAACAATCAAAGTCAGGTGAAGGGGTTGTATTTGTGTGTGTGTGTGTGTGTGTGTGTGTGTGTGTGTCCAAGACCAGCACTAGGATGGAAAAAGTGCTGGACCAAATCAAGATCAGACTGAGACCAGATGAGATCCACATCAAGGTCAGAGTCAGCTACTGTGTAGGGTCTGCCAGTCACACACACACACACACACACACACACACACACAAACACCCACACACACACACACAAAGCCCTTATATATATACAGACACAGCCACGCACACACTCACACACACCTGCTAACAAGCACACACACACACACACACACACACACACATACTCACACATTCTTTAATATTCAACCTAAGCCCCTCTGCACACAGCCCCACAGAGTGGAGGTAGAAGCACAAACACTAGTTAGGTAAGAGGCACACAGGCCAGGGGTGGCTTGCGCTGCTTAGCCCTGCTATAAGGAGATTAGTCTGCATACATACGTTATTAAGACACACACTGTCGGCATTATGAACTAAAGATTGTAGAAAAAGTCACATGTAGACTGTGAAAAGTTGCGTTTGCGTTGTTGTAGAATGTTGTGTAGAATGTTTAACTGAGAAACCTGTACACATTTTCCCAGATCTTGTTGCAGTTGGGCATCTCGCCTACATATAAAAAGTAATTAGAGTCACTCAAATGGATATTTTTTACATGTAACATAAGGATGTTTTTAAAGTGCTGGGTTCTCTGGATCTGTGTGGACAAGTCATGTCTAGAAACACACGTTGTATGGACAGAATAGAAAGAAATAGCATAGAAAAATACCCATTTTCAAACTACATGGACACTGTGTCTCAGGACAGGAGGGTATTTGCTCACTTGTTGACAGTGAGGTCTATCTACATCTTGTCAGCTCTGTCTGTCTGTCTGTCTCAGTCCATCTTGTCTGTCTACCTTTCTGTATGAGTGTTTGTCTGTCTCTCTGTGTGAGTGTGGTCCAGTGCCTTTGTGATGTGCCAGAATAGGAGACCACCCTGCTGGTTGCCACAGCATGTGCTGGCTGGTTTAAACTGGACGTCCATTAAGTACGCTAGCAGACACTATTAGTGACCCACACTGGAACACATGGTGACCGCTGTCGTCAGTATGAATGTGTGTCTCTGTGCTCCACGGGTTTGTGAGTCTCTGTGTGTGTGGTATATGTATGTGAGTGTGTGTTCCTTGTCCAACCCAACACATGACCTCGGTGTTGTTGATAAGTTTTCCAGTTAGGCTGTGTGAGCCACTTCAGCTGGAGACGCTGGATAAAAGTAAGGGGGGTGGGAGGGTATGACCCCTGTTTGACCCTCTCTGTGTATGACCTCAGCATGACTCGCGTGTACAGAACAAGGCCAAAGGCATGCTGGGATAGGAGTGTGTTGGAGAAACAGACAGAAGTGAGTGTAGACTCAGAGAACACAAACACACGCACAAGCACACACACACACACACACACACACACACACACACACACACACACTCTAAACTAACCCTAACCCTAACCCCACTCCCTCTCCATCCCTCTTTCTTGTTCTTTTACAACCTTATCCTTATGATTACCCCCCCATCTCTCTCTCTCTCCCTCTCTCTCTTTCTCTCACTCTCTCTCTCTTTCTCTCTCTCCCTCTCTCCCTCCCTCTCTCACTCTCTCTTTCTCTTTCTCTCTCTGTCCTCTCTCTCTCTTTTTCTCTCTCTCCACTCTCTCTCTCTCACACACTCTCTCTCTCTCCACCCTCTCTCTCTCTCTTTCTCTCTCTCTCTCTCTCAATTTTCTTGAATTCAGTAAACAAAACAAAACTCTCCCTCCTTCTCTCTCTCTCTCCCTTGCTCTCCCTCCCTCCTTTTCTCTCTCTCTCTCCCTCCCACCCTCTCTCTCTCTCTCTTTCTCTCTCTCCCTCTCTTTCTCATCAGTCACCTTCTTCTTCCTGTCCCACTCTTTCAGTTCAAAGAACAAAACACAGGATGTTGAAGTCAAACCTTTTTTTGGCTTCCTCTGTATGTCACCCTCTGCACTCTCTCCATCTATCTGTCTGTTTTTTCATCCTCTGCAGTCTTTCTTTCTATCTCTCTTGTCTTATCTCCTGGCTCCCATTCCCTGTCTGCTTTTACTCTTTCTTCCTCCTCTTGCTCTCTTCCTGTCCTCCTCCTAAGTGGCTGAATGAAACACACAGTTCCCCTTTTCCTCCTCTCTTTCCATTCTCTCTCTCTCTCTCTCTCTTATTTTTTACTTTCATCGTACCCTGCTTCCATCATCTAGTTTTGTCTTCCTGCCTTATGTCTTTTCTTTCCTCCTCTCTTTGTTTCTGTCCATCTCCCTGTCTCATCTGCCCTCCTCCTTCATTCTGTGTTTTTTCTTAGTTCCTGTGTCTCTTACTTTTTTTCTCACTTCATCCCCATCTCTCTCTCTCTCTCTCTCTCTCTCTCTCTCTCCTGCCCCCTCTCTCACTCCCTCACGGGCTGTGAAATCATTTGTAATCTGATTAGTTTCTTAGCCCTGCATTGCCTCGCTGTGTTTGAGGGGATTTAAAACACTTCTTACCAAACCAATACTCATTATCACAGCATCGACTCGCCACCTCAGCCTCTGCCAACTCCAGCTCTTTTGATGAAAGTGCCAAAGCTGTGGATTTTTTCCCTCCTGATCACATTGTTTACCTCTTCAGGAATTTGACAGGAGACATGATCCAAAATGCTTCCCCTCAACTTTGAACAGCTTGTATTATCGGCAAATAACAGCAGATCAATAATTGTCCACAAAAGAATTTGCGTCATGCCAAACAACTCCCCTAAAATCATGAACCTAAATGGTCCCATGGTCTCTTGGGACATAGTTTTATTTCATGACATGGTAATATAGCAACTATGTCAAGAAAAGCCATGAGGTCTTTTATTGTTTATTTAACGTTATAAAACAATAAATGAGTAACAAATATGATTGTGTATATGTATATGATTATCTGTAACTTTTTTCACATCTTTGCAAATGTGGAATATTTTTTTTTGCTAACAAAATCTATTAGTTCAGTTCAGATTAGATTAGGGTACTTTATTGATCAAAAGGAAATTTAGTAATTTTACAATTTTAGGAATTTATGTTGGGCAATTCCACCTTATGAACATTTATTTTTTTTATATTTTCATTTAACCTCTACAGATAAATACAGCAAATACTTACATTTCATCTAATCATTCACATCATACAAAACCCTCTCTGCTAGTGTTGTGTTATCTGAGTGCTCAGTTATGTGAGTGCTCAATGAGGCCTGTTTGCAGAGTGGTATTGTGTCTGGCCCGTGGTGTAGCTGGCCAGGGGTTTATGATGAGGGGTCACTGGCCTGTGCTGACGGGGTCAGAAGGCACTTCCTGCACTGCTGAGAGACAGCAGCTGCCGGGTGTCATGGCGCTTTATGACCCCAACACCATAAATACTTCCCCTTCCTGGAAAATGGCCGCCTAATGTTTGTGTTAGGAATTCTCCCGTGATACAGAGCCCCCCACACCCCACACACACAGAGGAACACACAAACTTATGCACACACACACATGCTTGACTGCCTGAGAATGTCCTATAAATCTTGTGTTGGGTATGATTTCTGTTCTCCCAAATAAAGACATCTCAGTGCTCTAGCCCAACACTCTAGATATCACCAAGGATGTATGTTTTGTTTTAGATTGGTGTGTATATGTGTGTGTAACAGAGAGAGACAGTGTGTCAGTTCTGGCACCAACGTTGTGCTATTGCACCAGTACAGTAATTCCATACCAGTGGAGGTTATTTCTCAGCTGTCTGAGTTGAACTGACAATATCTCACAGCCCCTTTTGAAGTTTATGCTAATTTATTCCCCCACCTAGTTTTCCATTATTCAGAAGCTACGTAGCATTGAGTAGCATTTAGCTACTTTACAGGGAGAACCCACCGTAATTGGTACAAAATCTATTCAGTCAAGAGATGCAAGAAACATCAAATACTTTCACAAACATTTTTTTTTTGTGTGTGTGTGTGTGTTTGTGTGTTTTTATGTCCATAAAAAAAACATAAATACACAGCATGTGTAGAGGAACTACCTGTGAAAAGGAAGACACACATAACAGGAAAGAATGGGAACCAAAAAGCTGAAGACAATAAGGAGCTGAGACTGAAACAGCACTGCCCATTATTAATCTGTATTGGACTAAAGGAATGGCTGAAGTCAGATATCATTGTAGTGTGTGTGTGTGTGTGTGTGTGTGTGTGTGAGTGTGTATGTGCATACGCAAGTATATGTATATTCATATGTGTGTCTGTGTCTCTTTTTGCATCTGTGTGTGTGTTTGTGTGTGCGCATGTGTGCATGCGCAAGTATATGTATATTCATGTGTGTCTGTGTCTCTTTTTGCATCTGTGCACGTGTGTGTGTGT
>JAIFZK010000228.1:4910000-4955000 GCA_027481765.1 Tenualosa thibaudeaui | reverse complement strand
CACATATATATTCACACACACACACATATATTCACACACACACACACACACACACACACACACACACACACACACACATTCACACCCTTAATAGCATTTAACACATTTTTAATGTGACACTAGTACTTCTTGAACAGGCTGTTCAAGTCCCCAGTCTTGATTTGTGGAGTTGGGAAACTAAAGTCTATTCAGTCTTATGATGTCATGAGTGACCAGTGTTGTTTTTTTCTCCTTCCTCTAGTGTGACACACTTCTACCCTACCCAAAGACCCTCAGCATGCCTGTAGATATGAATGTGATTTAGCAAAGGGAGAGAGAAGCACTGGCAGGATCTACATATGTAGTTTCCCATTGGACAGATGTGTGCTCTGTACTGAACACAGGTATGAGTGATCACAAAAATCCAGAAACAAAAACACTGAAGCATTTCACCTTTAAAATCAAATTGGATTTTATAACAGTTTTTGTTGATATGTATGTTTTTGATAGGATCTAAATGATATGGCATCATATGTTGGTTTTCATTATAAGCAAGCAAGCAGACACAGTTACAGTGCTGTTGATGCTGCCAAGACTAGGGTTTAAAAATAAAAGTGACAGACTGTGAAAGAAGAACTGTAAAAGACAGTAAAAGATAGGAGAGGAGAAAGAGAGAGATATAAAATAATCAATAGAAGAGAGAGAGAGAAGAAAAAGACAGAGAGTGAAGGAGAGAGAACAGAGAGAGAGAAAGAGAGAGAAAGAAAGAGAGAGAGAGAAAGGGGGTTTGGGGGACAAAGAGCGGCAAGGATCGTGTGAGATCGTGTGAGACACAGAAAAGAGCACAGAGAAGATTGACAGAAGGACAGAGAGAAAGAGAGTGAGCTGAAAGCGGCTTCTCAGTGTGGGTTAATTGCTGTGGAGGGGATGAGCGGGCCACTGTGGAGAGGGTCAGACTCACAGACAGCAGGAGAGAGACACACTGCAGAGAGAGAGAGAAATGAAAGGGAAGTAAAAAAGACAGGAGGAGGAGAGGGAGAGGTGGAGGAGAGTTGAAGGAATGGAGTGAGGGAGGGAGAGACAGAGGACAGTGGGAGCCTCTTGTTGACCTCATGCAGGTCACTGCCATATGGCCTCCATATTCAATCTGTCTGTTTTCCCATCCGTAAACGCAACAGGACACACACACACACACACACACACACACACATATATACGCATATATGCACTTGCACACACACACACATATACAGTCGCATATACGCACTTGCACACACACACAGACGGTCATTCATTCAGTAGTTGTG
The DNA here is from genome assembly GCA_027481765.1 of Tenualosa thibaudeaui. NCBI lineage: Eukaryota > Metazoa > Chordata > Actinopteri > Clupeiformes > Clupeidae > Tenualosa > Tenualosa thibaudeaui. The sequence goes on along the minus strand of JAIFZK010000228.1, from coordinate 4,953,714 downwards.
TTGTTTTTTCAGTCTGATTGTTCAAGTTGCTGCTTTCGGGGCAGATGTTTGTTCCTGCCGCAGGGATTTCATAGCACTAATAGGGAGTTAAACAGCATGTACTAGTAGTGTTGATTTCATAGCACTAATAGGGAGTTAAACAGCATGTACTAGTAGTGTTGATTTCATAGCACTAATAGGGAGTTAAACAGCATGTACTAGTAGTGTTGATTTCATAGCACTGAGAGGGAGTTAAACAGCATGTACTAGTAGTGTTGATTTCATAGCACGATGCTTATTTCACTTGTAGCCATCCCAAAATTCAGCTTTGGATCACCATGACGACTGTGAAAAGCAGTGAGTGTATGCTGACTGACAGGTGGTCTGGTGTGTGTGTCTGTGTGTGTGTCTCTCAGAGGAGGACTGTTATGCTATGTTATGGTGTGCTATGCAGCATGTCTGTCTTTTGAGGGCTGCCAATTGCACAGCTGTGGTGTGGGGAGACTCGCGTAGCTTATCAATCACGCCGACTCACTGACCCAAAGCCAAAGCCAGCCTGGCGGAATGTTTTGGGGACCGCCGCCATGGGAGGGGTGTGTTCCGGAATGCTGATGGGATGGGCTCAAATGGGTGTGCATTGATGTGTGTGTGTGTGTGTGGTAATCACCATGAGGAACAGGATATCTTTCAAGGCCACTTTGATTCTATGCCTCATGAGACATAAACACACACATATACATGCTGTCTCTCTTTAACACACAAACACGCACAATCTCACACACATATACATGCTGTCTCTCTTTAACACACAAACACGCACAATCTCACACACATATACATGCTGTCTCTCTTTAACACACAAACACGCACAATCTCACACACATATACATGCTGTCTCTCTTTAACACACAAACACGCACAATCTCACACACATATACATGCTGTCTCTCTTTAACACACAAACACGCACAATCTCACACACATTCAAATTCACACATTTGGATCTATCTGACAAATCCGTAGTTCTCACCAATATATTTCAGCTTTTTTCTAATCCTATGGATGGATTAATGGATGTGTCTTTGAAATCAGCTATATAGTTTTCTTTTTTCATTACTTTCATAGGTTTTATTAGCACACACACAGACACACACATTTAAAACAGTTTGCATGCACTCTGTAAGCTCCTGTCTGTATTCCCAGATTGTGTCAGAACACGTTCTCCACCCAGGGAACAGAGAAAGAACTGGGAAACATTCTAAAAACATCAGAGGCTGCCAATCACTCATTCAGTCAGTGTGTGTGTGTGTGTGTGTGTGTGTGTCACTCATAGTCAGTCTCTCATTCACTCAAAGGCTTGTAGAAGAGGACTAGATGTGGTCTCTAGGGAAGAGAAGAACAGAATAGAAGAAAGAGTCACATTGTCATATTTTAATATTTTATTGGCTTTGGTGCATCACTGCAGTTTTACCATCAGTCAAAACGTGGTACAAATGTGTAGAACGACAAATTATGACAGAACATTTCAGAAGTTTGACAAACGACGAGTCCAGTCGAGATGTTTTGGGCTGAGCAGGTTGTAGTGCTTGATGTGTGAATCACACACACACACACACACACACACACACACACACACACACACACACGAGCGCACACACACAGATGCAAACAAAAGTCCAAGACTTAAAAGCAGATTATTTCAAAATGGACATCCAAAAACAGTCTGACGATGACAGTGTGAGGATTCTGAATCTGACTTCCGTTCCACTCCCCTCTGAAACTGAGATGTTCCAATGCCAACATTCTGTGTTGTCAGTTGTAATGAGCTTGTGTGTGAGTGTGTGTGTGTGCACTTGTTTAAGGGTGGTGTGTGCCAAGCTGTCAGAATCTCCTTTGCAATCAGCATCTGAACTCAGGGATGAATAATTATTCACCTTTTCTCCACCCTCATGCCACACACACACACACACACACACACACACCATCTTTATTCCAAATTGAGCCCATGGTCAAACAAACATTAATATATTTATTTATTTCCCCCTGTTTAGTCTTTGAAGAGCCTTCACATTCTTCATCCGTATGCTAATGACTATGTAAATAGCTCCTTTGGGCTCAGATGTACCAGTTGTGTCTGTGTGTGTGTGTGTTTAGGCATGTTTGTGTATGTGTGTGTTTAGGCAGCTGTGTGTGTCTGTGTTTCTGGAGGGACGCTTTGTCCAGGAATAGACAAGTCTCCTGTGGAGAGCATAATCGAGTAAGGGTGTTGTGTGACCAACTAGTGTGGTTCTTTAATCTGTCAGCCCTGTCACACACACACACACACACACACACACACACACACACACACACTCTAACACAATAATCTCACCAACACCAGCCTGTCAAAGTTTGGGTCCCTGATAAGCATACTCACAGTCACAATAGTTATCACCAACCATCAACAATACACACACACACACACACACACACACACACACACAGAGAGAGAGAGAGAGAGAGAGAGGGAGGGAGAGAGAGAAAGAAACTGTTTCACTCACTCTCAAATGACTTTATTGGCTGGACACCTATCTTCATGTGCCACACACACACACACACACACACACATATACACACTATCTTTTGTCCTGGAAGCAGACTGCAAGTAATGCATTAATGAACTCTTCTCTCTCTGTTTCACTGGGGCCTGTATGGGATAGATAGATAAATAGATATGAAATGGCAGTCCACTATTGTTAACATATATATATATATATATATATATATAAAATTGTAGCCTTTGGCTTATCACTAATTGCACAACTGTGTGTGTATGTGTGTCTCTTTGAAACCTGTGAAACTGATGGTTGCCCTGCTTTACTCTGGATTAGTCAGAAAACCTGATTTCAAGTGATATTTGACAAAAAAGGTAGAATAAAATAGTGTGTGTGTGTGTGTGTGTGTGTGTGTGGGTGTGTGTGACAGGTCCCCTCCTGTGCCATACACCTTCCTGACAAACTCAAAGCAAGAGAAAAGAGGAAATAATGAAGAGCAAAGTGAGGAACTTCATCAACTCTCACTCTGTGCAGCTGTCACACACACACACACACACACTCACACTCACACTCACACACCCACACTCACACACCCACACTCACACACACACACACACACACACACACACACACACATATTCTCTCTCTCTACAGCTGTCTGATCTGACATGAGAGTTTCCTTTACACTACTAGAGAGAGAGAGAGAAAGAGAGAGAGTGTGTGTGTATGTGTGTGAGAGAGAGAGAAAGAGAGTGTGTATGTGTGTGAGAGAGAGAGAGAGAAAGAGAGAGAGTGTGTGTGTATGTGTGTGAGAGAGAGAGAAAGAGAGAGAGAGTGTGTGTATGTGTGTGAGAGAGAGAGAGAAAGAGAGAGAGTGTGTGTGTATGTGTGAGAGAGAGAGAGAGAGAGAAAGAGAGAGAGTGTGTGTGTATGTGTGTGAGAAAGAGAGAGAAAGAGAGAGAGTGTGTGTGTATGTGTGTGAGAGAGAGAGAAAGAGAGAGAGTGTGTGTGTATGTGTGTGAGAGAGAGAGAGAAAGAGAGAGTGGTGTGTGTATGTGTGTGAGAGAGAGAGAAAGAGAGAGAGTGTGTGTGTATGTGTGTGAGAGAGAGAGAGAAAGAGAGAGAGTGTGTGTGTGAGAGAGAGAGAGAAAGAGAGAGAGTGTGTGTGTATGTGTGTGAGAGAGAGAGAGAAAGAGAGAGAGTGTGTGTGTATGTGTGTGAGAGAGAGAGAGAAAGAGAGAGAGTGTGTGTGTATGTGTGTGAGAAAGAGAGAGAAAGAGAGAGAGTGTGTGTATATGTGTGTGAGAGAGAGAGAAAGAGAGAGAGTGTGTGTGTATGTGTGTGAGAGAGAGAGAGAAAGAGAGAGTGGTGTGTGTATGTGTGTGAGAGAGAGAGAAAGAGAGAGAGTGTGTGTGTATGTGTGTGAGAGAGAGAGAGAAAGAGAGAGAGTGTGTGTGTATGTGTGTGAGAGAGAGAGAAAGAGAGAGAGTGTGTGTGTATGTGTGTGAGAGAGAGAGATTGAGAGAGATCGAGAGAGAGAGTCGAGATCTGGCACAGGTACTGTAACTGTTCTAAAACCAGCAGGCTTTCTCCTGCAGGCTCTCCTGGGACATGGCTTTGAAGCTAAGGGGCTGTACACACACACACACACACACAGGTACACACACGTCACTGATGCCACTAATTGCACTCTGAGAAGAAGACAGTATGTCTTATCAACAGTGAGAGAGAGAGAGTTCATCATACACTCAAGTCTTTCACATTGTCACAGTAATCCATCACTTGTAAACTCTCTGATAGCTATGATTGCTGTGAGAAGAGGTGACTTCACACTGTTGACGATAGCTGGGTTTCCATTCAACTTGTTAATGCACATTTAAGCATGAGCTTATGCAGTTCCCCTTGCATTCTTGTGTCTGGATGGTACATTCTGTTTCTGCACAGACCACAGGCATATTAATGGAGTCACGATGCCCGACTGTTATCTTTCACAGGTTAATTAACACCATTTTGTCTGGCTTGCCAGGCTGTAAAGTCTATTTAGACAATGTGGTTCTGTCTAGCGCTTTGTGGCATGTGCATCTCAGCCAGATTCGTGAGCTTTTCCACAGTCTTTTCCACTGCCAAATTCACCATCTACTTGGCTAAGTGTGAGAACAGGCGACAGTCACATACCACATCACGGTCATGGCAGGGGGTCAGGTGTGTCCTTTGGATGCGAAAGTCTCTGGATGCCATGCTGAGGTCTAGGAGGGTCTCTTTACTTCAAGATCAATTTAAGATGGACGGTGACTCACCATAATCCATCACCATCACCATTAATGTTGAGTATTCCAGAGGCCTGCCACACACCACATTCCTTTAAGAGGTGCCTTAGCCTTTCCTTGAAGGTGAACCTGCAGTTTTTTTCACCTTTCCCACTTTGAACATGGTGAGGTCTATGGGGGTCTCACCTGGTAGCTGTGTGCTCCACACGTTACACAATGACCTCAAGACTGGTTTCTCAGTGCATTACAATGCTTACAATCCTTCATAATGCTGCAGCTAAGAAAGATTATTATGTGACAGTCACTAAATCAACAGTGTCCCCTCATTCTATGACCGTCGGTGGCTGGAGAATCTGCCTGTCACTGAGAGAGCTCAGGAAGTGCTCAGACCTATCAAGGCTAAGGTCTGAACACCAGAGGAGAGTCGTGTAGTCGGAAAGCACATGCTGTGTGCTAGGGAAAGCAAATTGGGATAGTGCTGAGCCACCGTCTTTAAAAAAACAGAATCAAATTTTTTGTCAAGAATCACATTACTGAACTTGAGAAAATCCTTGGAAAAGGAAACGGCTATCAATGAATTCAAAATAATGAATTCACCTTTGGCAGCAGATAGTCTCCACTGGGATGAGCAAAGGCTTTGTCATCGGCTGGAGAATCTGCCTGTCGTCGACAGAGCACTGGAAGCCTGGCCATCTCTTCTTTTGTACTTGGATGCTGTGAAGAGGAAAGAGCTGCCACACCCTGGCACAGCATGCTTTAATGTGATAGAAGCAACCCAGATTCACTGTGAAAGTTGGAGGGAACTCTGCTATCCCTAAAAAGTCTTCCAGAAACCATGTGGGCATCCATGAAACAGGCCAATGAAGCAGTGATTCAAAGTATACCTGCTATTCTCAAAGCCTTGGAGAGGTTACACAAGTTACACAATCTAACGTCTCCAAAATGAATAAATTATTACATCGTATTATACTGACAACCATTATTACAACTCACAATAACCAAACATGACTGTATAGTGTGATTTGGGCTTCAGACAATGGTTACAGATTACACCTGATAAGCAAATAAATACTATAGAATATATATGTGTGCTCCAGCTCTGCAAAAAGAATGAAAGAGTGTTTGCACTGCTGTCCACCTGATTGACTCAGTGTAGCACAGCTGAGGGAAATGCACACCAAAGGACATGCTCAAAATGGGTCAGGATATGGCATGGAGATGTGACTGACATTGAATTCGCAGGAGGGAGAGGCCAGGAATGAATACACTTCCACAACAAGATGGCAGAGGTTGAGGTTATAGAGGACCCCAAAGTGCGCTTTAAGGTAGAATTTTATTTCCATATTTTAGACATCCTTCTTGACGGTGAGACGGGGGTAGCAAGGGAAAGAGAGACTGGGTGAGCATCAGTCCCATGTAGTATTTTTGCAGACATATACCTTAGCAGAGGATCTCTGTCTCTCATCAAATTATTTTGTTATTAAAATGAAAGCTTCTTTCAGAGTGAATAAAAAACTAAACGCATTTCTCCCTTAAGTAGGCCTAAAGTATGCTCATGCATTGTAGGCCTATGTGCAACACTATATGTGTAACACTGACCCAATACAAATTCCAGATGGTAATCCGAATCACCACCTAAATTTAATCATCTGTTCCTTGTCCTAAAACCGATGTCAGAAAATTTCATCCAAATCTGTGCAGTAGTTTTTGGAGTTATCTTACACACAGACAAACAAACATTGGCAAAAGCATAACCTCCTTGTCGGAGGTAAATATTCCTTTTTTAGATACGCCGCCATGTGTTAACGGGGCATTACACTGGTGCAGTTGACTTGTAGAAAACCAAATGAACATTAAGATACTGGATATCTCTTTGGACAAATAACTTAGGCAAACTCATTACAGGTTTCGCTAATGACATTGGAGCGCTGGACAGCAAATTGTGTCTGAATTAAATGGCCCGTTGAACATGAAGGAGATTTTGTGAACAGTTCAGTTATGTCTTGGCAAAGACTTGCTTGGGGTTATTCTAAAATTTCACTGTATTTTTTCACTCTGCATTTTTTTTTTGGTTGTGGGGGTTATGTCAATACATTCCATGTTATGGATACTATAGGATGACTGTATCGGGGGATGTGGGACTGGGATGTAATATTTATCTAAATCATGAAAGTATCTATCATACACAGTAGCAGTTCTATGTGTTGTGCTGTTCAGTTATCACTGATGCTCTGTTCACAACTGCATTGTGTATTGTCTTTTTTCTTTATTCCAGTGTCTACGTCCACATCGACCACCTTCTTCACCTTCTTCTTGTGGTACTGGATCTGGACATTAGTTTGTTAACTCAGTTTGTTTATGAACATGTCACCTTACAGTTAGTGAATTCTGAACTGCAGCTCAAGACACATCATTATTTGTGGCTCCTTTGATGTCTCTGGTCTCTTTTGATACTGGACAACTTGTCATAACTGCAGGAAAAAAACTTAAGCCCCAAGTTTAACAACCTTCCAACAGGGTAATAACCATCACCCACTGAAATGCATAGAAAAAAAAAACATTTATAGCAGATATGAGAATATGGCTGAACTGAAAGAAGAACGGACTAAAATACCTCCTGAGCATCCTCCCAGGGTTGTGCATATCTGACATACAGGTTTCAGGGGCACTGGCTTGAGGCTATTCCTGAAAAAGAAGGATCAGCATGTGATTGATCTGATCTGAAGAACATTTGACATTTTGTGGATTCTGTCAATAACAATATGAAATAAAATGAATGCTGTTGTGGTATTAGCTTCAGTACATTGTGTTTAGTCATACGGGTGAGAATAAAGTACCATCACAGTTAAGTTATATTTGACTGTAACAGAAGTTGAACTGATTGCACAGTTTCAAGACTTACTTTCCATATTCCGTAGACACATATTCAGTATCTGTTGGCAATACAATGCCTTCAGAAATCTGTGGGAGAACTGCACTCTTGCAGAAATCTCTTGCAGAAATCAAGCCATGGGAAAGAGGGCCCCAGACGGGGTGAGAGGGGCTTTAAAGAGGTCTGCTGATGCCTTGGTCCGCCATGGAAAAGACATCCCTGATGCTGAGTTTCTTTATCAGGTGCTCACAGAGTCAGGGAAACATGTCAAACTATTCTATGTTAGTAATGAGGAAGTGGAGGAGAGGGCCAAAGCATGTAAAAATTGTCTTGACTATTACTGTGAACCTTTTTACACTGTGAAATGGGTAGGTTTATGGTATGGCTAATAAAACTTTGTTGGTCAGCTGCTAGGACTGTGTGTGCACACACCTGGAAAAGAGTGTCCCTCATTTTGGGTTAAGGAAGTTGGCAGCCCTAGCTGGAGTTCCCCTTCAATGTGTCCTGACCTGATATTGTTACTGAATACAACAGTAACATTGGCAGAGCTGATGTGTTGGACTGCATGATCAGCTTCTATCCCATGTCCAGTCATATGAAAAAGTGGACAGTAAACACTCCACATCCTGCATTTTTTGGACCTGGCTGCCACAAATAGCTGTACTGAATACAAGTTAGACCATTAGATGTCTGGAAGACCAGAGAGAGGCTGCAGTACTTAGAAGCTGTTGTTGGCTAAAGATCTGATTGTTCAGGGGTTCAGTTTTCAAGGTCAAGAGGTTGATGGGGTGTGTAGTGACTGATTAGATGAGCATGGGCGATGAAGAGTAGACACTACTACCAAAATAGAGGTGAATTGATGCAAACCCCAATGAAAATATCAGAGTATGGAGTACAAATATGGAGTATTCCATTTGCCAGAGATAGTTGAGGCATCATATGCAACACGGTGCAGGAGATATGGATGCAAAGGCAAAACCTTTGTCACAAGTGTGCTGTATCAAATGTAAAATGGTCTTGGGCATTTCCAAAGCGAACTGCTCCATGTTATATCATTTATAATCTACTTTGCTGAAAAGGTTTGATCAATGTTTTTGAATAAGTTTTCACTGATGTTGTTGACAGCAATGAGGTTTCCACCGTCTACCATTATTAGATGTTCATACATGGACATGGTTCATATGTCCTAAACTGCTTCTTGAATCATCTTGATTGATGTGCTTGGATGTTGAATTGTGATATATGTTACAACAAAATAAAACTATTTTACTGTGTTTAGTGTTTTCAGATTTTTAATCTTCAGATTTCTTTTCTCAATCAACCTGATTTTAATTTCTTGAAAGTAATATCTATCTCTATCTCTCTTGATAAAGACAATTAAGCCATTTAAAATTGTTCCAAGTATTTTATATCAGACCACAACACTTGCACACATTGGTTATAGTGTAGCAATGGGGGCCCTGGCTTACTGACCAATAAAAATGTCTCTAAAGGCCAGTGCACCAGCAGAGACAACTGTACATATAAGACATAAACAGTCTCTTGGAAAACAGTGCTAATAGTTGTTGGTCACACTCAACAGAAATGGCTAAAATGAGCAAAGTGCAGGTCTAACCAGCCATTTCAAAGTCAACAGGATGATTTGGAAGCGTGTGAGCTTCCCCTTCCCTTGACATAGAAATGGCACCACATTCAGTACAAATGTCTTAAAAATGACAAAGTTCACGCAATTGTATCATTGACTCTCTGAAAGTTTTCATTAGCCTTGTACTCCTCAAGTTCCATCTTTAACTGTCTGTTTTCCTCCAACAGACTGTTGATCAGGTCTTGTCTTGATATGCAGAGTGCACATTCCTCCACATTCATGCCAGGATGTGCAACATCCTGACTGGGGAGTGATTGCTCCTGATGCTGTGGCTGCCATTGTTCCAACTCTGTGTTCTGTTGCTGTGGTAACCACTGTTCCTGTGTAGTGTCCAGGTGCAGTGGCAGCCATTGTTCCAACTCTGTGTTCTGTTACTGTGGTAACCACTGTTCCTGCATAGTGCCCTGTTGCGCTGGCAGCCACTGTTCCGGCTCTGTGTCCTGATGCTGTGTTAACACAAGTTCCTATTTAATTTCCTGGTTCTGTGACAAGGGCTCTTCCAGCTTCATGCCTTGATGCTGTGGTGACTGCTGTTCCTGCTTAATATCCCGGTCCTGTTGGGGTTGAAGTTCCTGCTTAATAAACTGGTCCAGTGGCAACTGCTGTTCTTGCAGCAGACTGTGATCGGCTGTTAAAATTAAAGTCATATATCTACTACAACCTTATTTGGCCCAATTTACCTGAATTCACCTCTAAAATGCATTTTTTAAATATTTCATGCTGATGATGATAGTTGATTTATGCTGATGTATAACATGTTGCAGCCATTGAAACATCACTATTGTGTAGGAACATTTGATTAACTTTAAGTAGAGAGCAATCTTCAGGTAACCAAAAACCACCTGCATCTGAAGCTTGTGCAGTTCCAGTAAACTGGTGGCCCAAATTTCTACAAATTGGCATTGATGCCACTATTTAAAAGTATCGATACACAATTTCGGGCAATTTTAGGTCTGGTAGAGGATTCCAAAACCTGTATTCCGTTTGTGATAGCTCTGAATTACTGCTTTCTGCTTTTTGCTTCTGATGTGCGAGCCTGGCCTCATTCACTATTTTCCTCTGTCCACAATTATCTTTGCTGAGTGTCATCCCTGCCTCATTCCGGCGGACTCCTCTCACCCTCCCCTCCTGAGTGGACTACAACCAACACTACATGAGGCACATGTCACGACCGACTCCCCATCACAGAGGACCTTCCTGGACGCCGATGCTGGGCCTGACTCCTCTTCCTGAGGCTTTGTGATTGACCCCCCCTCACAATGGCGCTGTAAAATGGACCCTTACTGTTACCCCCATGACCCATCTCATTCCTTTGAGTTTGTCACTATGCCTGGCCGCTGCTACATTGTCCAGCCATATTTCCTGATAACCACCTATAGACTGACTACCATGTATTGTAAAAGTGGGATAATACTCTATTATGAACTATTATGAACCTTAGCTAAAACCATAGGCAACTTATAGTCTGTCATGGTTACTACTGATTGTAATTTTTCTCCATGACCCCTGGCAGTTGGGTTAGCCCCTTGAGTCGTGGATCTGCCCAAGGTTTCTTCCTAGATTTACTGAACATAAGGGAGTTTTTCCTTGCCCCTGTTGCTCTTGGGTGCTCCTTCTGTGAAGCGCCACGAGACAATACTATTGTAAAAGGCGCTGTATAAATAAAACTTAATTGAATTGAATTGAACATAAACTAACAGATCCAAATTTGTTTTGCAGGAATTTGTTAACGAATACAACACATTAAAATCTGCCATGCCTACCTACCCGTCAGTATCACCCGGTCTCTTCCTGATCTCTTGCCCCTCCCACTCACTCACGCCTCCCTGATGCAATTATTACATGACACCTGTTACTTGTTATCTGTTGTCTGTCTGGTATTTAAACCCCTGTCTTCCAGTGTTCCCTGTCAGACCGTTAGTGAACCTGCACGCAGTATAGCCAAAGGCAAGCATTTAATCCTGACTCCCGTGTCTGCTACCTGCTTCTGTTACAGCTCGTCTCCTGTTTTCCCTGTCTGGTTCCCGGTCTGTTTTTGTCTGTCTGTGTTTTCTGTATGATCGCCTGCCTGTGACGAACCCGGGCCACCCATGACCTACGCCTCTGCTCTCCTGCCCTGGTGTCTGACCCGTTGTCTGCCCACAACTGACGCTCTGCGCTCCAGCCCCGGCTACCGACTCGCCGCCTGCCTGTAACCGACGTCTGCTCTACTGCCCATCCATCTATCTCTGCTCCAAACAACGCTCCAAACGCTCTCTGCTCCAAACAACTCTGATTAGGTTTGGTTTACTGAAGGTTATGTACTGCATGTTTTTTGTTTGTTGACAGATTTTAGGCCATTTTTAATTTGATTAAATGTGTGACTCAAAGATGTATAGGAATGAAGTAAAAACACTTCACCACTGTACTTAGTTATGTTTTGGGTGTATCTGTACTTTACATGAGTTGTTAAAATCTGTGCAGACAACAAATTCTCCATTAAACCTGTAAATGGAAAAATATATAATTTTGGTAACGTCACAACCTCAATGCACACGAAAATGTGCACATCCCCCTACGATCTCTAGCACGGACCCCAGGTTGAGAACCACTGCATTAAAGTTAGCGTGGATGAGGTCTTTTCCAAATGCACATCTGAAGCTTTGTGGCTTTTTCATTCTAGAAACATACAAGTGACACCATTAGAACCCTTGGATCTTCTAGTTTTCAAATACTTTAACTTTAAATAAATTTTATTGATGGCTCTTAAGAGAATAAAAAGAAATCTTGGGATTCTCAGCAGCTCAGCCAGCAAAAGTCTGTTACTGGCACACAAGGGCAATCATATGGCATAATTTTGTGTCAAAAGACTTGGTGATAACACACCCCATTTCTCTGATATAAACAATGATGTGTTTAACCTGCCTGTAACCGACGTCTGCTCTACTGCCCTGGTTCCCGGCTCGTCGCTTGTCCTCGACCAACGATCTACTCCTCTGCCCTGGCAACCTGACCCAACGCCCGTCCGACCACGAGAGCTCCTGCCTACCTTTCCCTGCTCTACGCGCCTCCTGCACCTCTGCGCCGAGGGCGCCTTCACGGAGCACACTCACACTCCCTTTCCAGCCTAATCCTAAATAAAGACTGTTTGCAACTTGACGCTGTTGTGGTCCATCCTGTCTGTTTCGTGACAAAAATCTGAAGGACTGAGGGTGTGGGTCAGATTGATTAATACTGAAATATCCAACATTTTTTGTGATGCTGCAGCAAGATTGTTTATTAAAAATGTGAAGGACCCAATGCCTACCACAGCTGTGAAAAGTGCACGGAGAAGGGGAGCTGGGAGAGGAACAGCATGATCTTCCCAGAGCATAGTGTCCCAGTTCCCGTTGCACAATATGTACTTGATTTGATTGGGAGTTATGTGAAACTAACTGGCTTCTGGATGAAGGGGCCACTTCCAACATGGCTGGGCAAACAGCAGATATGCCTGATTTCAGCAGCAATAATGTCCTTTGCAGTGCCACTGTCCAGGTAGTTTGCCCATAAAGCGTGCTCTCTAAGCTAAGTTGAGAGGTGGAAGGCCACTGAATTTTGGCCCTTTTTAGTCTACACTGGCCCTGTAATACAACAATTTCATGATCCTGCATATGGCAGTGTGAATATCATGGAGCCCCTCTCTGTGTAGTCAACGCTGTGATCTTGCCTTAGCCTACCCTCTAGATACCCTCTCGCCGGTGCTATACCACCTTATAGGCCAGCACCAATGAGACAACCAACACCAGTGCCATCTATCCATCTATCTATCTATCTATCTATCTATCTATCTATCTATCTATCTATCTGTGTTTCTTTATATTTATTCATGGGCCAACTCTTTCAATGCTAATGTAAGTTATTATGTGACCAACAAAATGTAAAATATTTGTTCATATATTTGTATGTGTAGTCCATTGTCTGTTAATACACATATGCTTTGTGACAAGGGACAGTACAGTTGTTTAGAGTCTGTCTGAAAGTATTTTTTCCTTTATGTTTTTGTCTCTATTTACAATTTTAATGTGTTTATTATACAGTGTATATTACTATGAGTATAGTCATGTCTCATCCATCTATCTCTGCTCCAAACAACGCTCCAAACGCTCTCTGCTCCAAACAACTCTGATTAGGTTTGGTTTACTGAAGGTTATGTACTGCATGTTTTTTGTTTGTTGACAGATTTTAGGCCATTTTTAATTTGATTAAATGTGTGACTCAAAGATGTATAGGAATGAAGTAAAAACACTTCACCACTGTACTTAGTTATGTTTTGGGTGTATCTGTACTTTACATGAGTTGTTAAAATCTGTGCAGACAACAAATTCTCCATTAAACCTGTAAATGGAAAAATATATAATTTTGGTAACGTCACAACCTCAATGCACACGAAAATGTGCACATCCCCCTACGATCTCTAGCACGGACCCCAGGTTGAGAACCACTGCATTAAAGTTAGCGTGGATGAGGTCTTTTCCAAATGCACATCTGAAGCTTTGTGGCTTTTTCATTCTAGAAACATACAAGTGACACCATTAGAACCCTTGGATCTTCTAGTTTTCAAATACTTTAACTTTAAATAAATTTTATTGATGGCTCTTAAGAGAATAAAAAGAAATCTTGGGATTCTCAGCAGCTCAGCCAGCAAAAGTCTGTTACTGGCACACAAGGGCAATCATATGGCATAATTTTGTGTCAAAGGACTTGGTGATAACACACCCCGTTTCTCTGATATAAACAATGACACATGTTCACTTGTTTACGTACCAACTGAGAAACTTTAAAGAGAGACTATGACCAATGATCTCGATTCTCAGGTGTCGCAAAGAAACAAATTGCTTTACGGCACCACACACAAACATACTCCCAGATAGGCACTGGCTACCTATGAACACAAAGTAATGGAGGAACATTCATCATGGATCAGACAAAGAAAACGAAACAGAAAAAAATTATGTTGGAGGAACAGAGAAAGAGAAAATGGCAGTGTTGTTGTTTTTGTATTAAATGAATCAGCAGCCTCTTATTAGCCTACAACTGTCACACATGATGGAGAAGTAAGAGATTGTCTTGAACAAATTCAGAATTAGCCTCAAGAAGTGTAAAAGAATGAGTAGGTTTACATGCACTTCAGTATCATTTTGACCCTCTGTTGATAATATTTGGGATATGGTGTCTAAATGTGCACAAAGCCGGCATTTCATATCCAATCACATTTGTGATACAAAAGCCTCCAATGTGGTACAATGGACTCTCACTGCGTGACTGAATGAGTCTTGTCCAGCGCTTGTGCAGACTTTGAGGAGAAGCTGTCGTTTCTGAAGTAGTCTTTGATCAAAGTAAGGTAAACTCACTCAGATAGGCAATGCTAAGAAACGCCAGTGTTTCTCAACATACTGACACCTATTACTGTTACTGCAAAGAAAGGGCAGAGTAGGCTCTACTTCCTTAGGAGGCTGAGGTCCTTTAATGTTTGCAGAAAGCTCCTGCTGATGTTTTATGAGTCTGTCGTGGCCAGTGTTTTTTTTCTATGCTGTGGGGGGTGGGTTCGGGGGGGGGGGGCACTAGGAAGAGGGATGCTGGTCGCCTGGACAGACTAGTAAAAAAAGCTGGCTCTGTTGTGGGCATGGAGCTTGAGTCACTAACATCAATTGCAGACAAGAGGACCCTGAGCAGACTGCTCTCTATTTTGGACAATGAGTGCCATCCCCTGCACACCACTTACACTAAGCAGAATACCATGTTCAGCTACAGGTTTCTGTCAGCAACAGGTTTCTGTCTCTGTCATGTAAAACAGACAGGCTGAGAAGGTCCTTTGTTCCTAGGGCAATTCAGGCAAGCAAACAAGCAAACAAACGGACTGGGCAACTAACAAACTGCAGTCACTGCCTATATGGGTGTGTGTGTGTGTGTGTAGGGAGGGGGCGGGGTGGAGTGGGGTGGGGGCGTGTCCCTTCTTTCACTGGGAGACAATGTTGTAAATGTGTACACGCGAGATGTGTATATGATGTATATGTGTATATCTGAGATGTGTATATGATGTATATGGGGGATATGTTATGTTATACGGGACATATTTATGATGTTTATATGCTGCTGGACACCTTAAAATCCTCCGGGATTAATAAAGTAACTCTACTCTACTCTACTACAATGAAAGGCTGAAAATCTGTTACTGTGCGATGAGGAAATGAGAGAAGCAAATCACCATTATGTCTGAGTGTCTCGCAGTTTTCGCACCAACTTCCTTGTTTGACACACAAGGCTATAGCCTCTATGTAGACCTATATGGGTAATGCATATGGTTTTCTGCCTGGTAGATGGCCTACAGTATACTGTCTGCACTTTCACGGAAAATGATCATTAATATAGTAATCTACTAGTAATTTCATTTAAATGTCACAAATTTATCCATGTTAATTGATTTAATCACATGCTTTCATTTATAGTAAAATATGCAAAATTTGCTAACTTTTAAAATGTTTTCCAATGAATTTTCAACAGCATTTTCAAATAAGATTATTTACTATATGAGGAAAAATGAGACTGGAAAAGGGGTTTGTCCAATATTCAGGACAATACAGTACATTTCCAATTCATAGGTTCACAAATCCACCCTACTCCCACTTGGCTCCTTTTGTTTTTTTCAATGTAATCTATGGCTGCGTCCACCTGAGGACCATCAGATGTGTGAATAGGCTCATACATATGTAATTTCCACTATAAACCTTTGTCATGCTGAATTTCAATGACCTTTGCATCTGATTGGTTGGATTTGAGTCCTGGAAGCTAATGGGCCGGCAAGAGAGAATATTTCATGAGCTCCACAGACTGCAGTCTGATTACTGAAGTCTCAGAACTGGGATGTCCTGGACTATTTTGTGCATCCTTACTTTTAGCTGTCTGCTGAAGAACTTTTGAAGAATTTCTGACTTCTGAAGAGCATCTGAAATGTCAGAATTTATGAAAACAGTACAGCCCGTGTCAGTGAAGATAGAGAGAGAAGAAGAGGGGTTTGATGACTTCCTACAAGAGTTTCTGCCTACAAATAAACCAGATGAAGAAGAACCTGGACTACAAAATGACTCTAAGAGTAAAATCCATCGGTCACCACCGATGGAAATGAAAGTGGAAGAAATATGTCATTTAACAGATGACACAGTGTATCCTCCCAGAGGTAAGTTTTTCAATAGCTTCTGTTGCAAAAATCTTGAAACATAAATTGCATAGACTGCCCTCCACAATTATTGGCACACCTGGTAAACACATGTAACGCCCATTTTAAAAATCTATTAGTACATTTTCTTAAACCCATAATAAAGCAAATAATAATAATAATAATAATAATAAGGACAAGGCAATTAAAAAATATTGGCACCCTCCCTATTTACATTGTAAAGCTAGCCTTTGCTAATAATACAAGAGTTAGCCCTCAAGAAATTCATTTAAAACCCTTCCTCTCACAGAATATACCCAGATTGCACATATTTCTAGGTCCTTGCTGGTGCAAACTCCTCTGTAGCTCAGCCCATTGGCTTACTATACTGCTACGATCAGGGCACTAAGAGAGCAATGGTGGAGGCTTGATATAGAGATCAGTAAACCATATCTTTCTTTATATCAGCCTCAGTTTAATTACCTGTTGGATGAGTCAAGCAAGACCCATTTATTGTTTTGACAGCCACAGACAGATTTTGATTTCAAATGGTCAAGTATTTTATGGAGGTGATCATGGCATCCTCCAATTTCGGTATCATAATCCTCTAGACACCTAAACCACCATCAGTCTAAAATCAGTCTAGCTGAATTTTCGTCCTGTCTGACCAAGTGACATGATTCTACGTAAAGTCTCAGTGGCTTTCAGTAACTCCAGTCTTTAAAATCAGTGAATAAATAACAAGCTTTTGCTGGCATGTATTTTGAATAAATCTACTAACAAGTGGGTCACTTCAGATTTTCTTTAAGATTAAAATTCTTTCAAATTTAGTTTTGATTACAAATAGGGCATTGTCAAGCATGTGCCATTTGTATAGCCATTTTCTGTTTTACAGAACTGAGCACACTTGGATGCATTTGAAATGTGTAATTCTGTATTCTTTCCTATGTTGAAAAAATGACTAGAGCATTTTTTAGAGCACTATTTTATAGTGACCCATGAAGTCATGGAATACCACCTGAAAGTCCACATACACTTTGTTTAACGAAGTTGAATACGGGTTGAGACATTATTCAGCTACATTATTATTTATCATTTGTATATGGATGCTGAAAATTGTGGCATGGTTTTTGTGAAAAATTATCCATTGTGTTTTCTCCAGATGAATTTCTTTGTTTGATTTTTTGGATTATTCTATATCATTTTCATTATGAGATTAAAATCAACTCTTAAAATATATTTTTTTATACCACTTTATATTCATCTTAACCAGGGGTGCCAATAATTATGAAGGGTACTATATTTCAGAAGAATTAATGTTTCTTCTTATATTACAGGAGATATTCAAAGGATTCATGCTAACAAAAGAGTGCTCAGTGATGAACAAGAAAGCAAAGTATGTGAGACTAAACATACTAAAGAAAAGCCCCATCAGTGTTCTCAGTGTGAAAAGACTTTTAGTAATGCATCTACACTCAAGAAACACCAGAGGATTCATTCTGGAGAAAAAACATATGCGTGTTCTCTGTGTGGAAAAGCCTTCAGTTACAGACACCATCTAAAAAACCACCAGATTATCCACACTGGAGAAAAGCCTTATCAGTGTTTGCAGTGTGGAAAGGCTTTCACTCAACAGTATGGTCTGAAGAAGCACTCATTGATCCATTCTGGAGAAAAGCCACATGAATGTTCTCAGTGTGGAAAAAGATTCAGTCTAAAGTCTTGTCTTCAGCTTCATCAGAAGATCCATACTGGAGAGAAACCTTATCACTGCTCTCAGTGTGGGAAAACTTTTTCACGATTATCTCACGTCAAGGTACATCAGATTGTACATACAGGAGAAAAGCCATACAAGTGTTCTCAGTGTGGAAAGACTTTTGGTCACATGTCTCATCTGAAGCTGCACCAGAGTACCCATACAGGAGAAAAGCCACATCAGTGTCCTACATGTGGGAAAGGTTTCAAAACACACTCAAACCTCAGTACCCACCAGCGTACACATACTGGAGAAAAGCCATATCAGTGTTCTCAGTGTGGAAAAGCTTTTGTTCAAACATCTCACCTCAAGATGCACATGAGGATCCATACTGGAGAAAAACTGTACCCATGTTCTCAGTGCGGAAAGACTTTTACTCAGTCCTCTAATCTGAAGATGCACCAGATGGTCCATTCAGGAGAAAAGCCACATGGATGTTCGGAATGTGGAAAATCCTTTGCTCGGAAAACTCATCTCCAGATTCACCAAAGGATCCATACAGGAGAAAAACCATATCAGTGTGCTATATGTGGGAAAACATTCAGATCTGTGTCAGACGTTAACATCCATCAAGTCAAACACACTGGACAGAGGCTACATCAGTGTTCTCAGTGTGGAAAGAACTTTGCCCATAAGAGTTATCTCAAGGTACATCAGAAGACCCACTGCAGGGGGGAACTACATCAGTGACAGTGTGATGGTACCCTGAAGGAACCCCAGAGAACCTATGCAAGACAGAAACTGGAATATTGCCTTATGTCATGTAGAAAGCACTACATAACTCTGTGATCTTTGGATCAAATATGCAGCTGACAGTGTGTTCACAGTCAGTGGAGATTTTTAGCCAAAGGCCTAATTTCAAATGACATATGCAGGATCTAGCCATTTTCTTTTATATCCTGTTTAAAGCTCTATTGACTGTTTGTGTGCTGTTACAGAATGTGTTTATATTGATGTTGCCTGTTTCCATTTGAAAATGTAGCATCATGCTGTGACTAGACAATGATAGATCCATTAAATGTTTCCATGGCCTCATCACTATTCTGGATCTCCTGTCAATCTTTATCTCATCACACACTATTAAATCAACAAAGTAAAAATCACAGTGTAGAGTAATCATTAAGGTGCACAATTATGATTACAACTTGGCTACACTATAAAAAAATCTGTCATTATGAATTGACTTAAATTGGGAACATTTGGTGAGCTGTAAGCAGAGAGAACTTTTCAGTTCACCAAACCTACCTGAAGTTATTTACTGTATATGGAAATAGTGCAGTTCCAGGTAACTGGTAGCCCAGATACTTGTGTGCAGGTAGGTCCATACTGATGTAATGATATAGATCCCGGCCTGTGTAGTTAAAAGAGGTACATCTATGGCCATGTCAATCTAAAAAAAACACCAAATGATCCTTATATCAGTGTGCTACATGTGGGAAAACATTCAGGTTTATGTCAGACGTTAACATCCATGACATCAAACACACCAGGGAAAGGCTATATCAGTGCTCTCAGTGTGGAAAGAAATTTGCTCAGAAGGGTTAATCTCACGGTACATCAGAGTGTGTGTTATGGCTTTTAGGCAAAGGCCTGATTTCAAATGAGTGCAGGATCTAGTACTTTAGTTTAATTTTCTGTTTAAAGCTCTATTTACTTTATGCGATGTTACAGAATGTGTTTATATTGATGTAGCCTACTTTCATTTGAAAATGTAGCATAATGCTGTGGTTACACAACAATACATCCATTAAAATGTTGCCAAGGCCTTGCCACCATTCTTACTCTCCTGTCAGTCTTTGTCTCATCACACACCACTGGACCAAATAAAGTAAAAATCACAGCGTGAAGTAACCATAGGGTGCATAATCATCAGAATTGGGCTACATTTTAGAAAATTCTGTATTTGTTGTCATTATGCATTGACTTAAATTAGAAAAAAATTGATTAACTTTAAGTAGAGAGCAATCTTCAGGTAACCAAAACCCACCTGCATGTGAAGCTTGTGCAGTTCCAGTAAACTGATGGCCCAAATTTCTACAAATTGGCATTGATGGGCTGCCACTATTTATTGTGTATTGTGTATCAATACACAATGTCGGCCAATTTTAGGTCTGGTAGAGGATTCCAAAACCTGTATTCCGTTTGTGATAGCTCTGTTCCAAGGTGAACATAAACCAACAGATCCAAATTTGTTTTGCTGGAATTTGTTAACAAATACAACACATTAAAGGATTAAAGGATTGTGGGTGTGGGTCAGATTGATTAATACTGAAATATCCATTTCTAAAAAAAAATATTCATTTTTAAAAATGTGAAGGACCCAATGCCTACCACAGCTGTGAAAAGTGCACAGAGAAGGGGACCTGGGAGAAGAACAGCATGACCTTCCCAGAGCATAATGCACCCCTATAAACCAATGCATCTTTTGCTGAGCATTAAGATGAAGTCCACCACAAAGGGCCGTGGTTGATGTTGGCTTAGTGTCCCAGTTCCCGTTGCACAATATGTACTTGATTTGATTGGGAGTTATGTGAAACTAACTGGCTTCTGGATGAAGGGGCCACTTCCAACATGGCTGGGCAAACAGCAGATATGCCTGATTTCAGCAGCAATAATGTCCTTTGCAGTGCCACTGTCCAGGTAGTTCGCCCATAAAGCGTGCTCTCTAAGCTAAGTTGAGAAGTGGAAGGCCACTGAATTTTGGCCCTTTTTAGTCTACACTGGCCCTGTGGCTGTAAAACATCTGCCACATTAACAATACAACAATTTCATGATCCTGCATATGGCAGTGTGAATATCATGGAGCCCCTCTCTGTGTAGTCAACGCTGTGATCTTGCTGAAAAATATTTGTACAGCATTTTGAATCAATTTATAACAACCACACAGTTTAAAATGTGCATAACTTAATACATCTGGCCAATGACACATGCAGGTTTGGTGCACTGGATAATTTTTTCATGCCTCCCAGTTGAAGACTTTCTCCATAGGATAAAAAGATCAGTCAGGAGTCCCTCCCAGCCTCTTCGGCAGGCCATCAGAAGGTTGACAGAGAAAGAACGTCTTTGAAAGTGTGTAAGGATGGTTGCTATCAAAAACACAGGAATGGGCCTTAGCCTATCCACTAGATACCCCCTCATTGGTGCTATACCACCTTATTGGCCAGCACCAACCCTAGTGGTCAACTAATATCTATCTATCTATCTACAGTACAGTTGTTTAGGGTCTGTCTGAAAGCATTTTATGTTTTTGTATCTACAATTGTAATGTGTTCCGCGCTGGTGGAATGACCTCCCAAGTGCTACCAGATCAACTGATACCCTCTCCACCTTCAAGAAACTCGTGAAGACCCAGCTCTTCCAAGAATATCTCATGGCATAAACTTTGAGAATGCAATTTAATTTCTCTGCACTATTGCACTTTCAACTTAAAATGGTGCAGTTTCTATGTTAGCAATATGCACTCCTTGTTCGTTCTTTCATTGTGTTGTAGCTTGAATGTTATCCTCTTTTGTAAGTCGCTTTGGATAAAAGTGTCTGCTAAATGCCTAAATGTAAATGTAAATTTATTATACAGTGTATATTACTATGAGTAATCATCTATCATCTATCTCTGCTTCAACAACGACTCTGGTTAGGTTTGGTTTACTGAAGGTTATATACTGCATGTTTTTTGTTTGTTGATTAAATGTGTCACTCAGATATGTATAGGAATTAAGTAAAAATACTCCACCACTGTACTTAAGTATGTTTTGGGAGTATCTGTACTTTAGATGAGTTGTTAAAAATCTGTCGAGTTAATTGCACAATTTCACTCCACTACATTTTCAATATATGTATGAGATGAAACTGAATTGGTTGTGGTCGTCCAACAAAGTTTTGGGGAAGCCAACATGTCATTGGACAAGTGCAGACAACAAATTCTCCATTAAACCTGTAAATGTGATGTAGGCACCATGTTTCATTCTGTTCATGGCTTTTTTCCCCAGGCTTTTTTTTTAATTGAAGCTTGTAGGAAACTATGTGGTTTAGATATACCTTTTTAGTTTACCTGTACTTTTACTTTCATTACTTAAGTACATTTAATTATAGATTACGTCTCATACTTAATTACAGTAAATACAACATACAAAATACCAGATGCTAAAATGGCCTAATTGCAGTCCTCTTTCAACAAATGATACGAAGTCCAATTACCAAACAAATATGTTGTTATTGAGAACACAGATATGCCTTTACTCCAGTATATGTCATTTGATGGGAACTGAGCTGATGTGATTTGATGTGTTTTTTGTTCTGAAACTCTTCCCACATGTAGTGCACTCATGTTTTTTCTCCAGTGTGGATCTTGAAAGTCGTGTGTCTTGAGATGAGATGCTTGACTGAAACCATCTCCACATTGAGTACACCGGTGTATGATTCTTCTGGTAGGATTTTAGCCTTCCACATTGCAAACACTGGCATGGCCTTTCTCCAGAATGGATTCTCTGGTGGGTTTTAGATGGTGGTTGTAACTAAAGGCCTTTCCACACTGAGAACACTGATATGGCTTTTCTCCAGTATGGCTATTCTGGTGTTTGCTGAGAATGGCTGCATCATTAAAGCCTTTTCCGCACTGAGATCATTGGTATGTTTTTTCTCCAGTATGGATCCTTTTGTGCGTCTTAAGATAGGAGGGACGGACAAATGCTTTTCCACACTGAGATATGGCTTTTCTCCCTTATGTAACATTTGGTGTTTTGTGAAAGCGGCTGCTTCATTAAAGGCCTTCCCAAACTGAGAAGGTTGTTCTCCAGTATGAATCCTCTGGTGTGTCTTGAGATGAGATATTTGACGGAAAGCATCTCCACACTGAGAACACTGGTATGGCTTTTTTCCTGTATGAATCCTTTGGTGGCAGTCTAGACTGTATTTGGCCGTAAAAGCTTTTCCACACTGCAAACACTGATATGGCTTTTCTCCTGTATGGATCCTCTGGTGGGTTTTTAGATTGTGTTTGCAAATAAAAGACTTTCCACACTGCGAACACTGATATGGCTTTACTCGCGTATGGATCATCTGGTGGTTGTTTAGATTGTGTTTGCAAATAAAAGCCTTTCCACACTGTGAACACTGATATGGCTTTTCTCCAGTATGGATCCTCTGGTGTCTCTTGAGATGAGATACTTGTCTGAAAGAATCTCCACACTGAGAACATTGATGTGGCTTTTCTCTAGTATGAGAAATCTCATGGGCTACAAGTCTTGAGTCTGTCCTGACTGACTTCCCTCTTGCTTGTCCTTGGTTTAAATCCATGTATGATCTGGTGCTGATTTGAAAATGTTCTTGCTTTCTGCTGGTTCTTCCTTGTTCATTAGTGTGTGCTGTATAATGAGAAGAGGTGATTTGAATGTCTCCTACAATATTAGAAAAGACATTTTAGTTTATACTGGTGGAATGTAGGTATTCTTAATTTTAGCTTCACAATGCATTATACAATTGTTCCATACCAAAAAGGCAACAAACTCACCTCTGGGAAGTTCTCCAAACTCACCTCTGGAGTTCATGTGATCATGTTCTGTTAAATCAGAAATCTCCTCCTTTTTCATTCCTGCTGGAGATGACCCAGCTATTTCAGGCTTCCAGTCTTCCAGTTCCAGTCCAGACTCTTTCCTTGTCTTTGTTGCAGACAAAAACTCTTGCAAGAAATCATCAAATTCTTCCTCTTTTGTCTCCATCTTCACAGACATGAGCAAGGTTGTTGATTGAATAAATCCTGACATTTTGAACTGATTTTATTTAAAAAATAAAACTAGCAAAAGAAATCACAATATAGTATGAATATAACTGAACACTACTGTGCACAACAGCTACATGGATGTGGTCTCCATGATGTCTCACTTAAGTAGTCAGACAGTCCAGTGAGTATTCAGACAGTCCTCATCAAATACTCTCTCCACCTCCCTCCCATTAGCTTACTTACTAACTCTGGCCAATCAGACACAAAGAATACAGAATGACAAACATTACAGGGGAGAGTTTGCACCTTTGATGTTCCTTGTGGCGATAGATTATGAGGAAATAAAGGAGGGTGTGAATTTAAAGCTTTTAGGTGTGGAATTTCATATGCATGAACACTATTCACACCTCAGGTTGGCATGGCCATAGAATACACAGAGGTGTGGATGGGTTCACAAAGGAACACCTCTAAACCACTAAAAGTATTTCATTTTGTATGTGTCTGTTTATATTTACACAAGGACTTATTCATTCAGTGTTAACAAAATACAAAATAAAATATTTGTACGTGTAACCCACTGCCTGGTAATAATCTACACATGCGCTTTGTGACTAGGGGCGGTTGGTTAGGCTCAATCTGAAATGTACTTCCTGTGTGTTTCCCCCTGTTTTTAGGGCAGGGCTAATCAATTGCCGGCCCGCAGGTTATATGCGGCTCAGAGACCACCCTCTCGAGGCAGCTGATTTTCCAGATGATTATAAATATATACACTATATTATAAACTATTATAAATACTAGATGAGAGGTCTACATGGAACAACGTTCATGAGTTCTATATACAGGGGTAGTTTAAAAAGCTAATCAACATGCTGCCTGTTTGAAGTCATCCACTAAGTATTGATCTAGATTTATCCTTAGATATCCAGTGTATTTTCCTGTGTGTTTGTCTGAACTAACGTCTTCCATGTATTAAAAATAAATAACGCACAGTAAAGGTATTAAATTAAACCAGACAAGCAGGTGCATCCATTGGTCTAATTTTAAGTGAAGGTAAATATCTTCATTTGGTAACCTAAAATTAGCTCAGCAGCCAAGATAGCTTGGTTCTGAATTGGTTTGCGGTGGCTAAATATACTCCTAAATACAATGCTAATACATGCATGTTCCGAAAGCCATACTTTTTTCAAGTAATAGTTATAGGCACAGGCACCTATTTTAGGCTACCACACAGTTTAACCTAGCTTACTAGTTTTACAAAATCGCCAACCTGAGGACCATCTGAGGTGTTCTTAGTATGGAAAGAACTTTGCCCACAAGGTCAAACATACAACTGGCCATGTGTTTTTAAGGCCTATTTTGAATAGGTGTGTGCAGGGCAATTTTGAGAGCTAGAGCCTTTCTTTTCTCCCACTCCTTCTATTCACTGTTTATTCACTTATGATACAATATGTTGTTATACTGATGTAGGTTGCTTTTATTTGTCAATATGCCATAATGCTGTTGACTTTGTATACAAATTTAAAACCATTAAAGGTCCAATATTATGACAAAAAACTTTTTATGGCTTTTGAATGTTTTTTGGGTCTATACTGCCCCTACACACACTGTGAGTGTCACAGAACAGAGTGAGTTTGACCCAAAAGTGTCACGTAAGAACAGTTTATTTGGGATAAGGGAAAGGGAGTGTATGGATGCTCTTCAGATGCAGAGTGGGCGGAAGAGCTGAGCGTAGGTCGAGGACAGGCGGAGGTCGAACCCAAGGGCTGGAGAGCAGAGCGGAGGTCGTAGACAGGCTGGGGTCAATACCAGGGTTGGAGAGCAGAGCAGAGGTCGTGGACAGGCAGAGGTCGAAACCAGGGGCAGGAGAGCAGAGCGGAGGTCGAGTCGGTCCGGGGTCCTCAGCGGGTAGGCAATTAAACAGGATACGGAAGACAGAGAACAAAGACAGGCAGGGAAACAGGACGGAGACACGGGAGCAGGCAGATGACAGAAACACAGGAACTACGGGAACAGGTTCAGGAGTCAGGGTCTTTAAATGCTTGCCTTGCGTGAGTAGCAGTAGGTTCGCGGACGGTCTGACGGGGAAGACTGGAAGACAAGGGAATAAATACACAGCAGGACAACAAACAACGAGCAACAGGTGGAAGTAATGATTGTAACAGATTGGCGTGAATGAGTGGGAGGGGCAAGTGATCAGGGAGAGAACGGGTGACACTGACAAAGAGGCATGACAGTGAGTTTGATAAAAAAAGAAAAGCCTCAATTGTTTAACATAACATGTTTGTTTTACACAATCCACTGGCTCATTATTCTCATTAAGAGCATGGTCAAAACTTTTCCACACCTCAGACCTTGCTTTTGTTGCTGGTGCAATCAAAACGTAATTTTCTATTTAACCTCCTCAGTATCCATTTTCGCATCTTTCTTGCACTATTGGAAACGCATCACATGACTGCTCATTCATGCAAGCCTGACCCAGGCCCGGAACAAATGATAGAAATGAATCCCAAACCCGACTGAGCCCATCGGGTCCCATTGCATCCGGCTGCATCCTCAGTTATCCATGACTCCAAATGTGTTGGTACCTAATTGTAGGATATTTGTTGAGGGAGACTTGATGGTGCACTACTAAGGCCATATACATGGACCTTAAAGTTACAAGTTAGTTATCATCACAGATGCATCACAAACTGGCTGAAAATAGCTTTTAACAAACAACGAATAACACGCAAGGCAATAATCAGGCTAATTTGGTGAATGTGGGAACAACCCTAAGAGACTGTGAACAAGTTCGCTTTACCAGTCCTAAGCTGTGTACAGACTGGTGGACAATTGCAGAAAATTGAAAAAAATGAGTTCACAGCCAACGCCCTTTTCCCAGGACGCTCATAAATATTGAAACCATGTTTTGGCCATCAGGATTTCAAAGAAGTGACAGATGGCAAGCTAAACAGAGTTTAGTACCCAGACTATTTGCATACAAAAGCCTGTGCCTGAATCTCAAATAGGTTTGGTGATATTCACAGGCACTTTTTTGAAAGGGGGGTTGTATGCATTCTAAGGCATATTTTTCACAGAACTACTTTAGATACTGGGGTAAAATTTCACACACCTTCCTTTGAGATGTGTGGACACATACTATCCAAGAATCAGGCAATTCTGGAGGGGTCCCACCTGAGGACTATCAGAGGCGTGAACAGTGCTCATGCCCATGCCCATCTGAGGACCATCACAGGTGTGAACAGTGCTCATGCACATGGAAGTCCCACCATTAATTCTTTCTCATGCTGAATTCCAAGGTCCTCTTCACTGGATTGTTTGAATCCAAGGAACCAACAGACTGCTGTTAGATTACTGAAACCACAGTTTCAGGGAAGTACTGGCATGTGTGCCAGAAGGACAGATATACTGTAACTGTTTATTTGTGCGGTTTCACTAGTAAAACTAGTGTAGATTTCTTATAGCTGAAGTCTATGCAAACATCAACCCTGCTAAAGGCAGTGAAGAAGGAAAAGGAATATGAACACCAGTTTGCATCTCAGAAAAGACAAGAAGATGATTGTAAGACTGAAACATTCATGACACCTCCAGTGGACATTAAAGCTGAAGAAATGTCTGACTTAAAAGAACATGATCGCATGGACACTTTTGCAGGAGGTGAGTTTCTGAATTGTTTGTGTTGTGAAAATACAGAGGGGTGGCAAAAATAATTTTAACAACACATGAACTCTAAACAATCATATTTTGCAGGGGATATCAACATTAGTGATTCTGTCCAAAGACTTCTTACTGAGAACCAAGGAATCAATAAGAAAAGTCACAAGACAAGACTATCCATTCTGGAGAAAAGCCACATGAATGTTCTCAGTGTGGAAAAGGCTTTTCTCAGGTTTAGGGTAAAGTCATCTCTCATATCCCATCAGATCTCACATACTGGAGAAAAGCCCCATCATTGTTCTCAGTGCGGAAAGGCCTTTAGTCACATCCAGAATCTGAAAACACACCACAGGATCCATACTGGAGAAAAACCATACCAGTGTTATCAGTGTGGAAAGACATTTAAACACATATCTTCTTTCAAGAAACACCAGAGGATCCATACAGGAGAAAAAACAAATGAGTGCACTACATGCGGGAAAAGCTTCAATGCAAACCATCAACTTGGTTGCCATCAGTTGTCACACACTAGAGAGAGGCCATACCAGTGTTCTTAGTGTGGGAAGGGTTTTCGAAGACGATCTCATCTGAAGGTTCACCACAAGATCCATACAAAAGAAAAGCCACATGTGTGCTCTCACTGTGGAAAGGCCTTTACTGTCAGCCATAATCTGAAGACACATGAGAATTCACACTGGGGAAAGGCCTTACCACTGCTCTCGGTGTGCAAAAGCATCCACTGACCAGTCTTCATTTTATCAACACCAAAGGATCTATTCTAGGGAGAATTGTATTTAAGCATGCTCTTCGATATGAATGACTTGGTGTGCCTTTAACTCCAATAAATTTGAAACAAAAAGGCAATGCAAGAAGGCAGTTGTTGACAAACTGAGGGGGTATGAAAATAAATCTGTGAATTGTTCTCACTCTCACCTTCATGAACCTCAGGTACAGATTCTCTCAACATTGAAGCTTGTAGGAAACTATGTGGTTTAGACATACCTTTTTAGTTTACTTGTACTTTTACTTTCATTACTTAAGTACATTTAATTGTAGATTACGTCTCATACTTAATTACAGTAAACACAAGATACAAAATACCAGATGCTAAAATGGCCTAATTGCAGTCCTCTTTCAACAAATGACACGAAGTCCATTTACCAAACAAATATGTTCCTTTTTTTTTAAATTTACAGTTCACACAACATCCCAACTTTTTCAGAAACGGATTTGAACATCCAAATATCTTTTTATATATTTTATATTTTTTTCCAGTATGATTCTCTGTTGTTATTGAGAACACAGATATGCCTTTACTCCAATATGTGTGCTTTGATGGGAACTGAGCTGATGTGATTTGATGGGAACTGAGAAAGTTTGTTCTGAAACTCTTCCCACATGAAGTGTACTCATATGTTTTTTTCTCCAGTGTGGATCTTGAGGTTGTGTGTCTTGAGATGAGATGCTTGAAACCATCTCCACATTGAGTACACCGGTGTATGATTCTTCTGGTAGGATTTTAGACTGTATTTGGTCCTAAAAGCCTTCGACATTGCAAACACTGGCATGGCCTTTCTCCAGAATGGATTCTCTGGTGGGTTTTAGATGGTGGTTGTAACTAAAGGCCTTTCCACATTGAGAACACTGATATGGCTTTTCTCCAGTATGGCTATTCTGGTGTTTGCTGAGAATGGCTGCATCATTAAAGCCTTTTCTGCACTGAGATCATTGGTATGTTTTTTCTCCAGTATGGATCCTTTTGTGTGTCTGAAGATAGGAGGGACGGGCAAATGCTTTTCCACACTGAGAAATGGCTTTTCTCCCTTATGTAACATTTGGTGTTTTGTGAAAGTGGCTGCTTCATTAAAGGCCTTCCCAAACTGAGAACACTGATAAGGTTGTTCTCCAGTATGAATCCTCTGGTGTGTCTTGAGATGAGATATTTGACGGAAAGCATCTCCACACTGAGAACACTGGTATGGCTTTTTTCCAGTATGAATCCTCTGGTGGTAGTCTAGACTGTTTTTGGCCGTAAAAGCTTTTCCACACTGCACACACTGATATGGCTTTTCTCCTGTATGGATCCTCTGGTGGGTTTTTAGATTGTGTTTGCAAATAAAAGCTTTTCCACACTGCGAACACTGATATGGCTTTTCTCCAGTATGGATCATCTGGTGGTTGTTTAGATTGTGTTTGCAAATAAAAGCTTTTCCACACTGCGAACACTGATATGGCTTTTCTCCAGTATGGATCATCTGGTGGGTTTTTAGATTGTGTTTGCAAATAAAAGCCTTTCCACACTGTGAACACTGATATGGCTTTTCTCCAGTATGGATCTTCTGGTGTCTATTGAGATGAGATACTTGTCTGAAAGAATCTCCACACTGAGAACATTGATGTGGCTTTTCTCTAGTATGAGAAATCTCATGGGCTACAAGTTTTGAGTCTGTCCTGACTGACTTCCCTCTTGCTTGTCCTTGGTTTAAATCCACGTATGATCTGGTGCTGATTTGAAAATGTTCTTGCGTTCTGCTGGTTCTTCCTTGTTCATTAGTGTGTGTTGTATAACGAGAAGACGTGATTTGAATGTCTCCTACAATATTAGAAAAGACATTTTAGTTTATACTGGTGGAATGTAGGTATTCTTAATTTTAGCTTCACAATGCGTTATACAATTGTTCCATACCAAACAAGCAACAAACTCATCTCTGGGAAGTTCTCCAAACTCACCTCTGGAGTTCATGTGATCATGTTCTGTTAAATCAGAAATCTCCTCCTTTTTCATTCCTGCTGGAGATGACCCAGCTATTTCAGGCTTCCAGTCTTCCAGTTCCAGTCCAGACTCTTTCCTTGTCTTTGTTGCAGACAAAAACTCTTGCAAGAAATCATCAAATTCTTCCTCTTTTGTCTCCATCTTCACAGACATGAGCAAGGTTGTTGATTGAATAAATCCTGACATTTTGAACTGATTTTATTTAAAAAATAAAACTAGCAAAAGAAATCACAATATAGTATGAATATAACTGAACACTACTGTGCACAACAGCTACATGGATGTGGTCTCCATGATGTCTCACTTAAGTAGTCAGACAGTCCAGTGAGTATTCAGACAGTCCTCATCAAATACTCTCTCCACCTCCCTCCCATTAGCTTACTTACTAACTCTGGCCAATCAGACACAAAGAATACAGAATGACAAACATTACAGGGGAGAGTTTGCACCTTTGATGTTCCTTGTGGCGATAGATTATGAGGAAATAAAGGAGGGTGTGAATTTAAAGCTTTTAGGTGTGGAATTTCATATGCATGGTCCTCAGGTTGGCATGGCCATAGAATATGGTCCTCAGGTTGGCATGGCCATAGAATACACAGAGGTGTGGATGGGTTCACAAAGGAACACCTCTAAACCACTAAAATTTTGCATGTGTCTGTTTATATTTACACAAGGACTTATTGATTCAGTGTTAACAAAATACAAAATAAAATATTTGTACGTGTAGCCCACTGCCTGGTAATAATCTACACATGCGCTTTGTGACTAGGGGCGGTTGGTTAGGCTCAATCTGAAATGTACTTCCTGTGTGTTTCCCCCTGTTTTTAGGGCAGGGCTAATCAATTGCCGGCCCGCAGGTTATATGCGGCTCAGAGACCACCCTCTCGAGGCAGCTGATTTTCCAGATGATTATAAATATATACACTATATTATAAACTATTATAAATACTAGATGAGAGGTCTACATGGAACAATGTTCATGAGTTTTGTAATCTATATACAGGGGGAGTTTAAAAAGCTAATTGTGCATGAACATGCTGCCTGTTTGAAGTCATCCACTAAGTATTGATCTAGATTTATCCTTGGATATCCAGTGTATTTTAATTTTAATTTTAAGTGAAGGTAAATATCTTTATTTGGCAAACTAAAATTAGCTCAGCAGCCAAGATAGCTTGGTTCTGAAATGGTTTGCAATGGCTAAATATACTCCTAAATACAATGCTAAAACATGCATGTTCCGAAAGCCATACTTTTAAGTAAAATCAAATCTCATCTCTGCTGCTATGCACAATTATAGGCACAGGCACCTATTTTAGGCTACCACTGTCAGACTCAGACAGACAGAGACAACAGATTCAAAACAAATGAGGATTTAATGATTTAACGAAAATCAGGGATAACAAAATCAGGTTCGATTTAACAACGAAAGATAAGAGTAAATAACAAAGCTCAGAAGTTCAACTAACAAAGTCACGTCTGCTACTGTAGCAGGAAATACACGAGTAAACTCAAAGAAGAAGAAATACAAACTTAGGAGACGAGGAATTACACGGGAGATCACGGGAACGTAGGAAGTACAACACACGGGCGAAGAGTCCAGGATGACAATGACGGAACATTGACGTGACCAGACACAGAGTGAAGTCGAGGGGAGGCTTAAGTAAGGTGGAGACCAGGTGATATCAATTAGAACTCAGGTGAAGGGGATCGTGTGTGAGGAGGTGAGTGCAAACGAGGAGACGAGCTTAGAGTCTGTGGTGCTGAGTGAGGGGGCGTGGCTGTGACCAGGTCCGATGCAGACCTGACATTACCCCCCCCTCCAGGGGCCGCTCCTGTATTACGACGGCCCGGACGGCGCATCTGGCCTCGGGGGGCGGGACGGTCCGGATGCTCTGCGTGGAAGGCTGTGAGCAGGTTGGGATCTAGGATGTCTTCCCTCGGGACCCATGAGCACTCCTCTGGACCGTAACCCTCCCAGTCCACCAAGTACTCCAGACGACCCCTCCGGCGTCTGGAGTCGAGGACGGAGTCGACTGCATAGGCCGGGCCGTCGTCCAACAGGAGTGGCAAAGGAGGCTCAGGACGTACATTGGACGTACATCGTACATGGACAGAAGGTGTGACCACGGCCTCTGGGGTATTGGGAGAGGTTGGAGTTTGCCTTCTGGGAGATGACGGGGAGTTTTAGCCATGGCACACAGGGCACACCCAGCCACATACCTCTGGACATTGCGATCCATCCGAGGCCACCAGTAGCGATCGCGGAGAAGAGAGAGTGTCTGGGCAGCCCCCAGATGGCCAGTGCCTAAGGAGGTATGGAGGTTCTCGAGTACGTCTTGACGGAGCCCGGTAGGCACATATAGACGGTTAGCCGGGGTCTTGGGGGGTGCAGGTTCCTGGGCTATGGCTTGGGCGATAGGGCTGTCCAGAGCCCACTGGATGGGACTCACAACGAGGTGGGCCGGTAGAATGGGTTCGGTGAATCCGCATCCCCGTAGACCCTGGACAGCGCGTCAGCCACCACGTAAGATAGAACACCTGTAAGATAGAACAAAGTCAAACCGTGTGAAAAATAGTGCCCACCGGGCTTGGCGGGGATTTAAGTGCTTGGCCTCACGGAGGTAGGCCAAGTTCTTGTGATCCGTAAGGACTCGAAAAGGATGCTCCTTCAAGCCAATGACGCCAGTCTTCCAGGGCGAGCTTAACGGCGAGCAGTTCTCGATTTCCTATATCGTAATTTTGTTCTGCCGTAGTAAACTTGCGGGAGAAGAAGGCGCACGGGTGAAGTTTGGCGGGGGATCCGCTCTCCTGGGATAGTACTGCTCCGGCTCCAGTTGTGGAAGCATCTACCTCCACGACAAAGGGCTTAGTAGGATCCGGGAGCATGAGGAGAGGAGCAGAGGCGAAGGAGGCTTTGAGGTTCTGGAACGCCTGTTCGGCTTCAGGGGGCCACTGGAGGGACTTGGGTTTGGATCGGAGTAGGTTGGTGAGCGGGGCGACTAGCAGGCTATAGTTCTTAATAAATCTACGATAAAAATTGGCGAAACCCAGGAGGCGTTGGAGCTCCTTTACTGTAGTGGGAGGTGGCCAGTTGATCACAGCGTCGACCTTCCCCTGGTTCATCTTTACGCCCTGGGCAGAGATATGGTACCCCAAAAACAGGACCTGGTGTACATGGAAGACGCATTTCTCTGCTTTGAGGTAAAGGTGGTGTTCACGAAGCTTGCGGAGTACTTGCTCCACATGGTGTTGGTGTTCGACCTCATTTTTGGAGTAAATGAGAATATCGTCTATGTACACGAGGACGAAGCGATGAAGGTATTCTTGGAACACTTCGTTCATGTACGATTGGAAGACGGAGGGGGCGTTGGCAAGGCCGTAGGGCATAACCCGGTATTCATAATGTCCATTGGGTGTAACGAAGGCCGTCTTCCATTCATCCCCCTCCCGTATCCGGATGAGGTTGTAAGCACTCCGCAAGTCCAGCTTTGTGAACACCACTGCTCCACGTAGCTGTTCCAGGGTGGCTGGAACCAGGGGAAGAGGATGGCGGAACTTTATTGTTATTCGATTGAGGGCTCGGTAGTCGATACAGGGCCGGAGTCCTCCGTCTTTCTTGGCCACGAAGAAGAAACTGGAGGCAGCTGGAGAGAGGGACGGGCGGATGTACCCCTGTTGCAGCGCCTCCCGGATATACTCCTCCATGGCTGATTGTTCAGGCAAGGACAGTGGGTAAACTTTACCCCTAGGCACTGGTTCTCCCGGCAGCAGGTCAATGGCACAATCCCAGGGTCGGTGTGGGGGTAATTGGGCGGCGCGTGCAGGACAGAACACCTCAGAGAAGTGACGGTAATCGTGCAGAATGGTGGTGCTCTGAGCGGAGTGTGGACTTTCGACCGAAGTTGATCCCAACACCAGAGGAGATTGATCGTGACGTGACCTAGGAACAGGGAGACAGGACAAACACAGATTATGACAGTTAGCACCCCATTTTACCATTTCCCCGGTGGCCCAGTCCACCACCGGAGCATGTTGTACCAGCCACGGGCGGCCCAGGATTAGGTCTACCGTGGCTTCTTCAAGAACTAAAAGGTCTATACTTTCCTTATGGAAAGCCCCGACTTGGAGTGTTACAGGTCCTGCCAGGTGTCGGATGGTCCGGCGGGTCATTGGTCGGCCAACCGCTGAATGTACTACGTAGGGACGAGGACATTCCCGACGTGGTATTTTCAGTCAACGATAGAGGGAGCCGGTTATGAAGTTCCCGGCAGAGCCAGAGTCGAGGAGGGCCTGGGCTGTAAGGGACATGTCTGCACAAGTGAGGGTCACGGGGAATAATAAAGGAGAGAGAATGGATGGTAGCAGGCTAGTTCCACTCAACTGGACGCGAGGCGGACGCACCGGGCATGTGCGTATGTGGTGTCCAGAGACACCACAGTAGAGGCACAGACCCTGTTCGACCGGCCTGCGTCGTTCGGCAGGAGTAAGCTTGGCATGGGGACCTCTGATGGGGAGTCGGGTGGTGTATGTCGAGTGAGCGGTGGAGCGGTACTGGAGACTGGTAGCAGACAACCCTCTCTTCGGTGAGCCACCCGGATGGCGAGCTGGATAAAACGTTCCAAACCGATGGTGTCATCGTACGCCGCTAGGTGGAGGCGCAAAGCAGGCTCTAAGATGAGGCGAAAGGTGGTAATGAGCGCCGGTTCGTTCCACCCACTGGCGGCGGCGAGGGTTCGGAATCGCAGGGCGTAATCCGTAATTTGGGTTTTATCCTGCTTTAGGTTATGTAACTGTTCTTGTATCGTGGAGTCCCCCACCGGGATCTGGAAAACCTCCCGAAAGTGTTTGACGAATGCTTCCAACGAATGCGTGGTGGGTCCCGCCTGCTGCCACACACTCTCTGCCCACTGGAGGGCCCGGCTGTCCAAGCGAGAAATAATGTATGCTATCTTGCCACGTTCCGTGGGTAAGCGGCGCGAGTCCATCTCGAGGGCTAGAGTACCCTGCAGCAGGAACCCACCACAGGCCTCCGGATTTCCGGAGTAGGTTGGAGGGTCAGAGATTGTAGAGAGGACGCAGACTGGTGGCACCGTGGAAGTCGACAGATTTTGCTGTCGTTCGTTGGATAAAGTCTGAAAAGTACTGAGATTCTGCGTCTCCATAGTTACTGTTCGGTCTGGTCTTCTGTCAGACTCAGACAGACAGAGACAACAGATTCAAAACAAAAGAGGATTTAATGATTTAACGAAAATCAGGGATAACAAAATCAGGTTCGATTTAACAACGAAAGATAAGAGTAAATAACAAACTCAGAAGTTCAACTAACAAAGTCACGTCTGCTACTGTAGCAGGAAATACACGAGTAAACTCAAAGGAGAAGAAATACAAACTTAGGAGACGAGGAATTACACGGGAGATCACGGGAACGTAGGAAGGCAGGATGACAATGACGGAACATTGACGAGACCAGACACAGAGTGGAGTCGAGGGGAGGCTTAAGTAAGGTGGAGACCAGGTGATATCAATTAGAACTCAGGTGAAGGGGATCGTGTGTGAGGAGGTGAGTGCAAACGAGGAGACGAGCTTAGAGTCTGTGGTGCTGAGTGAGGGGGCGTGGCCGTGACCAGGTCTGGTGCAGACCTGACAACCACACAGTTTAACCTAGCTTACTAGTTTTACAAAATCACCAACCTGAGGACCATCTGAGGTGTTCTTAGTATGGAAAGAACTTTGCCCACAAGGTCAAACATACAACTGGCCATGTGTTTTTAAGGCCTATTTTGAATAAGTGTGTGCAGGGCAATTTTGAGAGCTAGAGCCTTTCTTTTCTCCCACTCCTTCTATTCACTGTTCATTCACTTATGATACAATATGTTGTTATACTGATGTAGGTTGCTTTTATTTGTCAATGTGCCATTATGCTGTTGACTTTGTATACAAATTTAAAACCATTAAAGGTCCAATATTATGACAAAAAACATAATGGCTTATGGCTTTTGAATGTTTTTTGGGTCTATACTGACCCTACACACACTGCGAGTTTGATTAAAAAAAGCCACTGCCTCATTCTTCTCATTAAGCGCATGGTCAAAACTTTTTTCACACCTCAGACCTTGCTTTTGTTGCTGGTGCAATCAAAACATAATTTTCTATTTAACCTCCTCAGTATCCATTTTCGCATCTTTCTTGCGCTATTCGAAACGCATCACATGACTGCTCATTCACGCAAGCTGGAGCGCAAGCCTGACCAGGCCCGGAACAAATGATAGAAATGAATCCCAAACCCGACTGAGCCCATCGGGTCCCGTTGCATCCGGCTATCCGGTTATCCATGACTCCAAATGTGTTGGTACCTAATTGTAGGATTTTTGTTGAGGGAGACTTGATGGTGCACTACTATATTTGATGATGTTGTCACATTTTTCCTAACACTAATAGAAAATTCTTTAACAATATATTTTTTCTGGCCATATACATGGACCTTAAAGTTACAAGTTAGTTATCATCACAGATGCATCACAAACTGGCTGAAAGTAGCTTTTAACAAACAACGAATAACACGCTAGGCAATAATCAGGCTAATTTGGTGAATGTGGGAACAACCCTAAGAGACTGTGAACAAGTTAGCTTTACCAGTCCTAAGCTGTCTACAGACTGGTGGACAATTGCAGAAAATTGAAAAATTAGTTCACAGCCAACGCCCTTTTCCCAGGACGCTCATAGATATTGAAACCATGTTTTGACCATCAGGATTTCAAAGAAGTGACAGATGGCAAGCTAAACAGACTAAACAGAGTTTAGTACCCAGACTATTTGCATACAAAAGCCTGTGCCTGAATCTCAAATAGGTTTGGTGATATTCACAGGCACTTTTTTGAAAGGGGGGTTGTGTGCATTCTAAGGCATATTTTTCACAGAACTACTTTAGATACTGGGGTAAAATTTCACACACCTTCCTTTGAGATGTGTGGACACATACTATCCAAGAATCAGGCAATTCTGGAGGGGTCCCACCTGAGGACTATCAGAGGCGTGAACAGTGCTCATGCCCATGCCCATCTGAGGACCATCACAGGTGTGAACAGTGCTCATGCCCATGCCCATCTGAGGACCATCACAGGTGTGAACAGTGCTCATGCCCATGCCCATCTGAGGACCATCACAGGTGTGAACAGTGCTCATGCCCATGCCCATCTGAGGACCATCACAGGTGTGAACAGTGCTCATGCCCATGCCCATCTGAGGACCATCACAGGTGTGAACAGTGCTCATGCCCATGCCCATCTGAGGACCATCACAGGTGTGAACAGTGCTCATGCCCATGCCCATCTGAGGACCATCACAGGTGTGAACAGTGCTCATGCCCATGCCCATCTGAGGACCATCACAGGTGTGAACAGTGCTCATGCACATGGAATTCCCACCATTAATTCTTTCTCATGCTGAATTCCAAGGTCCTCTTCACTGGATTGTTTGAATCCAAGGAACCAACAGACTGCTGTTAGATTACTGAAACCACAGTTTCAGGGAAGTACTGGCATGTGTGCCAGAAGGACAGATATACTGTAACTGTTTAATTGTGCGGTTTCACTAGTAAAACTAGTGTAGATTTCTTATAGCTGAAGTCTATGCAAACATCAACCCTGCTAAAGGCAGTGAAGAAGGAAAAGGAATATGAACACCAGTTTGCATCTCAGAAAAGACAAGAAGATGATTGTAAGACTGAAACATTCATGACACCTCCAGTGGACATTAAAGCTGAAGAAATGTCTGACTTAAAAGAACATGATCGCATGGACACTTTTCCAGGAGGTGAGTTTCTGAATTGTTTGTGTTGTGAAAATACAGAGGGGTGGCAAAAATAATTTTAACAACACATGAACTCTAAACAATCATATTTTGCAGGTGATATCAACATTGTTGATTCTGTCCAAAGACTTCTTACTGAGAACCAAGGAATCAATAAGAAAAGTCACAAGACAAGACTATCCATTCTGGAGAAAAGCCACA
Source organism: Tenualosa thibaudeaui (assembly GCA_027481765.1). Taxonomy (NCBI): domain Eukaryota; kingdom Metazoa; phylum Chordata; class Actinopteri; order Clupeiformes; family Clupeidae; genus Tenualosa; species Tenualosa thibaudeaui. The sequence goes on along the minus strand of JAIFZK010000228.1, from coordinate 4,915,334 downwards.
TGAATGTTCTCAGTGTGGAAAAGGCTTTTCTCAGGTTTAGGGTAAAGTCATCTCTCATATCCCACCAGATCTCACATACTGGAGAAAAGCCCCATCATTGTTCTCAGTGCAGAAAGGCCTTTAGTCACATCCAGAATCTGAAAACACCACAGGATCCATACTGGAGAAAAACCATACCAGTGTTATCAGTGTGGAAAGACATTTAATCACATATCTTCTTTCAAGAAACACCAGAGGATCCATACCGGAGAAAAAACAAATGAGTGCACTACATGCGGGAAGAGCTTCAATGCAAACCATCAACTTGGTTCCCATCAGTTGTCACACACTAGAGAGAGGCCATACCAGTGTTCTTAGTGTGGGAAGGGTTTTCGAAGACGATCTCATCTGAAGGTTCACCACAAGATCCATACAAAAGAAAAGCCACATGTGTGCTCTCACTGTGGAAAGGCCTTTACTGTCAGCCATAATCTGAAGACACATGAGAATTCACACTGGGGAAAGGCCTTACCACTGCTCTCGGTGTGCAAAAGCATCCACTGACCAGTCTTCATTTTATCAACACCAAAGGATCCATTCTAGGGAGAATTGTATTTAAGCATGCTCTTCGATATGAATGACTTGGTGTGTCTTTAACTCCAATAAATTTGAAACAAAAAGGCAATGCAAGAAGGCAGTTGTTGGCAAACTGAGGTACAATGGGGTACAGTTCTAGGGGGTATGGAAAATAAATCTGTGAATTGTTCTCACTCTCACCATCATGAACCTCAGGTACAGACTCTATGTGGAAAAATACAAACCAATTGCCACTACATTATCATGTGTTCACATATTATTTATGCAGCAGTACACAAAAATAATAATAAATAAATTCAGTCAGTGTTGTAGGGCATACTTAATAGGACACAGTTCAGAATATGGGCCTATGCTCAAGTCAAATAGGAATAGTGTTGCTTTGTACTTTGCACTTTTACACTTTCTCAGCCTGTCATGCCTACCTGCCAGTATCTCCCGGTAATTTCCTGATCTCTTGCCCCTCCCACTCACTCATGCTCGACCTCCGCTCTGCTCTCCAGTCCCGGCTTTAAACCCACTGCCTGCCCACGACCTATGCTCTGCTCTCCAGCCCCGGCTATCGAACCATTACCTGCCAACAACCAACGCTCCGCTCTCCAGTCCCGGCTACCCGAATTGATGTACGAAGAGCATCCACACACTCCCTTGGCCCCTTTACCCCAATAAACTGTTGTTTACGTGACGCTCTTGGGTCCGATTCGCTCTGTATTGTGACACAGCCTTGCACCCTTGTGGCCCTGCTGGCCAATTTCATTGTGCAGGCAGCTATATTGCCTTGCTGAGATAGCTTTTCTAGTTGGCCTGAGAGGTCTGTAGTCTGAGATTCTTTAGGTTTTTAGACTTAAAGTCATATAGTGAGTTTCACTGGGTGCTAATCCACACTCTTAACCGCTGAGGGAAGTAGAAAAATGAGTGCCATGTTTTGTAACCGCTAGTATAAGTTCTGGACCACTGAACATCTCAACCCTGGTGCCAGGTTGTTTCCACATGTTATGTAGTTTTGTTGGGTAGTTTTTATGCCCATGTCTTCAATCAATGAACTATTTATCGAGACCCAGTTCTGTTAGGCATAACCTAGGTGTTACTGATAATGGGTATTTTCTAAATTGGAGTCAGATTGGTTAAAATTACTATCTCACCTAAATCTCATTTAAAGCATTGGAAAGACAGAACACACATTTGGGAGACAAGGCACAGGCCTGTTGTTCCTCCCCTACATGTGTGTGAGAGAGAGAGAGAGAAAGAGGAAGGGAGAGAGAGCAACAAGAAGAGAGAGGGGGCAAGCACAATCCTAATCTGTCTCAACTGGAACCAATTTGGCTAATAACCCTATTACTGGTATGGCCACCCCTGCTGACCTGCCCAGAGAGGGCTTCATACATGTTTAGGATAATATAGAGTGGGATGCCTCTGAATGTGTGTCTATGTGTGAGTCTGTGTGTGTATGAGAGGGGGACTATTAGTATGTGTGAGTGAGTGTATGTGTGTGTGCATTGCTGTTTCTGTGAAAGTGTGTGTGTGTGTTCACCTTAGCAAGCACAGCAGCAGTAAGTATCTGAACTCCACATGCGTTTAACAAAGTTAGCCCCTCACTGTGCTGCCAGGTCCATTGCTGGTAAGAGGGATTTGCTGTGAATACATGCGCGCACACACACACACACACACACACACACACACACACACACACACACACACACTCCCCTTTTCAGCTTCCATGCTGAAACATGACAACTCATCATGGTGTCACCAGTGGTGGAAGTAACAAATTACAGATACTTCATTACAGTATATGTTTCACATATCTGTACTTTACTTGAGTAGAATTTATTATGAATACTTGTACTTTTACTTCACTATATTTTACAGACATTATCTGTACTTTTTATTATTATCTGTACTACATTTCTAAAATGCATTCTGTTCTTGCTGAAGTCGCCTAGGCTGCCTGGTGTGAAGTTTAAACCAATCAGATACATTGTATGTGTGAAGCCGATTCGCTGATTGCAACATTGAGGTTCCCATTCATTCCAATGGGTGAAGTATAAAATGTTGAAGCACTCTTGTCTGGACCAGAGTGCTTTTTTTCTGGCCTTATCACCATTGTTACCTGATGGACAGGCTGTTGTTCATTTTGAGACTGAAAATGTACACTATTGACTGCATGTAAGGGGTCAAACATTTCAACCATGCCATTTTTTTTCTTTCTTTTTTTTAGTCAAACTACCATTAAAATATCTGAATCAGAATTAGTGGATGTTTTGTCTTTTTCCTTCAGGAAGCAGTTTTGGTTATCAGCATTTCCATGTATAAAATTAGGACTTCTGTGCAATTTCATATGGGAGCTAATTCTATAGACTGTATCAAAATATAGACCATTAAGAGACAACATATTGCACCAGTATTTTTTATTTTAGTACTTTAATTACATTTAAAGGCAAGTACTTATTACTGTTGATGTTGTAATTCTACTTTTACTTGAGCACATATTTTGCTGGTTACTTGTATTTTTATTAAGTTCCAGTACTTCTTCCACCACTGGGTGTCACCCAGGAAAACATAAACAGACAACACAGGAAACTGCATCGCCATGGGAGACAGAGCAGATCTGGGGTCATTGGAGGTCGTGGCGCTGGAGGAGAGCCCAACCAGGGGTCACAGAGATTTGTCAGTCAAGGCGACGGAAGAGGCGGTCAGGCTGGCTGAGTTATGTCGGCTGGTCAGTCGGTCAAATCGCGGGCTGGGTTGGTGAGGTGGAATGGGGTCTGTTTGGCTGCTCAGTCTGTCACTGACACATCTGGGAGCTGCAGTCTTATGTCTTCAGTGGTCATCATGCACACGCGCGCACACACACACACACACACACACACACACACACACACACACACACTTACTCTCTCACACCCACGTAATCACATTCAAACGTGATGCACATGAGCAAGCCAGGAAATTAAAAAGACAATTACAATGACAAGTAATCATTAATCCTTTAATTAATCATTACGCCTCTTCACCGTACAAAGAGTTTAGCTCCCCACTGAGAGCTCATAGCTTGTGTGAGGATGATGATTGACCCGTCTGTCTTTCAAGGCTAATGCTGACTTTGTTTTTGTTTTTGACTAATGTTTGTGACCTCTGAGAGGATATTCAGATATTTGTTATTTATTATTATTATTACTATTATTATTAGTAGTAGTAGTTTGTTTCCATTCCCATGTGCTTTATCACTCAATCTCTTGTATTACAGTTCAATAGCCAAAAAAACACTCTCTCTCTCTCTCTCTCTGTGTGAGTGTGAGTGTGTGTGTGTGTGTGTGTGTGAGAGAGAGAGAGAGAGAGACATAGAGGGAGCAGTGAGACCAGAGGAAGTGATTTCCTTTAAGTAGTCAGTCTTGTGTTTATGTTGGGTGGTGTGTTTTTTTCTTTAAGTAGTCGGTCTTGTGTTTATGTTGGGCGGTGTGTTTTTTTTATGCTGTGTGAGCATTAACTGCGTTTCTGTTTTCACGGGAAAACCTAGTCTTCTGATGTGGCTAGCCAGACTCAGACTGCTCCTCTCCTCACCTGCTAGAAACACACCAACCCTTCCCTCTTCAACACACACACACACAGTTTTAGTATATATGAGCGTATTTAATTTAATTACGTATGTACTGGCAAGGTATCAGTCCTGTAAAGACCTTCAACTCATCTTTTACTTCTTCCCTTACTCTACCAGTTAGCCTGTGCTTATGGATGAAGGGAGACCTTGTGTAAAAGTTTGTGGTTTTGGGTTGAGAAACTGAGTTTGTGTGTGTGTTAGTGTGTGTGTGCGTGTGTGTGTGAGAGAGAGAGAGAGAGCAAGAGAAAGAGATGCAGGAAGACCTTGTGATCTCCTTTAGCAACAGCTGACAAGGCCAGACACACACACACACACACACACACACACACACACACACACACACACACACACACTCTATCTCTGTCTCTCTCTCATCTCTTCATTCTTTCTTCCTCTTCTCTCATTCTGTCTTGTTCTCCTGCTTTTCTACCTTAGCCTCCGTTGTGCTTCCTGCTTACTCTAATCTAATTATTTATCATCCTCCATCTTCACTCCTTCTATATCACTCTTATCATACTTTCTTTCTCCACCCCTCTCTCTTTCATTCTCCTTCCTCTCTGTATCCCTCCATATCAGCCTGTCTCCTTTTGTCTCTTGCTTTCTTCTCTTCCCTCTTTTCTCCCTTTCCCTCGCTCCCTTCATTATGGTGTCCCCCCCCTGAACACACTGCCAACATTTTGAAGGGCTGGGATACGCTACTAGTCAATGCCAGATTGGAAATGCTCACTACAAACTGTTACGGATGACAGAAGACACGCGCACGCACACACATGCGCACACATACACACACACGCACACACATGCACACACACACATACACACAGACACAGACACAAACACACACACACACACACATGCACAGACTTACATATGCGCGCACACACGCACATGCACACACACAATAAACCATTATGGGTGAAAGGACATGAAACAGGAGCAGACAGAATATAAAGAACAAAGGGAAGGAAGAAGATAGTTTCCTTGAAATGTCACTGTAGTAATTTCAAGTGTGTGTGTGTGTGTGTGTGTGTGTGTGTGTGTGTGTGCACTCTCTATGATCTCTCCTGTCAAGCACTGGCACATTGAAAAGCTTCCCGGACAGGCCTCAGAACTGTGTGTGTCTGCGTCTGTGTGTGTGATTGAGAGAGAGAGTGTATGTGTGC
>JAIFZK010000228.1:4892500-4897500 GCA_027481765.1 Tenualosa thibaudeaui | reverse complement strand
CTGAGTGTGAGCGTTTAAGACGTGGTTTTGGAAAGCAGTGTGTGTATGACAGCCAGAATGTGCGTGTGTTTGTGTGTGTGTAAGTGTGGGTGAATTTAAGAGGTGGTTTGAAGGTTGTTTTAGTGTGTGTGCATGAGAAAGTATATGTGCTCTGTGTGTGTGTGTGTGTGTGTGTGTGTGTTTGTGTGTTTGTGTACGTGTGTGTGTGTATGTGTGAGAGAGAGAGACAGAAGCTGATGTGTGAAGTGGTGTATGTGACAGACGGCAGTGATGGCCATGTGATCTGACATGCTTGTGCTTGAGCCAAATCTGTCATGCAGGGTGTGTGTGTGTGTGTGTGTGTGTGTGTGAATGTTTTATTTGTATAAATAATGGCAAATATGTATCTCAAAGTAAAATGTATAATAAAGATATATAAAATAAAGAATAAGGTATAATAAAATAAAGCAGTGCATAAACAGCACTCTATAGACTAACTGGGCCAACTCTGGGCCAGAGCCGGGCCAGAGCCAGGCCAGCACCATATGCAGATGTGGGGGTTTTGGACATTTCTTTGACTGTCAGTGTAAATCTTAAATGTCATCTACTTTCCTGTCAAGCATAAATCCAGTTATCCAAGTTATTCACTTCCTCAAAGTGTGTGTGTGTGTGTGTGTGTGTGTGTGGTCTGTGTTTTTTCACACATGTGTGTATTCACATATGTGTGTTTGTGTGTTGCATGTCAATAAATCTAAATGCATTTGCTCACATATGTGTATGTTATATCTGTACTTGTGTGCATTTGCTCGTGTGTCAGTGTGTGTGTGTCTGTTATCTTTGATACTGCTTTTTGGTTCCTGTGATTTATTATTGAACATGCTACAGGTTGACACACACACACACACACACACACTCTGCTTTTTCATGGTGTTGTTATGTTCTGTTGTGCTGTGTTGCCTCTGAACATGTTACCTGCATGCTCTCCTGAGTTCCAGCCTGATCCCAAAGTAACCATGACAACAGTAACCACAGCATCAGATATGATTCAGATCAGGTCTAGATGTGGCTGAAGAACCCAGTGCTGGTCAACAGAACCAAAAGAGGCACAGGGAATGAGGTTTATTACAGATAGGCAAAGGGCAACAGGTTCTGCCACTAGCATGCTACATTAGTCACACACACTCACATACTCACACACACACTCAGCGAAAATCAAATTCTTCCGGTAGTCCGGTTAAAATCTAACTTTTAAAATGCATCTATGCACCTTAGTCCGACTGAAATTGAACCAAATTGCCCCAATCATAGTCAAGCTAAGACTCCCAGATAATGCGATTGGAATCACATTTCTTTTGCCGGGCAGGCAGCAAAGATCAGACTGACACATCCCCCCTCCAATGACGAAGACACGGGCGATGGTAACAACAACAGTTGCTGGCAACAACTGCTGGCTTGTGTACATGTTCAGCCTGTGCAAAACAACTGAAAATAACTTGTAAAGTATATATGAAATGTACCTACAGTACTGCAGCATTGGTGGTCGCTTCACTCATATTCCCATCAAATAATCTTCAGACTTACTTACATGGAAGTTTGTGGTTTAACATCTTTGGATTAGCCATAGACAGAAAAAAGAATTAGCCATGACTAGGCTGGTAGAAATGTGAAAGAGAGTATATCGCCACCTACTGTCACGGAGTCAAATGCACTTTGGTCAATAACTTGATTTTCTTCCCATGCATGTATACTCAGATGCTCCAGTTAAATTATTAGATGTGCATGTACACATTCTGACTCACTCACACACACACACATACACTCACATGCTTACAAAGACACATATACATGCATGCACACTCTCATACACTTACCCACTGACTAATGCAAACACACACACACACAAATGCACACACAAATTCACTCAGTTGCACGTGCACACACATACAAAATAAAGTGCTGACAGACAGACATCACACAAATAAACACACAAGTACATCTGCTTCTGTGTACTGAGGCTTTTCTCTGCACTGTTTAGACCATATTTCCATACACACGCACATAAACACAAACACCCATGTGCTCACACACAGACATACACACACAGACGACATCATCATCTCAGAGTTAGAAACCCATGAAAATATTTTTTCATTTAGATAATCCACATTGTTTGATCTCAAAAATACAAATTGCACACACACTGAGAGAATGTGTGTGTCAGAGTGAGTGAATAGTTGTGTGTGCCTGTGTGTTTGTGTGTGTGTGTGTGTGTTTGCCTGTGTGTTTGCCTGTGTGTGTGTGTGTGTGTGTGTGTGTGTGTGACACATAGAGAGAGAGGATTTAGACAGTGAGCAGATTGGCCCTGTTCTAGTAACCAACTGTCAGGCTGTGGTTGTTGAGTAGCTGTAATTTGGGGTAAATTTAAGAGGATGGCTTCCAGAAAGTTCTTCTGCCGCGGTCTAGGCTGACATTCCTGTGAATTTAACAGTTGATTAATTATCTATGTGGCGGGGACACCCCAGTGCCTCAACACACCACACTAAAACAATGGGCTCTAGAGGGTTCCCATGACCACCATCACTTTGGTATCCAACATACCCCTGCCTTCGAAGTGAAGCGGTTGGACAAATATCAGGTCTATTTCAGAAGTTACATTGTGAGAATAGTCAATTTATGCTAAATATATAAATGAGCTGAAATCACTGAACGTTAAGAGAGATATTTTAATTAGAGAATAGATTTAAAACGGGCCTCATGAGGAAGTACAAAAGAGACACTAACAGGCAAAAGTAAGAAAAGAAATCTGAGGATTACAATTACACTGCGTAAATGCTGAAAAACTCCAGGCTTTATTCCCACAGTGCAGGAAAAAGGCATTGGTGTGTGTGTGTGTGTGTGTGTGTGTGTGTATGTGTGTGTGTGTGTTGGGTGTGGGGGTGGGTTACGGAGGGGGAATATAGCCTGTCGTAAATCACCTGCTGAGCATTGAGGAGCTTCTCACTTCAAAGTGCGATGGCGGCCGGCGGCCTTGGGAGAGAGGCAGTCTGTTCCATCCCGTCGCTGTGTGAGAGTGAGAGGGGCGTAATGTGGTGAAATAGCGCAGGCCTGTGGCCCCATGTAGCGCTCCGGGAGGCCTTGTCTCCACAGCAGGGGAATGGGACGGCAGCTGTGTGTGTGTTTGTGTGTGTGTGTGTGTGTATGGTCTTTTTGTGTGTATGTGTGTGTACGGTGTGTGTGTGTGTGTGTGTGTATGTTTGGTGTGTGTTTATGGTCTGTGTGAGTGTGTCAGTGTGTGTGTATGGTGTGTGTTTATGGTCTGTGTGTGTGTATAGGATTGTTTGGGAGAGAGCGGGGCCAGCAGGATGCAGCAGATGGGCACTGGTAGCAGCAGACCAGGGCTCCCCTCTGGAAGACTGCAGTCAGGCTCACCACTGCCCTCTGCTGGTGTACCACACATCTGCAGTTTTTATGATAAATGGCAAAACTAAATTGTTAATTTTGTCAAGACATGTAGACACATATGTATTAATGCCATGTAAAAGCAGGTCATTCATTACTTCCCATGAAGGTAGACCTCAAACAGAAACACCCAACAAACCAGCACTGATACATCCATCTGTCAGATAATAGTATATTGTGTGTTTCTCTGTGTATGCAGGGTGATGAGAGGCCAGTGTGTGTTTGTGCGTATGTGTGTGAGAGAGTGACAGAATGAGTGTGTGTGGTTGTATGAAAATGAGAGCTGGTGTGTGTTTCTGTCTGTGTGTTTGTGTGTGTGTGTGTGTGAGAGAGACAGAGAGAGAGAGATTGAGAGAGATTGAGAGTGTAAGATCTTGTGTGTGTATGTGTGTACACACTTTGCGGTGTGGTGTGTGTATAATATCCTTCCCGTAGACGCTGACTGGTGCAGGACAGTTGTGGGGGCGAGGCTCCACTCGGCTCTGCTTTGGGTGGGGAGACACGCCGCAGATGCCTGACCAACACCCTCATATCCTCTGCACCTGTCTGCACTCATCTGTCACAGGACGGAGACGGAGAGAGAGAGGGAGAGAGGGAGGGAAGGAGGATGGGAGAGAGAGAGAGGGGCAGGGAGAGAAAGCGAGTGAGGAAAGGAGGGAGGAAAAGGGGATAGAGGGGGTGAGGGAGAGAGAACAAGACGGAGAGGGGGAAGGAGATAGAGAAAGTCAGTGAGGAAAGGGAGGAGGGAGAGAGGGAAAGAGAGAAAGGGGGGAAGTGACATGAAGAGTTCCGTAACTTGGTAACCACAAACCAGGAACACCCATAAGCGTACAGAGGCATATGGAAGAGTCCTGTTAGAAGCATACAGTATATCGTTCTATAGTTCTTATGTGTCCTAATAGAATACTCTAAAGACCATGTAATTTCCCATGTAGTATTTGCATAATCAAAGCCAACTTTTGAATGTGGGCAACTTTTCCTGTGCAGTCTGTGTGACAAATGTAATAGTAAATCATACATAGTATTAACATTCACACTGTGTGTGTGTGAGAGAGAGAGAGAGAGAAACGACTGGCGAAGACATTCTACAGTCCTTAACAGAAGCCGTCTTGTCCCTGTAGAGCCCCCCCATTGCTGGGGGCATGGTGAACACCACCCCCTCCCCTCTCACACACACACAGACACACACACACACACACACACACACACACACACACACACACACACACACACCACACACATACTCACACATATGGTCCCCCTCTCCCCTGCTTCAAACACTGAAGTGTAAGGGCTAGATGCTACCCTAGTGAAGGATGAAGCAGGACTATGTCTGTAGTTCTGAAACAAATCTCACTCCGTCTCAAGAACAAGAGAAAGGGAAAGAAACGTGCACTTGGCATTTCGGGGAGGAGGATCTCACTGTGCCGAGGGCGATGATTCATCATGGATTTGTGTGTCCGTAATGAAACGAAAACAAGCCGTCTGATTTATGTGCTCGAAGAATGATGCATCTGTTTAAACCGCCTACATGTCATTGGCTTGGACACGCAAAAAGCCCT
>JAIFZK010000228.1:4867500-4887500 GCA_027481765.1 Tenualosa thibaudeaui | reverse complement strand
TCCCATGTATCTGTCTCTTGTTCTCACCATGTCTTTAGAATTGCTTCATGATGTAGGTCAATATTTAGTCAACCCACTGCTATGTACACACACACACACACACACACACACACACACACATACATACGCACACACACAGACACACACACACACACACACACAAACACACATACCTTTCCAGGATTTCCAGCATAAATCTCTCTTTTCCTCTCTCTCTTGCTCGCACACACACACACACACACACACACACACACACACACATGCACATATGAAAGTGTTTTACTGGTCTGTAGTGTCAGCTCATGTTTGTCTCCCCATCTCTCTCTGACCCCTGTCTCTTCCCCTTAACTTTCCTTCGCTTCACACAAGGGTTACTTACCTAATGAGGGATCAAAGGTGCATGTTTAGTCCCCTGACCCCCTGTACTGTATGGGTGCATGTCTGTGTGTGTGAGTGTGTGTGTGTGTGTGTGTGTGAGAGAGAGAGAGAGAGAGAGAGAGAGAGAAATAGAGAGTCAGTGTGTGTGAGTGTGGATGTGTGTGAATGAGTGAATATGTCTGTGTGCGTGTGAGAGAGAGAGAGTGAGCGAGTCAGTGTGTGTGTGTGTGTGTGTGTGTGCATGTGTGAGTGTGTAAGTGAGGGTGTGTGAGTGTGTGTGTCTCTGAGCCCTCATCCATGGCGTGAGTGGATCAGACTCCATCATGTAGAGCTACGCGCAAAGACGCCAACACACACACACACACACACACACACACACATAGAGGTGTAAAGCACTTTGATGCTGTGTGAGCTGCATATTCCCTCTCTGTCATACAGCTGCAGCCTCTATGTGTCTTAGTCCTTGTAAGTTATGTAAGCAAAGATGTTACACCCACTCATAACAATTAAGTGGATACCAGTGATCAACTACAACAACAGACCAACAATAATAGCAACTCTTTTAATAAGTGAGCTTTCACTGCTCAAAACACACTGGGGATTCATTCAGCTGTGGGTTAGAAAGCAAACTGACTCAGGAGCCAGATGAGGGCCAGATCAGAATCAGAGGAAGACCGACTCAGAGGAAGACTGTCAGATCATAGCCAGTTCAGGACCAGAACAGAACCAAGCCCAGATTACAGCCAGATCAGGGCCAAACATTGTCATTGCGAACTACTGAAGTAGTTACTGGTTAGCAGCTATGATTTAGGGCAATTCCATCCAGGGCCAGATGAGGAGCAACTCCAGGTCGGATCAGGGCCAGATAAGGGCCATCTCTGTACATGAGTCATCAGATTGCCTTGCTGCATAGTGATGTAGTATGGACTGGTGTTTTCCCATTCGAGTGAGTGTGTGCGTACACTGGAATTAATGCACTGGCATTGGCTGTGTGTATGGAAGCATTTGAGCGTCAGGCCCACCCCTGTTTATGAGCATCTTTAAGCTGAGGGTGACATCAGCACCATGGAATGCATGTGGTCATTCGCCATCAATCGCCTCCTGGATTCCTAGGCAACCAAAAAAGCAACTATCACTTCATCAGCACCATTCGAAAGAAATTCAGTACTGTGTGTGTGTGTGTGTGTGTATATGTGTGTGTTTGAGTACACATGCAAGAGCAAGTGGATTTGTGTGTGTGTGTGTGTGTGTGGTGAGATTTTGAGCTTCTCTGCAACAAGTGTGTATGTGTGTATGTATGTGTGTGTGCGTGTGTGTGTGTGTGTGTTGGAATGACCCTCATTATTTCCTGGTGCTGAAGCGTGGCAGTTCCGGTAAGTTCTCGATTGTGACTGAAAAACAGAGAGGAGTGCAGGGAGACAAGTAAAAAGATTCCAGTGACTGCCTTTGTCTCACACACACACACACACACACACACACACACACACACACACACACACACACACAGAAACAAACACACATGCAGACACACGCACACACATATACATACACACAGACAGACCCACACACATACACGCACACCTGCAGGCCTGTGTACAAGTATGTGTAAGTGTGTGGTGTGTGTGTGTGTGTTTGTGATCTGCTTAAACTGCTGTGTGCTTCTTATATTTTGCAGTATGCCTGTGTGTGTGTCTGTGCATCTGTCTGTGTATGTGTGTGCGTCTGTCTGTGTATGTGTGTGTGTGTGTGTGTGTGTGTGTGCATGTTTAACAGTGTTTGGAGGCTCAGCTGTTCACCAGAAGATCAGATGACCTCACGGACGTGTCATCACACACTCTCGGGCACCATGTGTTTCCAGGGAGCAGTGTCAGCTCTCCCCATTTCTGCTTCTGTTCACTGACTTCAAAGAGTTCTGTCACCACGACACACACACACACACACACACACACACACAGACACACACACACACACTAAAGAGTTTCATCCTCACCCGCAACTCACACACACTAAAAAAATCCTATCTCCGCTAAACACACACACACTCAATTCAAATCTAGTCCTCACTTCACACACACACACACACACACACACACACACTGAAAAAGGTTTGTTCTTAGACCAAATTTAGCTTCAAGCTTGTTTTCTAAATTCTGTCATACTGTGCATTGATTAAGATGGATTTTACACTAAATACTTCAAAATCAAACAAGACTTTTACTTAAGTCTGTGAAAGTCTAAGTCTAAAACCAGGCTTAATCCATGAACAGGAAGCAAGCCCAAAGGCCCAAAGTGACATCATCATTGCACAACCACCCCAACCTATACACACCACGCCCTCCATCACACAGATTTAATGGGCTGATTTTCCATCGAAGACTTGTCCTAGACTACAAGCTTTTTTTCAGTGGGGATTTTCAGTTATGTTTAAGACTAGGCTTAATCCGTGTATGAGTAACCAGTCCCTGGTCCAACTGCACATAAACTCAAGAGACCGAGATCCCATCACTGCACAAAAACTCAAAGAGGGCAGATTACCACTATACTCAAACTCCACAAATGTCCTATGCCCACTACGCACAAACTCCACAAATGTCCTGTGCCCACTACACACAAACTCCACAAATGTCCTGTGCCCACTAAACACAAACTCCACAAATGTCCTGTGCCCACTACGCACAAACTCCACAAATGTCCTATTCCCACTACACACAAACTCCACAAATGTCCTATTCCCACTACACACAAACTCCACAAATGTCCTGTCTTTGCTGTACACACCAGCTGAGAGACCCAGACCCCCCTTTACTGCATGAACCCAAAGGAGGGATGACGTGGTCCATCAGCAGGCGCTTGTTCCCGTAAGCCCTCTGTTGAAACTACCGCTGAGCCCCAGAGGCGAGCCCAGGCCCGTTTTATTTCCTCGGCCCGCGTTGAAACGCTCTCGCCCCGCTCCGTTCGGCAATGAGAAACACATGGGCCAGAGAGAAGGGCGGGGAACATTCCAGCGATACTTGACTTCCACGTCTGCTTGACTGACTCATTAAATCACTGCTGAAATTAAATGAGATCTCTGCTGCTGCACCCCTCCTTCTGACTTGCGATTAGAGAGAGTGGAGGTCTCGGGAGGACAAAGAGAAAGAGAGTGAGAGAGAGAGAGAGGAGTAGAGAAAGGGGAAGAGTGAGACAGAGAGAAAGAGAGGGGGTAGAGAGAGAGGGGGAGAAGGGGATATAATTAAAAGGACAGGGCATGGAAGAGAAAGAGAGAGAGAGAAAGAGAGAGAGAGAGAAAGAGAGAGAGCAACCAAGAGATATGAAGGCAGAGCCAGACAAGATAGAAAGAAGAAAAGAGAGAGAGAGAGAGAGAAAGGGAGAGAGATAGACAGAGACATAGAGAAAGGGAGAGGGATAGACAGAGAGAGAGAGAGATAGACAGAGAGAGATAGAGAGAGAGAGAGAGAAGGAGACAGAGAGGCATAGAGATAGGGAGAGAGATAGACAGAGAGAGAGAGAGAAAAAGATAGACAGAAAGACAGAGAAAGGGAGAGAGATAGACAGAGAGAGAGGGGGAGAGAGAGAGATAGACAGAGAGAGGCAATGATGTCCTGATTTTCTTTATTGGGTATTGTTTTGTTTGGTTGCTTTGTGTTGTGTCCTGGAGGCTGACCTTGTGCTTTTGGCCACACAAATAAGTTCACATCCGAGGCAATTTGGCTTTGAATTGGAATGAGGGAGAGACAGGATGTTTGTGTGTGTGTGTGTGTGTCTGTGTGTGTGTGTGTGTGTGTCCTCTTTGGCCATTGACAAGGGGTGGAGAGGCCAATGAAGGATGTCGACAGACCAGGCAGCCTGCCACCATGGAGCTCAACACACGACTGATCGTCTCTCATCGCCAAACTTGAACCACCAAACACAGTGCTCAGGTCAGCCAAATACAACATTCATTTAAATAGTAGTTCAGTGTCAAAGGCATAGTAATTACTTATAATTGCAGCTAGTTGGGTTCCTCTTGGTTTCCGAAGCAAACAGTGTAGATGTTAAGACCGAGACCATTAGGAGTACAGTATTCCAACTTAATTTGTTGATTTTTAATGATTTTATTGTTCTCTTTATATAGTTGAGCCTATTGTTTTGTTTACAACATGTGGTAGCAGCAGCACTACAGTGGGCAGGGGAGCATGTATGTGTGTGTGTGTATGTGTGTCTACGCAGCCGATGGTGTGTTTGTGACAAGTGTTAATCCTGCTAGTCCAGTCAGGCCTTTGTGGTCACACACTCGCTGGGCCCCTGGGTCTGTAATCAACCCGTTTGGAGGGTGTGGCCTCTGTCCCTGGCCCAGCCTGCCAGCCTTTAGGATTGGCCCCCAGACAGAAGTGAGTGACCGTGCGGCTTGCTTCACCCACAGAGTCAGCAGTGTTGACAGGGTGAAAAATGGTACACTCGAACAAACTCTCGCTCTCTGTCTGTACTTCCCTCTATCAGAATCCCTCTCTCCCTAACTCTCTCTCCCTCGCTTACCTCATCTGTTTCTTTCCTTCTTTTTCTCCCTCTCTCTGTCCCGCATCCCCCTTTCACTCCCCCCTTCTGTCTTTCTCTCTCCCCCTCTGTTTCATGTTTATGTGTACCACCGCACAGCACTAAAAGGCTGGGCCAGCATCCACAGAGTAAAGCCTTCAACGTTTTATATAGAAAACACTAAATGTGAAAACGAGCTCAGATCACGAACACGAACGCGCAGGCAAACAGAGCGCGGTGGACTGAGCGCTGGCTGCGCTGTGGCGGCCATTGAGCGGTGTTGCGTGTGAGAGTGCGTGCCATGTGCGGTGGTGTCCCGCCAGGATACCCCCTACCTGCCAATTCTGGGCTGCCGTTCTTGTGACTGGTGGTTTTCTCTCCCCACTGCACCCCATGAACTCAAGACACTTTACACTTTTGCTATTTTGTTGTACAATTTCTCCTCAACTGCATTTTCGAACTCGGTTCAACTCAAGCTCCATTTTGTTATAGGCGCCATCTTAAAACCTAAAAAGCTTTGATGTTCTTGTTGTAAATGTTATGCAAAGGCCCAACCCAAGAGTTAGTGTAGCAAGTCAGTACTGGTCATTAGATTACTTCCAGCCTGGCTCCCCAGATAGCCAAAGGCTGACGGTTAGTCGTTGGTCCACCAGAGGCTAAGCTGACGGTCCTCAGGCGCTGTTACAGTTTTCACATCCCTCCTTGCTCCTCCGTTGGGCCGCTGGTGGGCCACCACTGTTTCACCATACATGGCATTTTCCAGATAGCATTTCCCAAGTACCATATATGGCGAAATAGCTGCGCCCCCTGGTGGACTGCCGGAGAACTGACAAACACCAGTGGACCACCATCTTGGGTTGCCGATGCGCCTCCAGCCTCTTGCTATCTGGCTCAGAGTGTGTAGGGACTTAATAGAAGTCTTGAGTCCAAAAGCACTGGGAGAGGACAGCATTGTGTGTGTTTGCATGCCAGAGGCCACCGGCCATAAGGGACCGCACAGGCAGACCCTGCCCATGGACACACCACTTAATGAGACACAGGATAATAGCAACACTAGAAGAATGGGAGGCCTTAGGTGCCTTTGGTAAGTCTGTGTGTGTGTGTGTGTGTGTGTGTGAGAGAGAGAGAGAGAGAGTGTTTATGTGTCAGTGTGGCTGTGTGTTTGTGTGTGTGATTTATGAAAAAGGTAGACTTTGTGTGCATAATTGCAGGTGTGCGCTTTGACATATTGATGTTAATTTAAAGGAGTTAATGTTCAGTGTCTAGGCTTTACATGTTTTGTGTGTGTGTGTGTGTGTGTGTGTGTGTGTGTGTGTGAATAAGCAGGCCCTGACCTACACAGACAGACACAGGAGTTCTTCAACACACTGGATGCATGTAGTCCAACATGCTGATGTATACTGTGGGCTTACATCTCCCTCTGGTGGTAGATCTAGGCTATTTCCAATTTCACCCTTTGGTCTTTTCCCTGAGGCAATGCTAGTCCCCTTTTGGCCACTAGGGGGAACCCCATACAATGATATTTCTGTCTTACTGGCGCAACCCTTGTATGCAATACAACACCTTTATTGTGTCTGTCACTGAAGACTGGGGTAGTGTTGTATTAACCAGAACCAAAAGCTGGGTCATTCCATTATTGGCTATTGCTATGACATAGGCAGAAGACAGAAGCAGGGCTGGAAAATTACTGTATGTATGTGTAAACATTCAGCTGCACCTCTCATCCAGCAGCATAACGGACTGATCCTTAGACAAGAACTTAGTGTGCTTATGGTGACTACATTTTTCTGGAGTTCACTTGTAAATTCAGGCAGACCTGACCTACTCACATGTTCCCCCTCTCTCTGCTTCTCTCTCTCTCTATCTGCTTCCCTCTCCCAACCTGCATGTTCCCCCTTTCTCTCTGTCTCTCTCTCTCTCTGTCTCACTGTCCCCCCTCCCCCCACCTGCCCGTTCTGTGTCAGTGGGCTGTGAAATGTCGACTCAGGACGTGAAGCCTGCAAGGGAAAGAGAGGATTATGGGCGCTTAGGGGTCACTGATCAGAGAAAAACAAGGGAAGTGAAAATGCATAAGGAGCAATTGAGTCAGTGGGTTATAAATCAAAGGGAAAGTGCAGGTAGAGTCAGTTACAAGGAGAAAACTGATAGATAGATACATACTTTTATTATGCTATAGGAAATTCTGGTATCCTTAACCTCCCACAACATAGCATACACATGACATACTAATTTGTTTGGTGTGGAAGTAGTGTGGAATGTGCATGAGGTTGCTATGGTAACCCTAGGCCAAAAGTGTCAGTGCAGGTGCAAGTCAGTGCAGTGCAGATTGCAATGGGCTAATATACCAGTCCAGTAATAGTCCAGTCCAGTCTTGGCTTCGGTAGGGTAAAAGTAGAGTAGGGGGGTCTAGGCATAGGACATGGGGTCACTGTGCAGTATAGAATCAAGTAGAGCCTCCTCCTCTATAGAATCAAGTACCACCTCCTCTGTGTGGCCTTGTAGAGCAGTGTGGCCCGTGTGACACAGAGGATGGATGTCAAGGTGAGAGAGAGAGTGAGAGACAGAGAGCCCTGTTAGACTAGTCATCTCAGACGCACTAACCACTAATTTAGGACTTTACAGCTTCTCTTGGGCCCTGTCCAGTATTCTGAGTAGTAAACAACACAAACACACAGAGTCACCTGATTTGAAATCTCAACAGTTTACCTTTCAGCATCCCCAGCATTTGAAGCTTGCAGGTCATGAAACATATAGCAGATGTTAAGGACCTTGAGCAACCTTCTGAAATTGATTTAGCTCCTAGGAAACGTTTAACTTAATGCAGATGGTTCCTATATGTATACATGTGAGACCATTTATTAGTGACTGATCAGAGACACTAAAATAGAAACCTACTTTGATTTAAGCTCAGGTAGCCCAGAGATTCTCACTGTATAGGCCTCATGCTAAAGGCTTGATTAAAATTTCACATTTTAGAGATCTGACATAGAACGCATTAAGTCTAGGCATAATAAACACTTCATTTACCGCCTATTAATCCTATGTTTTAACTACTTTTTTCCTGTAATATTTCGTTTTCTTGAGGGTGAATAGTCTGCGCTTTTTGAGCCTTACCGCTTCCCATTTGAGGCTCGGTCTCCCCCTACAGGCAGCTGGACCAGCGTTGTCAACAGGGTGGTCTCGGGCTCAGCCACTGGAAAACGGCGGCGGCTGTCAGAGAACCGCTGCCACTCCCGGAAGTTTGCGCCGAAGTTTACACGAGACAAGTGCAGCCAAACACCATGTTCTGTTCAGAAAACTTCAGCCTCGCAGTCGTTACTGCGCCTGTCAAACGCTCTCCGTGATTTCCTATTTTTGTGGAGTTGAGTGTAAGTAAATAGGCTAGCCTATGACATGGGTGAGGTAAACAACGTCTATATTATTTGACCATTAATCACAGCGTGTCTCTACTCGAAACAGCAGAAACTTTGTGATGTGATTATGTTGCGATATGTGTTACTGTCGATGAGCTATGGAACGTTGGTTACGCGTGTGTGACAAAGTGTTTCCAAGTTTGCAGCGTTGCAATTGCATGTTCACTTTTGAGCTTTACGATGTTTGCCTTGTTACAAATGTACATCGTCTCTGAACCATATCCACAGCCTTGATGAGGAATATACGTCTTATACAGTTTATCCTATGTTCCAAACAGTAGGTTAACAATGTGAAATAGCTGGCATTTTCACAGAAACCACTCAGGCAGGAACACGGCAAATAACCACAGCTCGCAGTTTCACTCGCTGTCAAACAGAACCATTGTTTCAAGCCCTCTCATACACTAGCTCAAAAGGCATTACCTCGAAGTCTGGACACACACACACACACACACACACACACACACACACACACACACAGAGTTCAGGTCATGTCAGTCCCCTCTCCCTCTGGGCATGTGCTACCTTATTTATCCTGAAGGAAATTTTGGATAGGGCTATTTTTTTTTACCATTGTTCTGCCTGTCAAGTGAATATCAACAAATACATTTCCTGCAGTGATGCATCTACCTTCCTCTCTCCTCTGTAGCATGCGGGAGTGCTCTCAGACAAGGCCAGTGTTCTGAGCAGAAGCTATGATGATAGCACACTAATGGACCCTAGTCAGAGGTAATGGATTTTACTGGCACTATAAATCTAAAGTAGGCTAACCTGAGTCTTGCAGTGTGGGTCATGTTAGTGTAATCTCTTGATAAAATCCTCCATTCACACTAGGTTCATGTTTGCAAATGGCAAACTGCATGCATATACAGTATCTGACATGTCATGTCTGTTGGTTTGGTTTGAACATGAATATGTGTGGTAAGTGCAGAGATGTGTGATGTGCAAAGTTCATTTTGTGCAGAGTGGTTGGGACGAGACAGCTGTGTGAAATCATGTGTGTCTGAATGGAAATGGAAAGAGTGCCTACAGTATGGCTGCGATGTTGAGACAACTTCACGTCTCTGTTTGTGTGTGTCCTGTCTGTCTGTCTGTCTGTCTGTCGGATACTCTGAACCCTCTTCCCCTTTCTGTCTCTCCTCTTCCCTTCTTTCTCTTGGTTTGTGTAAACATCTGTGGCTTTCTTTCTCTCTCTCTCTCCCTGTCTCTCCATTTGTGTGTCTCTCTCTCTCTTTTTCTCTTTCTCCCTCGCTCTCACACATACAAATACACACAGACACACACACACACACATAATGCCTCAGATTCTCATATGCTGCCCTTTTCAAATGTCCTCATGCATTGTGTGTTTTAATTGTGCAAATAATATGAATATTTGGGTAGTGGTTTAATAAATCATTGTTAAATCTTTTTCTTCCTCTTTCTCTATGCATCTCTTCCTCTTCCTCCTCCCCCTTTCCCGTTTTCTTTTCTCTTCATCTTTCTCTTCCTCCCTCTCCCTCCCTATCCCTCTCCCTCTCTCTCACTCTCTCTCTCTCTGTCTCTCTCTCTTCCTCTCCCTCTCCCTCTCCCTCCCTCTGTCCCTGTCTGTGCTTTGGCTTTGATCCAAGATGGCAGTGCATTAACACGCAGCGGCCACATCGGGGTCAAAAAGTTGGTTTTGGAAAGGGTTAAAAAAAAAAAGCCTTGTCTCGTCTCACTATGTACTGTGTATATGGCTGAAACGACAATAAAAACCTACTTGACTTGCAGTTCTGGAGAGGAGGATGGTGATGATGGAAGATCCAGAGAGCGTGGTGTGCTCTACCAGTGGAGGGGCTACTCCTGCAGTGTTAGCCCAGAGAGAGTGCTCCTCTCCAAACCTGTTATTCAGGCCGCCCTGGGCTCCTGTCATGGCCTGCTGCTGACTGTGGGTAAGACAATCAGAAACAGCCAGCATTCCCAATCACAGAATGCTGCAATGCAGAATTGTTGCTTTTTTGAGCATGCATTCCAATGCAGTAATACACGGGACACTTTAGAAAGCAATTCCAAAGTCTTCTGTGACAAATGTTGAAGCAGGAATATACTTCCACTGGAAACTGAAACACAGTGACGTGAAGGATCATGTTGTGTCAGTTTTACTTCTTCAAAAAACACACCGATACCACAGCTATTTCCTCTGAAGATGAAGTGTACATTGCCATTGGTTGCAGGTAGTGCCTGTAGTTTTGTCCAAAGCATTTAAGTCCGTGAGTGAAGGCGTTACTCAGGGTTAGAGATCTGAGGCGTCAGCTCCTGCTGTCTTCAGTAATAATTCTTTGGCAGCTTATCAAATTCCTCACATTCTTTATCAATATTACTGCTGTCGCAACTTACTGCAACTGCTTGGTAGGATTAAATGATGTCATTATCACTTGTTATCTACAACATTATTACTATTATGATTATACATAATTGTTTTTCTTCAGAATATTATTAGAAGAAAATGTTCGATGAAAATTGCAATTGCAAAATTTTTACAGGTATTATGATTGTTTATTGAAAATTAATTTGCCTTTTCAGGCGGTTTTGTATACAGTTTTGGGGAGTTGCCATGGAAACAGGGTGCCACATCTCACACGGCAGAGCCTCTGCTGGAGGCATGTCTAAATGGGCGTGGTGTGGTGGCGGTGGCTTCTGGAAGCTTCCACTGCGGGGTGGTGACGCATGACGGCTGCGTTCTGATGTGGGGGGAAAACATCCACGGGCAGTGCGGCGTGGCAGGACGGACCCAGGTGCCCAGCCCAATCCCAATCACGCTGCTGGACGTGGAAGTGGGTCCTCCCCGGCTGGTGAGGGTGGCGAGTGTGGCGTGTGGCGCCCAGCACACGCTGGCACTCTCCGTCGGGCACGAGGTATGGGCCTGGGGCAGTGGCTGCCAAGTCGGACTCATCTCACAGGGTAACGCACCTGTCTGTCGACCACAGAAGGTAGAAGACCTGGCAGGCAGGTGAGTAGAGCTATGTCTCAGAGGTGGTGGCGTAGTGGTTAAGGAACCTGGCTAGCATGCAGGTAGCCTGGAAAATTGTGGGTTCGAATCGTGGCTACCATCGTTGTGCCCTTAAGCAAGGCACTTAACCTTAAGTTGCTGATGTAATTGATAGTTGACTAATATGTAAGTCGCTTTGGATAAAAGCGTCTGCTAAATGCATAAATGTAAATGTAAATGCTTCAGTCACTGTATAGCACTGTATAGAGAATACATGAGATTGTGTATGCGCGAGAAAACATGAAATATTACATGAAATATTATCAACACGCTTGTGTCTGTAGTATTTGTAATCTATAGAAGATGAACGAACATAAATGAAAACTTAGCAGTAGAAAATACAATTTGGTTTCATATGGTTTTCATGTGGTTTTGTATAAGCAGTATGTGAGGTTGTTCGTGGACGTCCTCACAGGTGCGGTTACCTACAGCACTCAGCCTTCAGCTTCATGCCTGCGGTCGAACCACAACTGTGAGGATGTCCATGAACAACCTCATGGCCATGAGTGTTGTAGGTAACCACACCTGTGAGGATGTCCACAAACAACCTCATGGCCACGAGTGTTGTAGGTAACCACACCTGTGAGGATGTCCATGAACAACCTCATGGCCACGAGTGTTGTAGGTAACCACACCTGTGAGGATGTCCACGAACAACCTCATGACCATGAGTGTTGTATTGCTTAATTATACTCTATAGATACTGAAAGGTGTGGTGTTCAGAATTCTTATTCTGAGTGGTTTTTAATCCTCATTCAGTTTGCTTCTGTTTGACCTTAACAAGAAGTTTTCACAACATTTTCTTGAATTAGTTTTACTTTGCTTAATACAGTAGATATTATACAGACATGTGTGATGGATGTGTGTACCAGAGGTGCCATGTAGCACCTCTAGATCCTTGTGGGTTAAAATGCATCTTCTGTGGTTCTGTTGGATGTGTAGGTATGTGGTGCAGGTGGCATGTGGTGGCTTCCACAGCCTGGCACTGGTTCGTTCCCTGCCGCCAGTCGGTGCCCGCACCCTCTCCCTGGACAAGTGTGGGCACTGCCAGCAGCTCCTCTATACCATGATCGACGCCGACGACCATGTCATCATCTCTGACGACCACTACTGCCCCCTAGGGGTGGAGCTGAACGACGCTCAAAAGGAGAATAGCACCCTAGAGAAACAACGACAGGAGCTGGACGAGCCTCAGGACGAACATGAGAAACAGCAGCAAGCTCAACTTCCACAAGGTCAGGGGTCAAATGAAGCCAACCATGAGGTCAATCATGTAGGCTCGTCATTGTCGTCCGAGGCGTTTTGCCCTGCAGTGGGATCTGCTGAAGCTGAGAATGTGGTAGAACCAGATGAAGGAAGCACACCAACAGATACAGACACTACCAAGCCTCAGAAGAGGTCTGTAAAGAGAACTAGGAGTTCTCAGTTCCCTGACGAGCAGGAGCTGAAGAACTACCTCAAGCGCATGTCAGACCTGTCGCTGTCAGATGAGACTGGCACTACCAGCCACTCATCGCCCTCCTCGCCAGTCAGCAACCTGCCCGCCAGCACCCCTCCATCAGCGCCAGCCCTTGTGCCCCCTCCACCCACAACCAAGACCCCGCCAGGTAAACCTTATCCAGGTGCCACACCTGTGGAATGTGTGGAACTCATGAACAGATTAAAGTAGCTTTTAATGTCCTGTTTAGGAGTACTATCTTGTGCAGGTGTGACATAACCAGCTGCACTTCATCCTTGTATGGTGCATTCAAGGGCAGGCAGCAGGGGTACTCTAAACAGGTATATCATACCCAGGTGAAGCAGAACCAGGTGTACCAAAGACGGGTGCATCCTGCACAGTTTAAACCCAAACAGGTATATTCTAGACAGGTACATCCCACACAGGTGAAACAAAACAAGTTGCTATCCTATCCTATCCACGTGTCCAACACAACCAGGTGTGCTTAATGGATCATGTTATAATTCTCCCCTATTCAGGTGTGTTCTACACAGTCTGTCCAGGTATTTCCACTACCTGCATGACCCCTTTGTGTGCCCCATCCAGGTGCCACCCAACCCAGCGCCCCCCTCCACATGCCTGCCGGCCTGACCACCTGTCCACACACTCATCTGAACTCTGCCTTTGACGAGCACCTGGTGTCCACCTGTGATGACACCTTTGAGGACTCTGGGCTGGAGCAGGACCTGGAGGCCCCTGGTGGTTCTGGTAGGGGAGCGGGGGGCCTGCGTGGGCTGTGTGAGGGGCCACGGGACCCTCTGAGTGGGCTTCTTCAGGTGAAGGACAAGGGCCAGACTACCAGGAGTTCCAGCATGATGGACATAAGGATGGTGGATAACAACAGTAAGCGCGGACGCAGGAACTCCCTACCTGGACTCCCCTGTCAGGGTACCTGAGAAACACCTGAGAAATGCACACATGTACACACACACACACACACGCACGCACACACATGCACACACACACGCACGCACACACACACAGGCACACACACACACATATGCCCGCACGCATACATGCATAAATGACCAGGTCACTTATTATTCATCTATAGTCTGCTGATATCAGTTAGTGAACATTCCCAGGACACACACACACACACACACACACACACACACACACACACACACACACACACTCATCTACTTGGCTGTGACACCATTCAGTAATTTTGTCAAAGTTAAAGTAGTAGTTAACAACCTTGTGTGTGTGTTTGTGTGTTTCTCTCTTTTTTTTCTCTTCTCAGGTTCTCCATTAATGCCAAAGCTGGGCCATCGCCGCGTCGGGTCTGCGGGAGGCAGGAAGATGCCCGTTCCCATGGAAACAGAACCTCTGCTACCCTCTCTGTACACAGAGGTCTGGAGTTGGGGGCGTGGCCAGGAGGGCCAGCTGGGTCACGGGGACCGCCTACCCAGGTTAGTCAAAGAATACACACGCTGAAGGGCTGGGTCTGTGTGCCGTGTATTTCAGCGCTTATTGGGTGCTTAACTACTTTGGTTGCAAAGAACCAAAAGTTTGAAATTTAAACAGCAGTGAATAGTGAAGTGAGATTGGTAAATTTAGTTTGGTGCCATGCCGCTGACGGAATCATTTTTGTTTGTTCTGTACTGAAGTTCTACTGAATGGGTAGGGTTCACGTTCCTGAAAGGCTCAAATGAACACAGTTGCCTACTTTACTGTTGCCCAGTGCTGAAGGGCTTTATTTAAACGCAGGACAAGTAGGACACTATTTGCATTCTACCTCCTGCTTTGTATATATTTCTGCCTTTGAACACTCTTAGCTGGACCTGGTGAAATGATACCATTGTAAATCGGGCATCTCAATGTGACCCCTTTGCTAAGTGGATTTAGTTTGTATGTGTAAACACCTGGAGCTTGATAAAACTGTGTGAGAGAGAGAACATTGGTGGTTCGGATTAGTCTACTGAGAGGAAGGACTCCATGTCCTTTGAGAGTTAGTGCTTATAATTAGTTATTTTCACTTTCGTCTTCTACTTGTTCTCCTCCTCTTAATTGCCATGTTCCCTCTTGGGATGTACGTCTGTCCGCAGCAAAGCTGCCTTCAGGTGAAAATATCCCCAAATGACCTAGAAAGAGCAACAAATGCAGAGAAATGCGTTTGCATTGACTTGATGTCTGAAAAAAAAAAACTCACTTGTCCAACACTTGTCCAACTTATATCTGAATGTAGTGAATGCCAAGCTGTGTCCAAGACAATGATTATTACTCATAGTGCTTTGTCCTGTTGGACAGCTTTGCCAGGGCCCCTTATCATTCCGTATCTCTCTTTCTCGGAGAAAAAGCACAAAAGCACAGTTTCAGTAGCCTAGAGGTAAACTTTTCTTGGTGATAAGTTTGGGTTTCCTAAATACCCTGCTAATGATCTAGTTTGGAAATGGCTATAGGATGTCCTTCATCAGTGCTGTCATGGTCCATGGTCTTGATCTAGTTTGGAAATGCCATAGGATGTCCTTCATCAGTGCTATTACGGTCCATGTTCTGCTGACCTACTGAAGGGGTGATGGGAAGTTAAACGACTTTAAAGTGTTGCTGGGGTTTCTAGGGTTTCGAGCATGTGGTAAATCTCTCTTTCTCTCTCTCACTCTTTCGCTCTGTCTCTCTCTCGCTTCCTCTCTCTCCCTCTCTCTCTCTCCCTCTCTTTTTTCCTTTGTCTCTCTCTCTCTCTCTCTCCAGGCTGCAGGCTCAGTGTATTAAGACGCTGAGTAAAAGGGAAGTGGTGAAGGTGGAGGCTGGGGCCCACCACTCTCTTGCCCTCACAGCACAGTGTCAGGTCTGCACACACACATGTACACACACACACACACACACACACACACACACACACACACTTTGTGCCTCTTGTCACATAATCATTTTACCATGAACACATTTTCAGTGCCATTGACTCACATTTCACATTAGCTTGTAAAAAAGCATGCACACATTTCTTACACACACACACACACACATAGATTACTCTCTGTGGTGGGAGCTGCTATTAAATCATCCTTAAAAAAAGACACTGGCTGTAAGACACATGACTTGGTGGTTTCAGAGACTTGAAATGGAAGAAGTGCAGAGTAAGCACAGACAGCGGCAAGTCTCTGAAACCACACACACACACACACACGCTTCAATCATTATACATATAGTGCTGGGCCGAGCAGTGAAAGAATTCAAGTTTTCAAACTGTTTGGGGCTTAATAAACACATGAAAGTGAGGACTTAAGGGGAAACATATATAATGATTGAAGCGTGTGTGTGTATGTGTGTGTGTGTGTGTGTGTGTTTACCCCTCCCAGGTGTTCTCCTGGGGCAGTAATAAAGCAGGTCAGCTGGGTCACCTGAACTGTCTGAGCACGGCTCCTCAGCCTCTCAAGGTAACACCACCCCCACACCGTCCACATCACTGATCATACTCACAGTCTCCACAGTCTGCTTTCACTGGCCAGAATTAGGGTACAAATCAGTGAGTACTGTAGTACCACTCTGTTATTTAGTGTGGTACTACTACACTTTGTTTACAGAACGTACAAAAGTTAGTATTGGACAGGGGACACATGGCCAGAGTTACAGTATACACAAGATACATAGTGTGTATATACATATATATATATATACACTGTATATCTACATATCTACAGTGTGTGTATACATATATATATATATATATATATATATATATATATATATATATATATATATATATATATAGATAGATAGATAGATAGATAGATGCCTGTGTCTGGGCTAGTATTGAGTTAGCTCAGCCAAATGCCTGCATTTGAGCTAGTTGTGGTTTAGCTCAGCTCATTCACATCAATTGAATGTCCTCCTGTATCTGGCTCCGAGGTTTGATTGCTGTTGTCATGAGTGTGTAGGAACACACTGTAAGTCTCCCTCTGACTCCTAAACCACTCAGTGACATGACACTTAGCAGCATAGACAAAGCCCAGGACCACAGAGCACAGTGTTTACATGACGGTGTGTTCCTATGTGTGTGTGTGTGTGTGTGTTTCATTTTATATGTGTGTGTGAGAGAGAGATTCTTTGTATGTCGTCCTTCTGGTACATTTTGGATTGTACATTTCTGTGTGTGTGTGTGTGTGTGTGTGTGTGTGTGTGTGTATTTTGTGTATGTGTTCTTAGATGTCGGAGTGTGTCCGTGTGTGGGACGTGGCAGCGGGTCAGACCCACACTCTGCTGCTGGCTGATGGAGACTGTGTGCAGCCCATTCTCTACTACAGTGGGGAGCAGGTGGCCCGGGACGGGCCCACAGGCACATACACACAAACCCCCGCTCTGCTGCCCTTCTGCATGAACGTAAGGACCTGTGTGTATGTGTGTTTGTGTTTGTGTGTGTGTGTGTGTGTGTGTGTGTGTGTTTCGATAAGATGTCATGGAGTGTTTTGGGTAAACACACAACCAAAACTAAGACACATTGACCTTGCTTCCTTTTGTGCGTTTTGCACACATTTGTGTCTCTACTCTGTAGTTCTAGTTTACAAATAACATTGTTTGTGTTTTAATGTCAATGTACTGATGTACTGTCAGTGGTAGATGGACAGGTGTATGTTGATACCTGTTTGTGTGTGTGTGTGTGTGTGAGTGTGTGTGTGTGTGTGTGTGTGTGTGTGTGTTACGGGTTATGCAAGCAGTGGGATTGCTGGCAGTCACACATACTTTGGTCTTGGTTTTATCTCGCATCTGAGTGTGTGTGTGTGTGTTTACCCGTGTGTGTGTGTGTGTGTGTGTTTCCAGATGGGCTATGTGAGTAGTGTGTTTGCCGGTGGTCAGAGCTGCTTCGCTCTGTCGGACCAGAACACCATGGGCTTCATCTCCACCCTGCATGAGCTCTGTGCTGCAGAGAGGAAGTTCTACTGCCGCCTCAGCGACATCAAGACCAAGATAATCCGCCCCCTACTGGCCAAGGGTGGGTACTGCCACCTGGGAAGGCTTGTAGGGCAAAGGGCAAATGTCATAGGTCAGAGTTCAAAAGGTCAGATGAGTCTGTCAGGTTATTTTGTAAGGTGGTTGAAACTACTACTGTTGACATACAACTTGTTTTTGATGTTTTTCTGCAGAGGTGTCTACAGAAGTGAACTGCCTGAAAAGATGTCCATTGTTTTCTTTTTTTTTGTAAATATCCTGATGTGTCTAAATATGCCCTGTCAACTGACCTTTGACTTCCTGTTTGTGCCCTCCTGTGATTGGCTGACAGATGGTGTGAGGGTGTGTCTCGGCAAAGCCTTTTTGCTCCTACAGACCCTGGCAGGAAGTTTCAGTCGGCTCTGTCACCTAATTGGTCAGCACTCTGTCTCCCTGACACGCTTCCTGCACCAAGACAGGGATGTGCGGAGCCTTGCCCTGCTCAAACAAACAGGCAGTTTCCTGGACACCTATAAGGAGTGAGTAGGATAGCTGATATTCACTGGCTAATCACCAATGGTCCTCAGTTGAATCAGTGTTTAAAGGTTCGATTTCATGCCCTGTTTTCTGTCAGTGCAACTGCTGTTCATCTGCAGGAAATGTCATTTGCTGTCCTCACATTCCCCAACCCCCCGCCTCTCTCTGTCTGTCTGTTGTCTCTCTCTCTGTCTCTCTCTCTGACACTTTCTCAGGTACAGCAGCTCATTAGGAGACTTCTTGGTGATGGGGGGCTTCCTAAGCCTGCTCAAACCCTTACAGTGAGTCCTTCCCACTACATCACACTGCTACTGCTCTGACTGTCCCTGTTCCCACTCTAGAATGGCCTTTACCAGAATGACCAATATGATCTCGAGAGTTCCACACTGTAAGTCAGTGTTAGATTATTATAAGGCTTTGATTGGCCAACCACTTCCCCTTTTCAGGGACTGACTGATAGGCTTTAAAATGACTGCACTTACTGCTGCTAACATCCCTTTATTTACTGGAGATGACGGCACACATGACTCTGTTACTTTAGCTACAACTCAGTTTACTTCAGCTAAAGCCAATGCTGGAGGGAAAAAAATACATATATACATACATACATACATACATATATATATGTGTGTATGAGTGTGTTTGTGTGTGTATATATGTATATATATAAAGCAGTCTGGCAACAGAGAGCATTCATATAGCAGTTACATGCCAGCCAATGAACTAGTTAGCTGTTTTAGCTATAACTAATTAAAGGAAAAAAACATAAATAAACAAATAAAAACAAATTCATTTTTTGTCCTCTCTGCTTCTCTAGGGAGTGTTTTGGAAAGAAGCTGGAGGTTCTCCAAAAACTGAAAGGTTCCTCTCCTGATTCTAGTCCTAGTTCCAGTGCCAGCTCTAGTTCTAGTTCTGGTTCTGGGGCTAGCATGCTGCAGTCTCTTCTCTACCTGCCCGTCAGGCACATGCATGAGTACAGCCGACTCCTGCTCAAACTAGCCACCTGCTTTGATGTGGTCAGTCACACACACACACACACACACACACACACACACAGATTACTGCCCTGTCATCTCTTGATTGCCTCTGCTGGATGAGAGCTGATCTCAGTTAGGTTTTAAGGATGAGGAGGAAGAGGAAGATGATGTGTTTTGACAATCAGGATTCCAATGAGTACTCTCACCTAGGTGAGCGCTGTTCTTCTCAGTTAGGATTAGGGGTGATTATGATGATGGTGTTGGTGGTGGTGATGTCATGTTGTGCCTCTGTCAGGAATCGGAGGAGTACTCTCTCCTGGACGAGAGCTGCTCTCAGGATTAGGGGTGATTATGAAGATGTGTTGTTGGTGATGTCATGTTGTGTCTCTGTCAGGAGTCGCAGGAGTACTCTCTCCTGGACGAGAGATGTTCCCAGTTTGAGACTATGGCCCTGCAGCTCCTGAAGGAGAGGAAGGGGGCGGAGAAGACCCTGGACTTCTGGAGGAGTCTGCCAGCCAAGGCCACCGTGAGTGAAGGGCACTTGTTGCCTTTTTAATGACCTTTTAAACAGCATCAGCTCCCTGCCTCCAGTAGAACTTAACAGCACTTAGCAATTAATGGCTGAAGGGTGAATAGTTGAAGTTCTTGATAAAAACTATGTATCTGTAGATTGTATGCAATGGTATTTTTTTTCCTCTTGATCTGGTGTGTTGAGGTTTGTTTCATTCCCTAAGCCCTCAACTCAGTCTCTTTCCCTACTCCAGTACTGAAGTTGGGCTATCTATGTCCTAGGCACAAAAATGAAA
>JAIFZK010000228.1:4855000-4862500 GCA_027481765.1 Tenualosa thibaudeaui | reverse complement strand
TGGCAATGGGTTTATGCCATTTTATATGTCATTGCTGACCCTTTGCCCTTGACGCACTGTGTGTGTGTGTGTGTGTGTGTGTGTGTGTGTGTGTATGTGTGTGTGTGTGTGTGTGTGTTTTTGTGTTTACAGTTCTCTTCTTATCACATCTACCCCTTGGCGACTTTGTGGATTGAGCCTATATCTGAGGAGGACGAAGGACTGTGAGTCTTACACACACACACACACACACACACACACACACACACACACACACACAGACTTACAGTTGGGCTGCTCAGTTACAGCAATCAAGATCAAGATAATTCAAGAGTCAACACTACTGTCTACACCAGGGTAGTCTGTCCCTTTAATGAGTGTGTGTTTCTATTTGTGTGTGTGTGTGTGTGTAAGCAGGCAACAGCTTGGTTGCCATTGAGTCTGTATGTATGTGTGTGTCTGTGTGTGTGAGAGAGAGAGTGGTAGTGTGAAAGAGGTCATCTTAAAGGAGAAATGTGGTGTGAACCAGCCACTATTTTTCGGCATCAGCGAGTGCTGTCTGTAGGAAAAAGAACCAGGAAATTTGAAAACAACACAGACCGAATAGCAAACCAATAATTAACTGTTAACTGAGGGGCATAGCAAGCAAAACTGAAACTGAAAGTGAGTCTCTGTGCCCTATTCAGTCAGTGTTAGCTGTTGTTTCGCTATTTGGTGTGTCGTATTTCCTCGTTCATTTTTCCTACTGACAGCACTCAGGGACCTCAAACAACAGGGCTATGGATTGATTTACACTGGATTTCTCCTTCAAGGCCCTGTGTAGCCCCAGTCTCAGAGGTCTGTTTGTTATGGTTACGCAGTGCAGTGACTGCTTCCTTTTGGGCCCCCAGCCAGGCACTGTTATATGGATCCTTCCCATAGTAATAGACCTGACTGCAGTGTCAGACACTTGGCTTGGCTCTCAGTGGGGAATTAACAGTATCATGCTGCTATCATCTAATGGCACTGGAATAGCCCAAATCAGGTGTCTTGGTCCAGAGTAGCATGGTAGTACCATGTGATTTCCATTAATGTGATCTGCTTTCTTGTTTGCCTGGATGTGTTCTGTCTTTGTTAATTCTGTGTGTGTGCGTGTCAGGTTTGGCCTGAAGTTCACCACTCCAGAGGACAGTTTTACAGCTCTGGCCTCGTCTCCTGCTGAAAAGGTACCTGACTGTGTGTGTGTGTGTGTGTGTGTGTGTGTGTGTGTTTATGGTGATGAGGTACAGCATGTGTGACCCTCTCCTTTGTCTTCTGCGCGTTCCTCTTAGGCCAGCTGGCTTCGCTCCATCAACCAGGCTGTGGAGAAGCTTCTGGAAGCAGAGATAGATGCCAAGGTCACAGGGTCAGGCCTAGGTTTGGGGTCAAGCGGAGGTCAAGGGGCTGAGCCTCGGATGTCCCGCACGGCCACACACACCTTCACCAAGGAGGGCCGGTACAAGGACGCCACCTACGAGGGTCGCTGGCTGTGTGGCAAACCTCATGGCAGGTAGTGGAACTGTATTGTCCCCCGATAAAGGCCTTTTGCACCAACAACTTATATAATTCAACAAGTCATAGAATTCGTTAAGTTCATATGAATGACAACATCTACACCCCTTAGGCTGCTACTGCATAACCACAAGTCAGAGTGATTTTGAGGAGGATGAGTCAAGTGTTGATACATTAGCCAGGGAGCCAGACGTCACCCTTTCTGTCTCTTTATTTTTCTTCTTATTCTGTTTCCTCTCTCTCTCTCTCTATCTCTCTATCTATTACTCATTGTCTGTCTCTATCTCTTATCTGCACACTCCTGCATGCTGTTGCTGTTGCCTCTGGGAGGCACCTGTATTGAGAATGCCAGACATGGAAAGAATGTGGCAAATCAAACATGGGGCCGCCAGCCCAACCCCCACCCCATCTCACCTCAAACCCACCCCACCTTAACATCATTCCTGATGAGGAGTGTGTTATGCTGTCTTTTCAATCAAGGGTTTTCAGGGTTGGCCACATGGTCATAGCAGCAGTAGTAGTAGTAGCTTTATATGTCAATTTCTTCACATGTACAAGATATACAAAGAAATCGAAATACGTTCCCCACTCCTTCTGTGGTGGGGAAAGCAAGAGGTCGCTGCATCAGACGCGACCCCTGTGTTCCAATCTGGGGGGTGAAAGGCACAAGTAGTTGTTGTAGGAAGCCATCAAAGGCATTTTCAGATTGCAAAGGTAGTGGGTCAGTTTATGTCCATGTGTTGTACCACCTAGTGGTAGTGTGCCTGGTTGCTGTAAGGGGTGTTTGTATGCTGGGTTGTTTTAAAGTCGTGGTTGTTCTCCCTCTGTAGAGGTACCCTGAGGTGGCCAGATGGACGTGTGTACATCGGCATGTTCAAGAATGGACAAGAGGACGGGTCAGTACAGGGTTTTACCCCACAGCTCTAGTGTCTCAATGACATTAAAGCTGTGAAACTTGGCCTTGAAACTTATGCCAAACTAACTATTGTAGCCTAAAAGTTATAATGCATGTCTTGTATTTTTCCAAAGATTTTCGGAACTGCTGTACAGATGAAGTCATTTGAATGATCTCGTCCCTGTTGATGAATTGAGTTGATTGTGTCTCTCTTCAACCTGCAGGTTTGGGGACTTTGTCATCCCTATTAAAAACTCCCATAAGACAGATCACTACCAGGGACATTGCAAAGAGGGGAAGATGCATGGCTTCGGGACCTACTGGTAAGTAGTGAGTGTGTGTGAATGTGTGTGTGTGCGGGTGTGTGCGTGCGCATGCGTGTGTGTGTGTGTGCATGTGTTTCAAGCAAATGTGTCTTCTTAGCATTTTAGGTAGGGTGTTGAAGCTAGGATGAGTTGCACAGAATCCTTAATGAGCCCCATGAGTCTGTGTGTGTGTGTGTGTGTGTGTGTGTGTAGGTATTCATCTGGTGAGGTGTATGAGGGCTCGTTCTTTGAGAACCAGAGGCACGGTCATGGCATGCTAAGCAGTGGTAAGATGGCCTCATCCTCCTCCAGCGTCTTCGTCGGCCACTGGGTCCACGACCGCAAAGCTGGATACGGCGTCTTTGATGACATCACCAGGTAGCGTCCTTGGCATACACACACACACATGCAGACAGACACATTAGACGCACATGGAATACTGTTATCGGCTCAAGATGGACGAGCATTACTTACCAGTCCGACAGTAAAGACTGGACCACTGCGTTGCCTTTCGTGTGTATGGTGTGTGTGTGTGTGTGTGTGTCTGTGTGCATGTGTGTGCGTGTGTTGAAGAGGTGAGAAGTATATGGGTCTGTGGGTGGATGATCAGAAGCAGGGACAAGGTGTTGTGGTCACCCAGTTTGGCCTCTACTATGAGGGACACTTCAGCGCTAACAAGATGATGGTGAGTTTCAAATGATCACACACACACACACACACACACACACACACAGAGCAACACAACAACACAAACAGCTAAATTTCTGTCTGTCTGCCTGTCTGCCTCTTTCACACAATTAATACCCTTGCACAACACATTTGTATCACAAATCATTCAAAAAAAACTAAACAAAAAAACCTTGTTGGGAGCCTAATTTTTAAAAAAATATCCAGATGCTGATCCAAAATCTTACATGATGCACAAAACGCATTGTGATGCAATACAACACAGTGTGCAAACAAGACAGCTATGGACTTACTGTGCAGTAGCATCCTGATCCAGAGAGTCTCTCTCTCTCTCTCTCTGCCCCCCTCCCTCTCTCTCTCTCTCTCTCTCTCTCTCTCTCCCTCTCTCTCCCTCTCTCTCTCTCTCTCTCTGTCCCCCCTCTCTCTCTCTCTCTGTCCCCCCCCCCTCTCTCTCTCTCTCTGCCCCCCCTCCCACTCTCTCTCTCTCCCTCTCTCTCTCTCTGTCCCCCTCTCCCCTCTCTCTGTGTCTCTCTGCAGGGCTCGGGTCTGCTGCTGGCTGACGATGACACTGCTTTTGAAGG
Source organism: Tenualosa thibaudeaui (assembly GCA_027481765.1). Lineage (NCBI taxonomy): Eukaryota > Metazoa > Chordata > Actinopteri > Clupeiformes > Clupeidae > Tenualosa > Tenualosa thibaudeaui. The sequence continues at coordinate 4,858,523 of JAIFZK010000228.1, read as the reverse complement.
AGAGTTTGCTGAAGACTGGACACTCAGTGGGAAGGTACAGAAATGAACCTAACCTCATATTCATGAATATGGGTGTGCATGTGTGTGTGTGTATGGGGAGGGGAGGGGAGGGGAGGGGAGGGCACAAATCTATTGAGGCTTAAGTGTTGGAGTCTGTGAGTTAGTGTTTGTTTTTATACTGTGTCGTATGTAGGTCTATGCTTTTATTTGTCTCTGCAAACATGCATGTGCATGCCTTGTCTGTGCTCCCCTGTAAGGGGAGCCCTTGTGCAGGACTCAGTACATGTAGTATCCATATTTTGACTGTACCATATGCATATGTGTACTTATGTCTCCCTCCGTACCTGCAGGGGGTGCTGTCTCTCCTCAATGGGGATGTGATGGAGGGGGTGTTTGTGGGCCAGTGGAACTCTGGGCTGAAGATCTCGGGCACCTACCAGAAGCCCAACCCCTATGGGCCAGACAGGGACAAGAGCAGACGCTTGTGAGTACTGCACTGTTGGGTTAATCGATGATTGATCAGACAGTTGACCAAATCGATCAAAATCAATCTGATTGACAAATAATCAGAACCAGCCCATCACTTTCTTGTGTTTGTGTGTGTGGGTGTCTTTCCATGTGTGTTTTTAGGTATGTGTGTTTTTGATTGCACATGTCACACGTGTGTGTGTGTGTGTGTTTGCGTGCTTGCCTGATTGCTCATGTATTTGTGTGTGTGTGTGTACGTGTGTACATCTGTATTTGTGTGTGTGTGTGTATGTGCATGTTTGCATGTATATTTATGTGTGTGTGTGTGTGTGTGTGTGTGTGTGTATAGTAAGCTGGGTGTTATGGCGGTGGCTGCGGAGCAGAAGTGGGCTGCGGTGTTTGAGGAGTGCTGGAGGCGACTGGGCTGTGACTCCCATGGACACGGAGACACCAGCAGGGCCTGGGACAGCATCGCCATCAGCCTAACACAGAGACAACACAGAGACAGGTACACACACACACACACACACACACACACACACACACACACACACACACACACCACAGCAGAGCCAGGGATAGTGTAATCGTCAGCCTAACACAGAGACAACGGAGAGACAGGTACACACACACACACACACACACACACACACACACACACACACCACAGCAGAGCCAGGGATAGTGTAATCATCAGCCTAACACAGAGACAACGGAGAGACAGGTACACACACACACACACACCAAAGCAGAGCCAGGGATAGTGTAATCATCAGCCTAACACAGAGACAGGTACACACACACACACCACAGCAGAGCCAGGGATAGTGTAATCATCAGCCTAACACAGAGACAGGTACACACACACACACACACACACACACACACACACACACACACACACACACACACACACACACACACATACACACACACCACAGCAGAGCCAGGGATAGTGTAATCATCAATCTAACAAAGAGAAAACATAGACAGATACACACACGCACACACCATCAGCTGAGCTTTTACACATTCGTAGTCATTGTCTCAAGCTACATAAAGACCTTTCTGTGTGTTATGATTCTGTTCTATACACTTGTATTGGTCATAATGATGGAATACTGGCTAGTCTTTTACATCAGTTTCATTGTTGTATAACACCTTTATAACACTGATTTATATACACCTTTATACCTTTAACACTGACGTTATAATGTATTGTCCACCGGTCACTGTAGGAAAATGTTTCCCGACAGGACGAACTGGACTCGATGCAAATGTGGAGGGGTCTTGTTTCATCCTGAGGAGAAATTGTTTCTTATAATGACCAGCAGACAATACATTATCCTGCTTGTTATACGGCTACTTGCCAAAACAACAGCATCTTTTAAATGTAATTTGTTACTGTTTCGTTTTGTGGATAAACAAATAGTTTACAACACAATTTGAACTTGAGTCTTTAGAACGTAGCTGATCTCCTTTCACTTTCAAGGAAGTTTCATTGTGATGAGTGAATGATCTCTACTCACGGAATGATACACAGATGTGAATCTGAAGCAACTGCCATTGACAGCGGTCATTATACTTTTGCAGCGGTCATTGTATGGAAATAACTGACCTCTGAACGTTGGGCATACTTGGGAAGAGTGAATGGATGCTCCCACAGCATTATAAAGAGCCCTATAATAAACCTTTATAACAGTGAATTATATAAACCTAAACAGTGACCTTCATAACAGTCATCTTTGCAACACATATGGTCAGTTATCTGAACAGAGAGGCAGGTATCTTAATTTCTTCACTTCGTTTGTCTGGGCTTACATTCTTGAGTATCTTATTGGTGTGTGTGTGTGTGTGTGTGTGTGTGTGTGTGTGTGCGTGGCGTGCATGCGTGCGTGTGTGTGTGCGTGTATGCGTTACAGTCCTGAGCTACTGACTCGCTCCCAGCACATGACACTGGATCGTCTGGAGGTTATTCCACAACTCAGTGGTCCCTTCACAGCAGAGACCTACAACACCGTCCGGCGCTACCTCATCAAGGTACACACACACACACACACACACACACACACACACACACACACACACACACACACACACACAGACACACACACTGCTCGACAGCTTCATCATTGCAGAGACCTACAACAATGTCAGACACTACATCATCAAGACACACTGCAGATATGATTATAATGTCAATGTTCATTTAAAGTACACACACACAGCTCCAAGGCTCCTCCTCTCTCTCTCTCTCTCTCACACACACACACACACACACACACACACACACACACACATAAAGAGCCATCAACGAAGTTTGATCATTTAAAATCATTTAAAATCCACTATGAAACAGTGTCCCCTAACCTGTAACTCCTGACCTTTGCCCTTTGAACTGTCAGGCATGTGACACGCCGCTGCATCCCCTGGGCTGGTTGCTGGAGACTCTGGTGACAGTGTACCGTATGACCTATGTGGGCGTGGGCTCAAACAGACGCCTGCTCCAACAGGCCGTGCTGGAGATAAAGTCTTATATCGCACGCATCTACCAGCTGGTGAGGTGAGGGAACATACACACACACACCACACACATACACACACACACACACACACACACGCGCACATACAGACCACAAAGAGTCTATAGTAGACATTTGCCATATTGAGCTCAGAGTATAACTTTCCAAAATGCCTGTGTGTGTGTGTGTGTGTGTGTGTGTGTGTGTGTGTGTGTGTGTGTGTGTGTGTATGTGTTTGTTTATATGTATGTGTGTGCGTGTGCATGTGTTTGTATGTGTGTGCGTGTGCGTACGTGTTCCAGGTTCCTTTTCCCCAGTCTCCCAGAGGATGGCACTTTTGTTCCAGAAGTTTCTGTGTCGGAGACACTCTGTAGTTCCACAGACTCAGGCCTGCATTGTGAGGTTGCTGAGCAGGGGTAAGTCTTATCTGACCTCTGACCTGGAAGGAAAATAATCAGGGGGAGGAAGTTATATGATGCATGAAGAATTCAGCATATTTGAAAAACATGAGAATATATTTTTAGTTTACATTA